>PVLC010000314.1:181712-237483 GCA_004027655.1 Graphiurus murinus
GGCGTGGTGGCGCACGCTTGTAATCCCAGCATTCGGGAGGCTGAGACCGGAGGATCCGGGTTCGCGGCCAGCCTCAGCTACCTAGTGAGGCACTCCGCAACTTAGTGAGACTCGGTTTCAAAATAAAGAATAAAAAATGGGGCTGGGGGTATAGCTCGGAGGTAGAATGCCCCTGAGTTCAATCCCCAGTACCGCCAACCCCCCCCCCCCCAAAAAAAAAGGACATGGTGGAAGGACTCTCTAGATTAAAGATATATAATAAGAGACTAAGGATTAAATGTAGTGTATGGATTTGCTTGCTTCCTAACTGGAATTGCCAATTACTTAACAACAACAAAAAGTCAGTAGTTCAAAAAGGACATGGTGGAAGGACTCTCTAGATTAAAGATATATAATAAGAGACTAAGGATTAAATGTAGTGTATGGATTTGCTTGCTTCCTAACTTGAACAAACCAACAGTAAAAAGATGTGCTTAAGACAATTAGAGACATTTTCATTTGGACTGGGTATTTGAGGATAACAAAGAATTCTACATTTTATTAGTGTGATGATAGTATTGTGGCTATGAATAAAAACATCCATATTCATAAGAGTGAAATGATAAAATGTCTGGAACTTGCCTTGAAACACTGGGAAAAAAGGAAGTAAAAAAGGAAAGGTGAAGCAAGTGTAGCAAAGTCTTGATAATTATTGGCATATGAGGGCTTGTTATAATTTTTTTTTCTTTTTTGACTTTTATGTATGTTTGAAAAACTTTTTCAAAATTATAAATACTAATCTCAGAGACATCCATGTAAAATAGCATATCATCACATTTTCAAATATCCAAAATGCAAGAAAACTTGAGAAACTCAATAGCTACGGCAAGTTTTACCACTATTCTTAGTATAAGATAACAGAGCCTTGACTGATCTTATTATGGCTTGTATTAATGGATATCTGTCAAATAATAAAGATGAAAATCTGAAATCAATGAATTAGAAAAACAAAAAAGGTAAATTTATAAATACAGAAATTGTTTCTTTTGAAGAAATCCACAAATTAGAAACACATCTGTACAATGTGCTTGGTGTTAGGGATAGTATGGTGAGGTCGATTTTTACACACAAGCATGGGAATTATAAAGTAAGTAAATCAATCATTTAACCAAAATTGTCTTATACATAAAAATAGGTAAATAGGCCCAGGATATTTTGACACTAAGGACATTTTAAAGAAACTTAGCAGAGTAATGTTCAGAATGAACTCTATTAAAACTACTTAGTTCCTTGATCAATTTTCTGCAGAGCAGCTCTGTCTAATGGGCTTTTTCTGATGATGGAAATATTCTATTTCTGCATTGTTCAGAGTAGTAGCCACAAGTCACAATGGCTTTTTTTTTTTCTGTACTAGGGGTGGAACTCAAGACCATCTACCATTAAGATTCACAGCAGCCCTTTTTATTTTGAAAAGGGTCTTGCCAAGGTACAGAGGGTGACCTTGAACTTATGATCCTCCTATCTCAGCCTCCCAAGTACTGGTATTGCAGGCATGTGCCACAAAGCCTGGCACACATGCCTCCTAAGAACTAGAAATGTGGCTACTGAAATTGAGAAAGTGAATTGATAGTTTGATTTTATTTTGATTAATTACCTTTTTGTGTGTGTGGTACTGGGGATTAAACCAAGGAACATTCTACTTCTGAGTTACATCCCCAGTCCTATTTTTTATTTTGAAACAGGGTCTTACTAAGTTGCAAAGGGCCTCACTAAGTTTCTGAGACTAGCCTCAAACCTGTAATCTTCCTGTCTCAGCCTCCCAAGGACTGGGATTACAAGTGTGCAGCATCACATCTGGCTAATTAGCTATCTATTTTTAAGTTTAAATACCCACTTGTGGCTTCTGGCTACCACACCTGACAGCACAACCATAGAGCATAGTTAAACTAAGATTTGTTAGATTTTGAGTGTTTCTATCAAATTTTGCTCATTAAACTTTCTGCTACTGTGTGGGTTCATTTGCAGCCATTTTATATGGATTTTTATATGCTTTTATTGGTGCATTATAGTCTCACATCATAATATAAATCATATTGATAGTGACATACATGCACACAGCACTTAGTGCCCCCCCACTGCCTCCCCATCTTCTCCTTTCCCCATACAGAGCACTCAGATTGACATTGGTATTTTCACATATGTACATGTAGCTGACGGTAGTGATTCCTTCAATGAAACTCACTCTTCTATCTCTCCTTCCCTTAGACCACCTCCCTGGCTCCACTGAGGTTTCTCCTCCATTATGTGGAGTTCCTCTGGCATCCCAATTACTCCCTAGCTTCCATATCTTAGGGAAAACATATAACCCTTCACTTTCTGTTACTGGCTAATCTCACTTAACATAATGTTCTCCTGGTCCTTCCATTTTCTTGCAAATGACATAATTTTGTTCTTCTTTATTGCTGCATGTAGGAGGTCCTGGGTCTGATTCAACAACCCTTCCCTACCTGTACACACACACACACACACACACACACACACACACACACACACCAATCATTGTGTTAATTCACAATAGCCAAATTATGGAACTAACCTAGGTGTCTACCAACAGATGAATTGATTATAAAATTACAGGATATGTGCACAATGAAATTCTACTCAGCAATAAAGAAGAACAAAATAATGTCCTTTGCAGGAAAATGAATGAACCTGGGGAACATTGTGCTAAGTGAGATTAGCCAGTCACAGAAAGTAAAGTGTTGTATGTTTTCTCTCATGTGCAGAAGCTAGAGAGTAATCAGGACACCAGAGGAATTTCAGATAATGGAGGAAAAAGTTCAGTGGAGTGAGGGAGGGGGACTAGGGAAAGGAGGCAGGAGGAGAGGAAAAATCAATGAAGGAATCACTTCCATTGACATTATGTAAATATGCGAGAATATCAATGTCAATCTCAATATCCTGCATGGGGAAGGGGAAAGCCCACCAAGTGCTGTGTGCATGCATATCACCATCACTGTGAACTACATTATGATGTGAGACTTTAATGCACCAAAAAACAGTATTTAAAAAATCATTGTGTGAGAGGCCCTAGGATTTAGAACTTAGAATCAGTTTAGTCTCTAATCTTAGTCCTATTGCTGCTTTGATGTTAGCAAGGCTATGCTTCTGCTCTTCAGTCTACCTCACAGGGTGGATTAAGTTTTACTATGAGGTAATGTTATAGTTAGATATAGAATGTCCCCTGAAAGAGCTCATAAATTGATGTTCAGAATTCATATAATTAAATCATAAGGGTTGTAATCTCATGGAATCAGTGGGTAAATCTGTTGAAATGGATTTACTGGGTGTTAACCTAGGTAGGTAAAGTGTGGCTGAAGGTGGTGGGTCACTGTGGGTGTGGCCTTCAAGACTGGGTTAATGTCCTTGAATCCCCTTGCTTGTTCTCTCTTGATTCTGGTCTTCATGATGTGAGAGCAGAGTCCTTGTTTTCTCTCTGTGTGCTTCCTACCACCATGCCCTGAGCATCACTGAAGAAACCCAGCCTGACATGGACTGAACCCCTGAAATCTCCAGAACTGTGAGCAAATAAATCTTCCTTCCTCTAAGTTGTTGTGCTCAGGTCTTTTCTGTGACAGCATTGAGAATGCTGACTGAAACAGGCACTATTCCACCATGT
This sequence comes from Graphiurus murinus, assembly GCA_004027655.1. Lineage (NCBI taxonomy): Eukaryota > Metazoa > Chordata > Mammalia > Rodentia > Gliridae > Graphiurus > Graphiurus murinus. The sequence continues at coordinate 185,371 of PVLC010000314.1, forward strand.
GACAGACGCAACTGCCAATGCAGAGTAAAAGGTCTCCCTCACCCAACACACTGCCCTTCCCAGGGATGCCCTTACTTTTTTCCTATAATTTCTGGAGGACCTACCTAGTGACAAGTGGGAAGAGGGGGGCAGACACAAGACTCACAGCATTCACTGAGAAGCTCTTGGTCTGGACTGTCTGGCCCTTGGTCTTTTGTACAACAACCTGGAGGGTCATCCTTTGCTCCTGTCTGCATGACCCTGTCAGAACCCGATAGTCTGTGCTTCTTCCTCTCTGAGGTATTGCAAAAGACCCCCTTGCCTTGAAAGGCCACACTGGTACTTCTTTCCAAGACTCTTTTTTCCTCCTGGGGCCTCCACTGGAAGAGCTTGACACCCTGCCTCCTCCAGAGGCTGAGTGAGACTGGGAACTGGTAGAGTGGGCAGGACGGAAATGTATCAGATCCTCTCATCCTCTAACAGAGTTTTGGGTTGGATTTAAATTTCCCCCAAAACCTCTCCTGTGTTGTTCCTGTAACTAGGTTCAGAGATGGGGAATGGCTGGAAGAGGGGCGTGGCCTCATGCATATTCATTCTCATTCTCTCTCTCTCTCCCTCTCTCCCTTCTCCCTGGCCTCTATAAGGTAAGAGTAGCTTTTCCTCCTCCACCACGCCCCAGAGCTCTGCCTTGGAGCAGTTTCTGACTTGGAGCCAGCTGACCATGGATTGAAACCTCAAAAACCAAGGGCTAAGAGAGACCTTCAGCAACTTAGCAAGACATTATTTCAAAATAAAAAATAAAAATAGCTGGGAGTATATGCCAGAGGAAGAACAAACCAAACAAATAACAGAAACCACCACTACAACAAAAAAGTGAACCAATAAGCCTTTTTTCCTCTAAGTCGTGCTTGTTAGGTATTTTAGTCACAGGTATGAAAAAGCTGACTGAAACAAACAGCTTCTCTCATATCACTCTCTCTCCTCTTCTCTGGCCCAGGGCATTTTTATCTATTTAGTCCTCAGACAAGGAAGCCTAGCTACTAAATAAACTGTTTATGCCAAGCTGTTTTCAAAATTTTAGTTCTTTGCTTTCTCCCCTGAAGGCTAGGATTTTGAAATGCTTTTCCTCCCAATCTCCTTCTCTCTTTCTGCTTTTTCTTCCTTGAGAAAGTAAATAAAATGTTTAGGCTGTCTAAAACAAATGAAAGCCAAAAGCTACAAGGAAACACCATGGGAAAAAATAATGCCAGTTAAAATGTTATAATAATACTAGTCATAAAAAATTTTAATAAGTATTCTATGTAAAACTCTTAGCAGCATGCCTGGTGTATTGTAAACACTGAGTAAGCAGTGGTCACAATCATTACTTTCTGTCCCACAATGTTAGATTACTTAAAACATATGTAAAATGCCTGACATAAAATAAGTACTCAGACAATGTCACCCATCCTATTGATGAAAAATTATTTTGAGCCCCATGTAAAAAGTAGTGGTAAATATCTTAGTTTTTGAATAAGGAAACTCACTGGGAATACTATTTTTTTTTTAAACAATGCTTTGGGAAGCCAGGTGCAATGGCATATACCTGTAATCCTAGTACTTGGGAAGCTGAGACAGGAGGATCACAGGTTTGAGGCCAGTGTGCCTCAAACTTAGCGAGACCCTGTTTCAAAATAAAAAGTAAAAAGGGTTGAGAATGTAGCTTGGAGGTAGAATGCCCTTGGGTTCAATCCCTGAAACCACACAAAATACATACATATGCACACACACAGAGAAATGCTTTGGACATTATCTTATCTATTACTAATTTTTAGTGCCTATAAACCACATCCTATGCTAAATCAAAGTATGCATTTTGATGTTCCTGGCCTTCCTACTCTGTGAGATAGTATCAGCAAAAATAACCATTAAGCCTTTGGAACAACATATGACACTGGCCATTAGATCATCACTATACTGGACCGAATGGAATTACTTACTTCATCTAAATCTAATGCCAGGAAGAAGGAAAAGCAAAATTATAGGTGGGGCTGTGGCAAGAGCTGATTCAGAGACTTGGGCTTCTAGGCATGATCCAGGAAAAGATGAAAATGAATCAAGCTTCTCAGATTTCTTCTGACTTCTAATGTATTGTCCCAGGTGTCTTCCTGGTGGATTAACCTTCAGATGTTACAATAGAGGATCATTGCCCTAAAAGCAAGCGTTGGGCCCCTCCTTTTGCTGCATTAAAAAGAGCTGTCTCTGTCTCTTTCTCTCCTTCTCTGTATCATTGTATCAGTGGTTTTCTATTTTTCTGGGTAATTCTCATCAGTATTAATACATGTTATTCTGTCAGTTTGCAAAACACACACACACGGGTACACACACACACACACACACACACACACACACACACACACACACCTCTTACTCTCCTGCCCTCTATCTTTTGCCTCATTTCTCTACCCTTGGCAGAGGAAACCTTCTGGAAAAAAATTTCTAGGAATGCTTCCTCCACCAACTCAAAAAACATTTATTCTGCAGCCCACTCCAATCTGGCTTCTGCCACTAATGCTGAAATGAAATTGCTTTTGTCATGTCACAAATGAATTCCACTTGCCACAATCATCAGGCACTTTTCTCTCCTCATCTTACTTCATTTCCCAGAAGCATTTGACAGGATGGGTGATTCCCTTCTCCTAAAATACTCTCCTCTCAAAGTCTGAGACACCACCACCTGATGTGACGTCCTCTGCCACCAGCTCCGCCTCTTCAGGGCTCCACATAATGTTCTCATTTCTCTCTTGAGTACTTGCCCTGGATAATCTCATTCATTTCTATGGCTTTAAATATGCTTCACTTGCTATTTCCAAATTTATACACTTATATATCCATTAGCCTCCTTGTCTTCTCAGTTTAGATAGCCAATAAGAATTTCAAACACAGCCTGTTGAAAATGAGTCTGGAGTTTTCCCCATAACTTGTCCTCCCTTCACACAGGTTTCCTAATCACATCCCCTTTGTTGCTCAAACTAGAAACCTGGTAACTATCCATGCTTTACCCCTTTTGCACCTATACAACCAAGTAAGCACTATTTCCTTACCTATTTTATTTTTGAAACATCTCAATTTCTTCTAATTCTTTTTGTATCCTTGGTCTGTGCTACCTCTCTCTGACCTAGAAAACTGACAGATACCTGATCCTTTCCCCCTAGATCCATTCTTGTTTTAATGGAAATCTTGTATTACTTGGATATATAGGTCTGGAGATCCATAGGAAATTAGACCTGAGGCATAGACATAAGAGTGATCACTAAGAATTTAATACATGGAACAGACAAGATGGCACCACGATACTTTCATAAAATTAAAATAATTTCATTTCACATTTTTTATTCAAAATAGAATTAGTTTTATTGTGTCTGATAGTGAAAAATGTTGAGTATTATCCCTGGCTTCCACCCACTGGTATCTAGTAGCACCTGACCTCTCCTCAAATTACAACAACCAAAAACATCTGTAGACATTTCTGGATGTCTCCTGGAGGTGAGACAGGAATTGTCTCTCGTTGAAAACTACTGGATTAGAATAATGTCCAGGAAAAAAAATCAGCATTCCTTTTTAGCCATTGAAATGTTAACATTAGGGAATAATGGAGAAACAGCTACATACCTGTAGTATTCTGAGCTTTCTGCAGGAAAAATGCTCTTGGGAAGGATTTTATAATTAATCTGGCTTTATTTACCCAAGATTGTAGGCTAGGAAAAGAAGAGGGTCATGGAGAGCACCATGAAGAAAGCAACACTGACACCCCCCCCCAACACACACATACACACATAAACACACACACACACACACACACACACACACACACACACATACACACACACACACACCCTAAGCATGATGTTGGTTGAAGCTCAACTTTGTCTGCATCCGGTGGCCTTCATGCAGTATTGCAGACAGACTTTTCTCCCCTGCTGTAATCCTGTCTGCCAGCCACAGGCTGATGGCTTTGGGAGAAGCCCACAATGTCTCCAGCACTGCTAGACCAGAGTTTATTATTTTATTTGAGAAGATTCTCAGTGCAATTCACTTGCTGCCCCCTAGTGAGGTTTTGCGGTGTTGCCTGGCTAAATTGTGGCAGTTGCTTATTTCCTGATGTTGGTTTCAAAGCTCAAACTGTCAGGCTTGCTCTGAGCTTTAATACCCAGGAGACGTGGTCATGTTGGCCCTCTAACTTATCCACTGTCCTTGCTCTAAATTGCATCCCAGTCCTCACTAGCAACTCCACAAATGTGGAGAAGGAGGATGTACAGGTCAATGGGCAGAGCAGAGCAACGTGGGCAGGTGACTCGAAGTCATGAGCTTTGCAAAGAGTGTTCTCAGTAAAGTACAAAGCAGCCTGCGAAGAGTGGACTAGGGCATCCACGGAGCACCAGAAAACATGCTTTCCATTTGCCTTAGGTGATGCTGATCTAGATGCCCTTTACCCTGGAAACCAGTGAAGGACAGCAGTTGGAAGAGACACCATTCTGTCACAGAGGCAGATGACAATGTTATTCACTAATACAGACCCTGGAATGGCACTAATCCTTAAGAACTGCAGTTGAAGACAGAGTGTCTACTTTTGTGTATGTTCCAAAAAAAGAAATTCTAATCATTGATAGGAGATTCCTTGGCACAGATTTTAAAATAATGAAGGGCAAATCCTGTTCTTGAAACATAACAGTTGTATACGGGAGGGTGGGGGCAGGGAGAGAAAATAGTTCTCTGAGGACAGGGTGAAAGCAATTCCCATACTACTACTGTCTTAATGGCCCCTACTCTTTGTACTTCCTCAAACCATGTCTTGGTTGCTCTGAGAATACTAGCCAAGAGTGCTTAAGTCTATAGAGTTTAGCCTGAGATAACTAGTCGATTATAGTCCTAACCTTACCCCTAATGTTTGCCATGAAATATCTTGCTTTTATTATTATTTTCACATTTCTCTAGTATATTAATAGTCTTAGAAACAAGTAACATCATTCAGTTTATGGTACTCTGTATTTAGTAATATTTCTATTTATAAAATATAGTAATTCGTAATTGCTCAAAATGTCAAATCCTAGAAAACAGCATTCCTATGTGTGATGTTAACATCATTCTTGAACAGTTGTTAGCTAAAGATTCATTTAATGAACCGGGTTTTTAAAAAATAGGCCATTCTGCTAGACATGGTGGCGCATGCTTGTAATCCCATTACTTGGGAGGCTGAGACAGAAGGATCCGGGTTCAAGGCCAGCCTCAGCTACTTGGTAAGGCTCTCTGCAACTTAGTGAGACCCTGTTTCAAAATAAAGAATAAAATAGGAGTGGGAGTGTAGCTCAGAGGTAGAATGCCCCTGAGTTCAATCCCCAGTACTGCAAAAAAAAAAAAAAAAAAGAAAGAAAATAGGCCATTCTATTGATTTTTCAGATAGTGCTTTGGAAGACAATATAGTCAGGCTAATTCAGAAACTGATAAAAGTAGCCCTGCATCAGCTGACATGGGTCATGCTCTGAAATGTTCAACTTATGTTATGATTCCACACCAAAGGTATGACTGTACTGACACATGTGGTGGAAAAGTTGATGTCAGTGACACCACTGACCCAATGCAGCATTTTGAACTGTTCTTTACTGAGGAATTGGTTTAAAAAATTACCAGCGAAATGAACACTCAAGCTGCCTTGTTGGTTTCAAAGCCATTTGGTCTTAAAGGATTTCTGCAAGTGGATGAATGAAAAGAAACTAACTATGATGAACTGAACATCTCTTTTTGTAGTAATGTTACTGGGAGGTGTTGTGCAGAAACCTGAGCTGGAGGTATTTTGGTCAACTAGGCCTCTTTTGGATATACCTTCTCTCAGGCGAATTGTGGTTGGTGAAAGAGCATTACTTTTGTCCCAGTATCTGCATTTTGTCTTCTGCAACGTCACCTTAATAGCTGGGCCTTGAGCAAAGGCTAGGACCTGCTGGAACCCTGCAAGGTAGATGATTCCAAAAGAAGGAACCCATGGCATTTTCCACTTTGCATTATTATATTCTGGAAATTTGGGGTGCTTTGGGTTTTGCTTTCACATTAATTATAAAGGAAAATTTCTTAGAGACACAAGATGGCTGGACAGATTGTGATTCCTCAATGTTAGCTGAAAAAGACAATGCCTCAGCTTCTCTCAGAGGTATCACCTCACATTAGCTAACTCTAGCTGCCTGAGAATAAGATAAGAACACTGCTTACAGGAGCTAAAATAAATAATGAAGATTTAAACTGATGAATAGAGACTCCTCTTCATCGTTAACCTTTAACACTGTTTTTGTACTAAAATAATTTTTATATACGTATTTTATTCTGTAATCTTTGCTGTTTTCTTAATCCCATCAAATACTATGAGAAATAGTTTTTCTAGTTAAAGATGTATCCACTCAACTTTAGGAAAAACAAGTCTGTAAAAATTCCTGCCTCATTGTAAAAGATAGTATAAGAAACGGTGACTGACATGAATTAAACAGATGCGTCTCAACACTACATTGGGTGTGAGCATAATCTCTCCACCTGGTCTTGATCCACACCTTCCAAGGGACCCCCGACCCTGCTGCCTTGAGGGCTGGCCCCAACAGTCTTTTGTATGCTGGTCAATCAAAGGCTCAGATCTCATTGCAGAAGATCAAACCCATGTTCAACTTGCTTGTAAATAAGTTTTTCAACTGTATATATTCCAAACAGAAAATACTTCAGCTGATGAATCACCGATGCTCTTCAGAGGGCAGTTAGTTGTGAAGCAATACATCTGAACGAAATGAGCACGATTTGGTATCAAGCTATCTGTGTTTTCTGAAAGTCAAACAGGTCACATGTGGAATGTGCTTATTCACAATGGGCCCAGTATGAATTTAAAAGATTCAGCTGATGGTGTGAAATCATTGCTCATTGTTCTTACCTTTGTCAATAACCTTCTTGGCTGAAAATACTGTGTCTTCCTTGATAACTTTTATACTCCCATGATTTTCAGAGAATTACATTAAAACAGGATACATGCAGTTGGGACAGCTCATCTGAACAGAAAACAGATTCCAAATAATCTGTAAAAAGGATTGCAAAAGGATGACGATAGCTAGATTCTGTGATGAACTTTTGGCACTGAAATGGTGTGACAAGAAGAAGGTTTCAATGTTGTCAGTATTCCACAATGGCACTGTGATTGAAGTAGACAACAGAAATGGGAAGAAAACTAAGAAATCATGTGTCATTGTGGATTATAATGAGGATATGGGAGCAGTGGATGGGGTGGACCAGACACTCACTTATTATCCAACTGAACCAAAAGGGACAAGATCTGGCATAAGAAATTATTTTGCCACCTTCTAAACATTACAGTGCTGAATGCCTGTAGCCTGTTCATGGAGGACAATCCTGAGCTCAGAATCAGCCACATAAACTTCACACTGATGTTGATTGAAGGATGCTGGGAAGGTTTCACAAGCCAGGTCGGCAACCTCTTGAAGGATATCACCTCTTCACCTGTTGGGAAGACATTTTCCCAACAGCAGAATCAGAGACACAGAAGCTAACTGGTCGCTGCAAAGTTTGTTGCTCACACAAGGACAAGGATGGCAAGAATATCCAAGGGGAAGCTGGGCATGGTGGTACACGCCTGTAATCCTAGCACTTGGGAGGCTGAGAAAGGAGAATCAAAGGTTTGAGGCCAGCCTTGGCAACTTAGCCAGACTCTCAGCAACCTCATAAAATTCTCTTTCAAAACAAAAAATAAAAGGTAGAATGTTTCCCCAGGTTCAATCCCCACTACCACAAAACAAAACAACAAACAACAAACAAAAAAATATGAAGAGATATATAGTAATTTTGTGCAAAATGTGATGATTTACTGTGTTGTTTAGTGCTTTGTAATTTACTACGTTTAAAAAAAAATCATTAAATACTTATCATCATCTACATTTATGTTCCATTAAGACTAGAGATAGGTTGTTTAGAAATAACTCCAAGAACAGTTTTAAACTTCATTTTCACATAAAAAACAGTCAGATTTGCTTTAGCCTCAGAGTGTGTTATGTAAAATTAAATGAACATGGCAGTGAGCTGCAGTTTTTTTTCTAAATGGGTAATGGGTTAAAGAAGAAATCTTGAATTTCTTGAAAATGTGAAAAATTACTCATATTTTTAAAAGACCTAGCATAATTTCTTTAAATTGGGATTATCCACCATAAAGTATCTAAAGTATTTTTAGTTTTTAAGAACGTGAAACATAAGATGTAATTTTTACAAAAAGCAAAATCTCAGGTATGTACATGTATTTTATTTGAGTCAAGTTTTTTAATAAAAGAGTTTGAACAGAGTTGAAGACACATGTCTTCTAATGACTCCGTATTGCTGCTGTGTTGAGAACGCACCATAGGAGACCAAGGTGGAAGCAAGGAGGCTCGTCAGGCGGCACTTCAGCATTCTAGACAAGAGCGTGGGGAGGCTCTGATTGGGGTAGTAGTTGTGCAGGTGGGGATAAGTGATCACATTCTAAACATATTTTAAATGTAGGACTAATGGACAGTATAGATTTGCTTGCAGGTTAGATGTGAAAGGGAGAGGAGGTGGGCTATTAGAGTCAAGACTCACTCTCCAGAATGACCCATTAGAAAATGTCCCAACATCTTAATGTTGGAGGAGAGTAAGGACAAGGGAGTTAATTTCTAATTTTCAAAACATGAATGAATCAGTTATATGGGTGATTTAGTTCAAGCTCAGTGTGATGGTTAATCTTAGTTTTTGACAACTGGATTGAAAGAATATTAGTAAAGCACACTTCTGGTGTATCTGTGAGGATGTTTCCAGAGATGACTGGCACGTGGGTCACCAAACTAAGTGGAGAAGACCTGCCCTGAGTGTGGGTAGCACCACCTGATAGGCTGGAGTCCTAGATGGAACCCAAGTGGAAGGAGGAAGCTCACACACAGACCCATACTCCACTCTTCTTGAGTGGGTGCATTTTTTGCTTCTTTATTGCCTATGGAAATCAGCTTCCAGATTATTCAGCTATTTATTTGTTTATTTTATTGTGGTACTAGAGATTGAACCTAGAGGCATCTTACCACTGAGCTACACCCCCACCCCTATTTTTTAATTTTTATTTTGAAACAGGGTCTTGCTAGGTTGATGAGTCTCACTTCTTGCTGAGGCTATCCTAGAACCTGTGATCCTCCTGTCTCAGCCTCCCAACTACTGGGATCACAGGCATGTGCCACCAAGCCCTGCTCAGATTCTTCAGTTTTTGAACTTAGACCAGCCACTCTCCAGAGGATTTCCAGGACTTTAGCCTTAGACTGAGGCTGCATCACTAATTCTTTTTCTCAGGCTTCCTGCTTCTTAGACTCAGCAGCTATCTAAGCAACTAGTTTTTTCCCCCAGTTCTCTAGTCTGCAGATGGCCCTTGTAGGACTATTCAGTCTCTGATCATGTAAGCCAATCTAATAAACCCTCTCTTATAATTAAATATATATATATATATATATATATATATATATATATATATATATATATCCTTTGGTTCTATTCTTCAGGAGAACTCTATTATATGTTGGAAAAATGGTACCCAACGCAGGAAGGTTCAGAGGCAGAGCATGGCTAGAGGTGGTGTGTGTGTGTGTTGGGGGGGGGTTATTAGGGGGCATATATATGTCCATAGTCCCCTCCTCCTGCTTTCTCTGATTCCAGCCATCATGGCTGAGAGTGGCTTTTCTCTGCCAAATGCCCTGCTGCTCGGTTTGTCTTTGAGCTGGCTAACTATGGAACCAACCTTTAAAACTGTGAGCTCTAAAAAAAAAAAAAAAAAAAAAAAAAAAATCCTCATCTAAGTTGTGCTTCTCAGGTATTTTGGCCATAGCAATGGAAAAGAAGATAAAGTAGGAATTGGGACTGAGGAGCTGGACCATTCCTGTATCTAAACCTGAGCATGTGGTTCAGGAGCCTTTGGAACTGGTTTGTGGAAGGAGATTGGAAGGGTCTGGAGATGCAGGTTGGAGAAGCCTTAGATTATTGAAAGCAATGTTTAATGGGCAGTTCTGGCAGGAGCTTGGAGGGCCAGAAAGCCAGTAAGAATGCACAGTAAAGACTGTTCATGAGGTTTCAGATGGGAGTGAGGGCTCTATGGAATTGGCCGAGAGTCCATTCATGCTACATTCTGGCAAAGAATTTGTCTATATTTTGCCCATGTCCTGAGACCTTGTGTTAGGCCAGATTTAAAAGTAATTAATCTAGTGAAGGAAACTCATGGAAGCTCTGTATTTAGATGGTGGCATGAGTGTTGCCGGCAGGTTTTAGCCAGGCTTACTGTGATAAAAGGGAACCGAAAACAGAGGAGGAAGATTTTAAAATTTTGCAGTTTGGCCAGAAAAACATGTGTAAAATTGGGGCCAAAAAAGGTGTGGTTGATGAAGAGATTATGCGCAGAGATGATAGGAAAGATGCCTTAAGGATGTTCCAGGAATTCACAAGATCCCATCCATCACTCACGGGCTCACAGATGTAACCATGGAAACTTGTGTGACTTTGAGAAGAGGTATTGGGGGTGTTCTGCTTGTGCAAGGGTGCATAGGAAGTCATTTCTCCAGGACTTATCTCACCATGCTCAACTGCCTAGGCACTCATAGACCACTGCAGCCTGCAGCCACGGTCCAAGGGGGCCTAACTATTGCTTGATCTGGAGGCAGACCCTGGCATCTTCCACGTGATGCTGATTCTATGGGAATGTAGGATATTGAAGTTAAGGGGTCATGGGGCTGTCACTGAGATTTCAAAGGAAGGCCTGGCATATGACCTTGCCCATATGCTTTCAGTAGGTCCACCTGTATGTAGAGCCTTCTGTCACAGTTAGCTTAAGTGGCTTAAATAAGAAACTTTCTCACAGTCTGGAGGCAGGGAAGCCCAAGAACAAGGTACCAGTAAATTCAGTTCTGATGGGGACTGGCTTCTTAGTTTGCAGATGGCTGTCTCCTTGTATCCTCATGTGGTGGAGAGCAGAGAGGGAAAGCTCTCATGTGTCCTCTTGTGTGTGGCAGGGTTGGGTTGGCATCCCTACAGGCAGACCCTGAGGGGGCAATTTGTGAAACTGAGTGAAGTCACTGGAGACCCCAGGAATTAAGAGATGCCAGGAATGTAAACCATCTCTTAAGGAAAGCTACAGGCAACAAGCAGACTAGTCAACCCAAGAGAGCAGCCACGTGGGCTGCAACTGGCAGGCCATAGATAGGGGCAGGGCTGCTGAGGGCTGCTGAGGCCTTTTGGAGGTCATATCTCAACACTGTGCTCCAGATGTCAGATGTGCATCTACAGGATTTCGTCTTCCTGATGGGTTTCAGTCTTGCTTTAGTCTCATCTTTCTATGCTCTTATTCCTCCATTTTGGAATGAGAATGCTTGCTCTGCAGCATTGTATATTGAAAGGAAGTAACTTGCTTCCTTATATTTACGGGGCTCACAGCTAAAAGTTCGCTTTGGGCTCATAGGAGACTTTGGACTTTTGAGCAAATAAAGAACTTATTAGAAGGGGACTCTTTGAGATGGAGTGAATGCATTTTGCATTTTGAGATGGGCCAGGGGTGATGTTATGGTTTGAGTTTAGAATGTACCCCCCCCCCAAAAGTTCATATGTTAAAAGCACAGTCCCCAATGCGGGAAGGTTAAAGTGGAGCACAGGTGGGAGAGATGAATTACTAGGGACATAGCCTTGGAATCTGTATGTCCCTAATTCCCTCCTTTTGCTTTCTGTTTCAGGTCACAATGACTGACAACAACTTTTCTCCACCATGCACCCTGCTGCCAGTTTCTGCATTGGAGCCTGCAACCAAGGACTGAATCGCTAAAACTGTGACCCTAAAATAAACATTTTCTCCTAAATTGTGCTCGTCAGGTATTTTGGTCACAGTAACAGAAGAGTGGACTAAAATGCTAATACCCTCAAACCCTCAGGATGCTTTTTTTTCTTTTTCTGTAAGTTAAAAGCTGAAGGTATGAAGTGATAAGATATACTGTACTTTTGAGGGGACAATCCCTTCCTAAAAAGGTCAAAAATCACTATGACAAGGCTGCCTGACATGAACTAGATATCTGGTTTTGCTATCTAATAATTGCCTAATTTGAGGATGTATTTTATAATCATTTTATCTGTCCCTGAATAGAAAACAGAACCAGTGACCCTGCCCATATACTTTCGCTAGGCCCACCTGTATGTATGTAGAGCCTTCTGTCATGGTGAGCTTAAGTGCCTAAAACAAGAAAATGTTTCTCACTGGAGGCTGGGCAGTTCAAGAGCAAAGTAACAGTGAATTCAGTTCTGATGACTGGCTTCTAGTTTGCAGATAAGGAGATAACCTTATATCCTCATGTGGTAGAGAGCGGAGCGGGATGGTCTTCTAACAATCCCATTTGTGAAGGCTCCACCTGTAATTACCTTCCAAAGGTCCCACTTCCTGATACCATCACATTGGATGCTAAATATGGCATAAGAATTTTGTAGTATGATATTCAGTCCACAGCAAAGGGCAATTTACCTAGAGGCACATTTTGCAGTCTTAGTCAACTGGCAATACTGAGTAGGCAACGGGATGTGTTCAGGTCATCATGAAACAATGATTCTATCTGAAGTATATCTACCTAAGTTTGATATGTCAAAAAAATTATTCCTTACAGAGGATTGCATTAACAATATGCAGAAAAGCAATTCCTCTTGATTTTTTCCACCCTTGGATTGAGCTGTGCTTGGAAAGAGATCTTTACTAGGATTCTAATGCTTTGGAAATTTTAAAGATTTCCTTTTACTGAACTGCACTTAAATCCATAGCGTTTCCCATGAAACTGGCATTCTATCTCTAGAAATGTCAACATAGATAGTCTCATCTTTCTATGCTCTTATTCCTCCCTTTTGGAATGAGAATTCCTCCTTTTGGAATGAGTGTTCCCTCAGGCCAAGTGGTCCTTGTGCCAAGACAGCAATGCACCTGCTAGACAACGAGCCTTATCTTGTGAAGACCAATCCATGTAAGCGAATGTTCCTTCTTTCCAAAGAAAATAAGTTCAGAGTTGAATTTATTACCTAGTTCCAGTAAGCGTTCAGGTTACTGTGGCATGCATTGTTTTAAATATATCCCGGAGCTTTATCTTATTTGCCAATTTTCCCCTTTAATTCCCTTATCACTGTGTTTCAAAGAGCTGTCTTGCTTTTATTTTGAATAAAGCAAATCTTGGGCACAAGGTAGACACAAACTGGGGAGAGGAAAACTAAAAAATAAAATTCAGGCTGGGTGCAGTAATGAACACCTGTAATCTCAGCATTTGGGAGGCTTAGACAGGAGGATCACAGGTTTGTGGCCTGCCTTGGCAACTGAGACGGTTTCAAAATTAAAGATGGTTGGGGTATAGCTCAGAGGTAGAATGCCCCTGGGTTCAATCCCTAGTACAAAAAAAAAAAAAAAAAAAAAAAAAAAAAAAAAATTCAGGAAGACACAGAGGCTACTGCTATAAAAAGACAGAAATAATAAAATGCAAAATAAGCTAGAAGTAAAACCCAGAAGCCAAGCATGGTGTAATCCCAGGATTTGGGAAGCTGAGATGGGAGGATAACAGCTCAGAGGTAGAATCAGAGGTAGAATGCCTCAGGGTTCAATCCCTAGTACCACTAAAATGCAGAGTCAACATCCTTTGTATATTTTCTGTGTATGAGGAACACAATCTCTTGAAGAATCTCTCTTCCAAAACTATAGAATATAAATCTCTCAAGCCATCTAATGAATTTTGAATGTGATTTCTACTTAGTGAAAAATATAACTATTTCTACCATCTAAGTAAAGTTCCAATGTTCCATACTAAGTGTATTTGTCCAAAGGCAATTTTAATTTGCTAAAATTAAATTAAGAAAAACCACTAGCAAACATGAAACCAGAACCCAAACATGTAATTTTTGCAATGAACTTTATATTCATTCTGGAACATTTATGTTTACTTAAAACCAATAGGGTAATAGAAACAGACATATTAATCCAGCCATTGCATAAACTTTTTCAGTTTACTCATGATATATTTTAAATTATCTCATATAAAGCCAACTACTTATAAAGTACATTTTAAACTATATTGATAATATAAAAATTAAGCACAACAGTTGGAAAGACCAACTGTTCCTCTGAAGAGAAATATTATACTGTGAAGTTATCTTTTAATATGTTTGGTGTCAATTCTGGGTGAACCAAGATGGTCGCTTCCTGTCTCGTTCAACAATCCTTTTTCCCTGATCGTTTTCAGATGGTGTCTCTCCCGTATATAGCACTATGGTCTCCACCGTAGGGGCCTTAAAAGGACCACCTTCTTGTTTTCCTATCTGTCGTCTGATTTCTGCAGTCTCCTTCTTTACTTTCTCATAGCAGTAGCCACAAAGGATGTGTTTCTGTTTCAGGTGACCACATTCAGGGCAAGTCTCTATATTGGTCTTTAAAACAATAAACAAAAACATATATTAACAAGAGGCAATATAATGCACAAATAATCACCAAAAGCCATAATGCTTACATTTTAGCTTTTTGAAAATGTTTGTACTACATAAGGTCATAGAGCATCTAGTTCAATCTCTCTTTAATAGGGAAACTGAAAACAAGCAACACTGAGTTTGAATCAGTAGAAAATTTGGGACCAGAACTCAGGTTTACCAACTTTATATCTGGTACGTTTTTAGTTAAATACAGCAGTTATCTTTATGTAAATAGGTACTCTATTCCTGTAATTCCAAATACTAAATATCTTATAAGAACTCCATCAAAACAATGTAAATTTATTTTCAATCTACCTTGTGGAAAACAAAATGATAACATTACAAGGTGGCTTCCTCTGCTTTATTACTACATGATTCAAATTCTTGTATAGAATCCATAGGTTTGGTAAATGGTACAATTTTTTTTTTGGGGGGGGGTATTGGGGATGGAACCCAGGGGCATTATACCTCCGAGTTACACCCCCAGCCCTATTTTTTTATTCTTTATTTTGAAGCAGGGTCTCACAAAGTCACAGAGAGCCTCACTAAATAGCTGAGGCTGGCCACAAACCCAGATCCTCCAGTCTCAGCCTCCCTAGTACTGGGATTACAAGCGTGTGCCACCATGTCCGGCTCAATTTTGCTTTTTTATATGTGAGAACTTATTCCTTCCTTCATATAAAACTCGTTATGCTACAATTTGAGGGCATGTGTGTGTGTGTGTGTGTGTGTGTGAGAGAGAGAGAGAGAGAGAGAGAGAGAGAGACAGAGAGAGACAGAGAGAGATAGAGAGAGACAGAGAGAGACAGAGAGAGAGAGAGAATACCCAGGGACATTCTACCTCTGGGCTACACCCCCAGCATTATTTTATTTTTGTTTTAAACAGGGTCTCGCTAGGTTGATGTACTGGGATTACTATAAAATAATATAAGTTCTAATATACTTTTCAACATATCCTGAGGCTCGACAGACTAAGAGCAATCCAAAGTTGTGTAATAAAATAAAATCTTAAATCCACAAGAGCAAATTCTAAGAAGTGTGTTTTCTGGTTCCAGATTTAAGTTCAGCCTCAACTGTTGTTACTCAGCAACTTTGGGCTTAAGTTGAAAGGACTTAATAGTAAATGTAGAAACTCTGTTCCTGAGTTCCATCTATATAATGCTACTGCTGTGGCATGATTAAAATGATAACTGTTAAAGCCATAAGTTAACAGGTCAGAGGTAATGAACACTATATACATACATAGATACATACCTATACACACACACACACACATACATTTTTAAAACTATATTAATGAAGAGAATTCATCCATATTGTGGGGCAGAGAAATCTGAAATTGTCTGAGGATAAGAGCACACGAAGAGAAGTTTCAAGAGAAAATGTGGGCTTAACAATCAGATTGTCTGGGCTCAAATCCTAGCTCTATCACTTAATAGTTGTGCAAACTACAAGCAAATTCTTTTTGCTTCAGTTTCTTCATCCTAAAAATGGAGAAAATGATTACTTGCTTTGGAGGATTGTTGTAAGAATGTACCCGAGACATAATATGCCTACTTCTTCTGACTGATAATTTTAGGCCTTTCCATAGTTAATATGTTTATTCATTTGTAGTTCAAAATCACATAGCTTAAGACTGATACAACTCATAATTCAAAAGTCATGTGGGCTCTTCACAACCTAGTTCTCTGACCAATCTCCAAATTTTTTTCTTGACTGTATTTTTAACATATAAGATAGGGGACAGTAGATTTACACAATGAGAATGTTGTATTTTACCTCGGCCAGAGGGTAGACATATAAGATCTGAGTATAATTTATCCATAGACTATATGAAAATACCATGAGACTCTTCAGTAGCAGACTTAAGAAAAAGCACAGTCACAATATTTAACACATTACCTTAACTTTAATAAGTTTCTGTGGGTTTCTTCTCCTACATCGGTTAACTTCAATGCTGCGTCTGTTTTTGGGGGCAGCCATCCAAAAGATACTATCCAAAAGGCTGGGATTCTCCTTATTTCCACTGATATCATTTGCTGGCTCTGGAAATATGGTTGGACCCTGGACTGCTAATGCTGGTCCTGTAAAATAAAGACATGGAGATACAGAATTGATTCCTAACTCCTAAATGACTATTCACAGATATCATTCTCCTTATAATCAACTATGATACGTCAAAACACATATACATACACATACCTCAATAGTTTAGGACTTTAAAGTTAATAGATACTCCATAGTAAATCTTAGCTATTAAAATATACAATATCAAAGCTAATACAAAAGTAACTTATAGAACACAAAATTTTTTCTTAATGGAAACTGCTGAAGTAAGATCAGTGGAATTCTATCAAGAGTTTCTTACATTATGCAATACAGGAGTCAAGGACTTAGTAGTAATCATAAGTAAAAGAATGACAGATGCTTAACTTAAAAACCAAACAAAATCACTCAATTGTCCATATTCTACTTCTCCATGTAGGCGAAGAAACCCACGGAAACTTATTAAAGTTAAGGTAATGTGTTAAATATTGTGGCTGTGCTTTTTCTTAAGTCAGCCATTGAAGAGTTTCATGGTATTTTCATATAGCCTATTGGATAAATCATATTATTGGTGAGCAGTAGTACCTAATTAATGTATATGTAGCTCTAAGATTAAGATTCCTTAAATGTACTTCTGACCTGTACTAGGATAATTATATACTGACTTTAAAAAATTATATTCAAATCCAGTTAGCTCCTTTATCATATAACCAGGTAGATCTCTTAAGTCACTAAGTTCGTCCTTAATATTTCATCTTTATTCCTGTTTGTCTTCTGAGAAAAAGAGCTAGCTTACCATTTCTTTGGATATTATTATTTATGTGACTGCCACTATCTCATTTTTTGTTTTTTTTTATAAAGTCATAGAGATTCCTTTACTCTTTACCCTTTCTTGGCTAAGCATAGCCTAGTGGTTAATAACACAAGCTCTGGACTGTATTGTGTGACCTGGGGACTTTCTAAGTCTGCTTCAGTTGAAAAGTATAGACACCTAGTGGGATTGTTGTGAAGATTATCCAAAGAAGAATATGGAGAAAACTTACCCCAATGTTTGGTATACATTTGTACATATTTTCTTTTATGTATCTCTGTTCAGACTGCCCTAGATACTAACACTTTTGTGATACTTTGTAAATGTCAAAGCAATTACAGCTTTAATGTCCAAAATACTTAAAATTATATACTGAAGGAAACACAGATATCAGAGTTCATCTACATAAGAGCTCAAACACCACAGAGGAGAACAAACTGCACTCCATGTACATCAGAGAGCGAGGCCTAAAAAGGTAAGACAAGAGACCCATAGTGGCCAGCCTTAAGGCTAAGGCAGAAGTGCAGAACTGTACACAAATGACAACTTTGTCCAAACCCCTGCACTAGCCGACTTGACCAACTCCAACACCTTCCCAGGATGCCTTCAGCGCCCCTTAGAGATTAAGCCTAACAGAGCTCTGTGCTGCCAGAAAATATTACTTTTTGTTTAGTCAGCACATACCTAATAGGCACCTGAACCCCCTTTCTTACAGCAGTGACTAAAAAGGGCTTAAAACTGTAAAGATGTAGTACCTTTCAACTCAAAAACGTCTCTCTCAAGGGACTCGAGGCCATTGTTTTAAATATGGTCAATTATTAGGAAGAACAGGACCTCTCTCTCCCTTTCTGAGGGTGAAGAGAATCCTAATTTCGGTAACTGTGCGCTAGTAGATACAGCTGGACTAATCACCTTTACACCGACCAACTCTTTCTATTTCACTTCCCTGACTCCGCGAGGCCCTACACTCTCCGTACCCCCTAAAAGGTCTAAAGCACCTTTGCACAAATTAAAATGGAATGGATCTCAGCTCCGTCCTCGGTCGGTAGTTACTGTATAGGATGCTTTCAGTGCTTTAACTGAAGTCTGGCAGGGTTTCTCTTTGACACAAGTTTGGTAACATTCTGTGCACGAACGGATAAACACAGCATTATTATTATTGTTGTTTGTTTGTTTTGGTCATGGGCGCAAAAACAGCTGTGTGTGGTGGCTAAGCCAAAGTTCTCAACTACGGTCTAGTACACGCGGACGCGGATGAGAACCGCGACCGAAGGTAAAAGGCATGGGCTGTGTCTACCCGGCCGCACGGGTGACCTCATCAACCCAATCCCCATGGAGCCTTTCTTTACCTACCCCATGGTGGACTTGGAAAGTCTGACCAGCTCTGCTGAAGTTTCCGCTGTAGTACCTCCCAATAGTTTCGGAGCAGTCCCTGTACTCCGGGCCATGGAGGAAGCACTAGCAGCCTTAAAGCCGGAGCCATCTTCCTCGCCAGAAGACGGAACTCACTAAGCTGCCGAGTCCCGCCCCTACTGCGAGCATGCGCGTAGCCCCAGAGTCAGGCAAATCCGGCTTCCGAAACTACAACTCCCAGCATGCATCCGGAACGACTCTGCCTCTACTCCAATCAGAGAGAGAGGAGGGTAGGAGCGGGGCGGGGAAATGAGGAGACGTCGGCACAAGTACGCATGTGTGCGGGTGTGCTTAGGATCTCCGGGTAAAGATGGCGGAGCGTGGGTACAGCTTTTCGCTGACTACATTCAGGTAAGGAGGGACCCCCGAGGTCCACTGCGGAGTGAGGGTGGCAAGAGCTCACTCGACTCCGTTTTGGGTGTCCTGGTCTGTCGCTCAGTATTTCCGGAGGTCCCAGTAGGGAATGGAGTTGGAAATGCAGCTTTGCAAAGTCATTTGCGGGCCGACCGGAGGCCGGGGAAGCAGTGGCGTTTGGGAGGCCTGGGCAGTGCGGCTCAGGGGACCCGGGATGCCCTTGGGGCTGCGGCACCGGGAGGCCCCTAGTCAGGAATTAATTTTTGTTAGAAAAGGAATTATCTTCAGGTGAACTCAGGATTTCATTCTGACCCAAATAGGCCGGATGCGGGAGCTTTTGTAGCTCGGACGGAGTCTTGATCAAATATATGAAGTTGTATTGGGGGGGGTATGAGGGGGCAAGAGGGGGAACTAAACTTTACAGTTAGGTCCGAGGCTTGGTCTCCGTTTAGCTGTAGTGTCTTGAAACTTTAGCGCTTTTGATTTCTTCGTTGCTCCTGTTAGAAGTGTTAAGGGCTGAAAAAATGAAAGCGCTGATTTTTCTGTTAGGTTTCTGTGCGCCACTTCTCGTCTTTCCCTCCTTCCCTTCCTTCTCCCTCCCTCCCGCTTTAAAAAAGATGTTAGATTTTTTTTTTTCTAATACAGAACTGGTAGTTAAATAATAAGTATATTTCCCCAAATAGGATTGAGGTGAACCATCTTATCCAATGTAAGAAAACCATCACCAAAGAATTTTTAAAAACGACCAGGAAAGGATACTGGTTTGACAGTTTTCTTAGGGACCGCTAATGCTTCATTTAGTTGTCCTAGCTTATTACTAAAGGCAGGTGGGATCTAGCTTGTTGAATACTTTCTGTGTAGGTGTAACTGAAGTTACTCTATCGCTTTCCACTACCGTGCATGATGAGTGTTATCTGGACATGTTACTGATGAGCTAATCACACCTTAGACAAATTAACCTAAGTTTATCCTTGAATAGACATTCAAACTAAATTCTTTCTGATGACAAGAATTAATGCACTTCCATTACATTTTGTTGTCTTCCTCTTGGTAGTTTTTAATAAGTTAGGTTATGTAACAGTTTATTTATAACCTTTATATATTCTGTAGTAAAAGGCTTCATTATATGTATTGAAAGAATCCTGAAAAATGTTTTTCTATTACCCGGGAATTTTATTTTAAAGGGTGGAAGAGTGACCATAACTTTACATTGGATAGTCAGGAAAGGCCCATGCTTCAGGGTGGTTTTTTTTATAGTGGAAGAGCAAAAGGAACCAGCTAGTTGAAATTTTAGGAATAAAGAGGGTGGATGTAGTGAGCAAAGAGTTAATGAAGATGAGATAAGGGCCACTCATGCAGGACTTACAGACCAGAGTAAGTCCAGAGTAGTAGTTTTGTTTTAAGTGAACCAAAAAATTATTACAGAATTTAATGGTGAATGACATGGTACAAAGGGAACTCTAGCTGGGGTGGAAGTAAAGTAAGAAAGAGAAACTAGTTAGAAGGCTATTTCAGTTATCCTAGGTAGAGATCCTGATACTTTAGACTGAGGTAGTGGCATTATACACTAAAAAGACTTTTATTGCTCAGCAAGCTTACAAGTGAGCTGTCATAGAAAGATGCGATGACAGGGATATGTATAGGTAGTTCTGGGAACAGAGAAAAAGTTATTAAGTTTGGATGAGTCTTTAAATGTTCCCTAGAGGTGTGAACTAGGTATTGAACAATACCTGAAAGCTAGGTGAATCTTAAAAGTCATGATTATTGAAATAATGACGATTAAAGGGGGGAAAAAGCCACAAATGGTAGTGCATACCTGTAATCCCAGTACTTGAGAGGTTAAGACATCTTCAAGACCAGCCTCAGCAACTTAGTTTCAAAATAAAAACTAAAACAGGGCTGAGGGTGTAGCTTGGAACTGAAGAGAAAAAAGTTCATCAAAAATTTTTAATTTAAATTCTTATTGATGTTTTCCTTTCAAGTTAACTGATTTGTTGAGTCTTTAAGCAGCCACCTTTAAGTTTATTTCTTAAGTTGACCTAAACGTGTCTCTGTGAGCTGAATGACTGTGGATTCCTGGTCCTACATTATGTCCTGAAACATACACAAAGCTTATACTTTTTTGTTATAAAAATAATTCACACATTCTGAATTTTACCCAAAAAGGAAATAGAGAACATGAATTCAATTGAATCTAAAAGTGATGGCATTCCTGAGGACATGATATTTCTACTGAGGATTGCAGGACAGCCAGGAAGGTGATCACCAGGCATTAGGGAAATGTGTTTTGGACAGAAGAATTAGCCTCTCAGAGTTTTTGAAGTTTAAAAGTAATTTGTGCCTGGAGCAAGGAGAGATGGTGCTAGGTGAGACTTGAATGACAAATGAAGTATCTATAACTGTATGAAGTTAAACAGATGGCCTTCTGGAACTTAAGATTGCCTCTTCAGGAGTAGATGGGAGATTTGGAACTAGCTGTGTCACTTTGAACAAATTTCTTTTAGAATTTTTTTTTTTTTCGTCTATAAATGAGGTTGGTTTGTGATGGTGATTCTAACTCAACAGCTAGTTCAAAATAAAGTATCACCTAAAAGGCCAGTTTGGGACTAGTGTTTGGCAAACCCATAGAACTGGATCTGCTAAGTATAATCATTTACTGGTTCTATATTATATGGGGAGTACTTTCCTGTGAATGATATCTGGGTCTTATGTATCAGCCCCTGTCTACTTCTTAAAAAGCACTCACATGAATATATGCTGTTTGGTTCTTTACAGACACATATATTTTCCTGATAGTGTTACTATTCAGTATTTGCTTTAACTAATTTTATTCCAGAAATTTTTATAGGCATCATTTCATTTCATCATTGCAGCAGCTCTTCAGATAACTAATACTGTCATCTCCATTTTATAGTGAGAAAACAAACTCAGAAAGCTTAAGTAACTTGCCTAAAATCACAAGATTGGTAATTGGTAAAAAGTAGTAGTAACTAACTGGCGGACAAATCAAAAATAACTAAAGGATAAAATTTGTGCTTCACTATGAGTGTGTTCACATCATTTTGTAAACTAACTTCATAACATTTCAAAGACCAGCTGTTGCTTAGGGTTTGATTAATGGGATTTGACCTATATATCTGCCTTTTCTCAGAGATGTTCCTACAGTAAATATTTTAAAATATGTGAACCTAAAACATATCTGTTTCTTTTTAAGCCCTTCGGGTAAACTCGTCCAGATTGAATATGCTTTGGCTGCT
Organism: Graphiurus murinus; assembly: GCA_004027655.1. Lineage (NCBI taxonomy): Eukaryota > Metazoa > Chordata > Mammalia > Rodentia > Gliridae > Graphiurus > Graphiurus murinus. The sequence continues at coordinate 207,757 of PVLC010000314.1, forward strand.
GTCGCTGGAGGAGCCCCTTCAGTGGGAATTAAAGGTAATTAAATGCTTCATTCACTTGAGATGCTTGTTAATAGTTGTTCTAATTTTTATGTGGAATTATTAATTTATAAATAAATGGCTGTAGCAGCATAATTTTTAATAGTTCTTTTTGTTAATATAAGGGTATTTTAAATATTTTATATTTATTTATTAGTTGTAATAATATAAAATATTTATTAGTTGTAATAATCCCACTTTGGAAACTCAGTATTTTGTTTTTCTACTGATTCTGTCACTGCTCTCTGACAATGTTATCTTTCCTATAATTTGGAAAAAGTTAATTATAAAACATTCCCTAGCCGGGCGTGGTGGCACACGCTTGTAATCCCAACATTCGGGAGGCTGAGACCGGAGGATCCGGGTTCGAGGCCAGCCTCAGCTACCTAGTGAGGCACTCTGCAACTTAGTGAGACTCGGTTTCAAAATAAAGAATAAAAAATAGGGCTGGGGGTATAGCTTGGAGGTAGAACGCCCCTGAGTTCAATCCCCAGTACCGGAAAAAAAATAAAAATAAAAATAAAACATTCCCTAAAGATATTAAAATTGTTCATATTCTAATACTACCTTTAAAGAGGTCTGTGTCATTTATTTGAAATTTTATGTTGTAAGAACAATTGGCTAAGTTGGCAGAAATCTTTTTTTTTAAAACATGTGAACTCTTTGGTATCCTAGAGTACTTTTAAGAGAGATTTTCTAATACTCTTAGATTTAGGGTTTTTTTTAGTATACTGAATGACCAGTAAGAGAAAATTTGATCTACCATTCTTTAAGTAATTTTAATACAAGAATCCAGAAGAAAAGGTTTTATACGTTAGAAAATAACAAAGGGTTTGGCTTTAATAGGTACATAATTAGAAAGCTGTTGAAATAGTCTTTAATTGATTAAATATTTATGTCCCTTTTTTTTTAAGCTGCAAATGGTGTGGTATTAGCAACCGAGAAGAAACAGAAGTCCATTCTGTATGATGAGCGAAGTGTACACAAAGTGGAACCAATTACCAAACATATAGGTTTGGTGTACAGTGGCATGGGTCCAGATTACAGGTACATTTTGTTATTGACATTTTTTCTCTATACCATCTCATTAATTGATCCATAATCTCTTTTGAAGAGAAAAGCCAAGTGGTGTTCTTTTAATCTTTTGTTTAACAGCAGCAGTCTCAGTAAAGGCTGGGTTTATTTTGCCTGTACAGTTTACGTTAAGGAGGTTAACTCAGTGTTACTCAGTTGTAAAGAGCAGAGAGATTAAGTACTTACTCCTTTTATCTCTGTTTAATGGACTTTTCCTTCTGTTCACTAACCCTCTGTGATCATCCAAGGATTGGGAGTAAAGGGCTTCGATGTTCCCTAATATACTTTTCTAATTCATTTATTTTTAAGGTCATAAGGCAGACAGAAGCCTGCTTTGCAAGCACTTTTACCAGAAAGGCAATTAAATTACTTTGTGCCTGATTTTGTTTTTGTTTGTTTTCTCAGTGCTAGGGATTGAACCCCAGGGCCTTGCACATGCTGGGCAAGGACTCTACCACTGAGCTACACCTCAAGCCCTCTCCCAAATGCACCTTAAAAATGATTAAAGCAATATATGCTGTAGTGAACTATATTTTTTACAGTAACAGGCAGCAAAAGAAAACATAAGCATTCAGAGTTAACTTCATTATCTTTATTTCTGTTGTTATCAGAGAGACAAAATTCTTTAAGACCACTGAAAGGTGGTCAGTATGGCAGCCAGGATCCAGAAGCTCATAGAATCACAGGAAAAGAGAATAGTTCCATTATATTAGGGTGCTAGCAAGTAGAAAGAGATCAACACCTTTCTATGTTTGTCACTTAACAGGTAAAGGGATATTAACTTATTACTCATGGTTTTGAAAAGCAAGACAGGTAGAGCCAAAATTTTACTTTAATGAGACAGGAAAACCAGCAAGCCTACTAAGATGTGATCAGCTTTTGCTACAGCAGAACCCTGTTACCACTGGGAGACTGCAGTGTGCCTCCACTGATAGAATAAACTTAGAGATGGAACATGAGTGTCCTGTGGAGGGTGGTGTTCATGTTCAGATCAATAGTATAGGAATAGGTAAAGATAAGTCCTATTTGTCTTGCTAAAATTTTTAATTGTTAGGTAGTATATTGATAGTTGCTATATATTAAAAGTAGTTTTTGTTTCTTTAAGTGGGGCAGTCACCAAGAAATCATGGAGGAAGAGAAATCATTTGTGTATTAAATCTGATACTCTTAAGCTGACTGGTACCCTGGTCCCTACTTTCTTCCTTTTTCCTTCTTGTCTTTCTCCTATTGTTTGGCTTCCCTGCAATGCCCTGATGCTTTCTTCTTCTTAGTTAGCTGGAGTCAGATGCAATAGTAAGACTGGCTCTCAGCCAATAGCTGTTATTAAATGCTTATTAAACTTGTGCTATAGAAGGAAAACGAGTCTTTCTAGGTAGTAGAGCATTTTAATTTTAATTAAATCTTGTTTCTTCCTTGTTTATTAGAGTGCTTGTACACCGAGCTCGAAAACTTGCTCAACAATATTATCTTGTTTACCAAGAGCCCATTCCCACAGCTCAGCTGGTGCAGAGAGTAGCTTCTGTGATGCAAGAATACACCCAGTCAGGGTAAGTTGGCTTTTATTACTTGAAATGTGTCATGGATTAGAAGGAAAAAAATCATTTTAAAAGAGTAGATATATAAATAGGAGCATAAAAGTAGAGGAAATAAGTATGATGAATGTTTTTTATTTTAACTGGATCTAGAGTATTTTCTTAAAGAAAATTGTGCATGCAGCAGCAGAAAGCATCTTCCAAATACCCAGAGTCATTTTGTCAGTGATTAAAACACTTCCTTATGGGCAATCATTAGTACTTCTACGATTTATCTTTCCAAAAAGAAATGATTGTGAATACATGATGAAATCAGTAGCTCTGATACATTATGCTCATTTAATTCCAAAGTTCTTAAGTTTGGATGTATATGAGATAGTATAAAGGTAGTTGTTACATAAACCCAATGGAAAAGCTGCAGATTGTCATGTTGGTTAGGAAACCAACGATTACTCCACACTTAAGTAGTAACCCCATTGTCTTTAGGTTTATCATAATCAATTTTGTCACTGTAACAAAATAGCTGAGGCTGAGTACTTTATAAAGAAAAGAGGTTTGTTTCATAGTTCTAAAGGTCCATGAATAGGGTGCTGGCATCGGCTTCTGATGAAGGCCCTACATGGCTGGACCCCTTGCAAGAACAGTTTTATAGTGAGAGAGGAAGCAAGAGGTTGGGAAGGGGCCAAGCCTGCTTCTTTATAATAATCTACTCTTGTGGGAACTAATCTACTGCAAGATGTAGCCTACTCTGAGAAACTAGCATTAATCTTTTCTGAGGATGGTGCCCCTTCCACTACATCTCACCTCTTAAAGGTGTACCACTTCTCAATCCTGTTACATTGGGAATCAAGCTTCCACACATGAACCTTGGGGAACAAAACCATAGCAAGGTGTCACTGCATTTAATTAAAAATTATTTAACTATTTTTCCTCACTACCATAAAGAGAACTTTTGAATTGATTTATTTTGAAAGAAGTTAAATACTTAAGGAGCTTGACAGTCTTAACAGTTTATTTGGTAATTTGCTTTACTTGAGGTAACTACTACTGATAAATTCTTGAGAGTGATTTTAATACCATGAATGTACCACATAATTTTTATTTTCTTTTCTGTAGTGGTGTTCGTCCATTTGGAGTCTCTTTACTTATTTGTGGTTGGAATGAAGGACGACCATATTTATTTCAGTCAGATCCATCTGTAAGTATCTTTAGATGTATTTGAAGGATTTGTTAAGATTGCTCATTGAATGTCTTAATAAAAGTAGAAGCCATAAAGATTTTAAAACTTATCAGTATTTTTTCTTTCATTTGGGCTTTAGAAAGTATAAAGTAGTACACATATATTTGTACATTCAAGTTTTTGATAATTCAGTCTTCTGCTAAGGAAGCTGTAAGCTACATTAGTTTTGTGTCTGTCATGTTCATTAACATGACATACTGAATGACTTGTTGAAATAGTTAACAAGTCTCATTAAATCTGTAGAAGTCTGTGACTGGAAAATATTGCAATTAAAGATGTGGATCTGGAGAACAGAGTTATAATCTTTGCCATCAGTTTAATCTGGGGACTGACTAGAGTGTGACTTTCAACAAAAGTATTGATCTAACTATATTGAATTCAGAGTTTTGCAAAATTAATGTGTAACCAGTATGATAGGTGGGGTCTTCTGCTCTGAAATAGAAGATTAGTGTCTGAGTTAGAAGGTGTTCTGAGAGTGAACACCGCTCCACGTCATCCCATTTGCTATGAGGAGAACCTTAAGTTATTCAAGATTAGGAACTGATCTTTTGTTTATGTAGATAATTGCAGGCTCAGTCAGTGCAGACCTATGACTAAATAACCTTATAAAATTAAATGGCAAAAGAAAAATATTTTGGTGGTTGGTTATTTAAATCAGAAAAGTAGATTGGGCATGGTGGTAGAAGCTTAGAGTCCCAGTACTTGGGAGGCTGAGACAGGAGAATTGCAGGTTCTCTGCCAGCCTCAGCTATGTAGTGGGGCTCTCCACAACTTAGTGAGATCCTGTTTCAAAATAAAGAATAAAAAATAGAGATGGGAGATGGGAGTATAGCTGGGAGGTAGAATGCCCCTGGGTTCAATCCCCAGTACTGCAAGAAAAAAAAAAATCAGAACTTTGAGAATTTTTTTTTTTTTATATATCATCTTTGACCTTCTGAAGCTAAGTCACTAGCCTCTTACCTTCCTTTCCAGTGGGTAGTAGTAGCCATCTGCTGGAATCATCTATCTTCATCTTTTACCCTGTTTTTCCTTATTTTATCTAACAGGCAATTGTTTCATATGATACATCTTTTGGCATTTTTTTCTATGTGCATATGTATGTTTTTCAACAAATGATACACTGCTGCTGCTTTCATTTCTCCTCTCTTTTTTTCTTAATTTTTTAATTTTGTGGTACTGGAGATAGAACCCAGAGGCATTCTACCTTTGAGCTACATCTCCAGCCTGATTTTATTTCTTACTTGGAAACAGGGTCTTCCTAGGTTGATGAGTCTCACTACTTGCTGAGGCTGTAATCTAACCTGTGATCCTCTTGTATCAGCCTCCCAAGTACTGGGATTACAGGCATGTGCCATCACCCCCAGCTTCTCACATTATAAAGTGTATGTGTGTGTGTGTATGTGTGTGTGTGTGTGTGTGTGTGAGAGAGAGAGAGAGAGAGAGAGAGAGAGAGAGAGAGAGAGATATGCTAGGGATTGAACCGGGGCTTTGCCCATGCTAGGCAAACACTGTACCACTGAACTACATCCCTAGTACTTTTTACATTTTGTATTGAAAATAGGGTCTTGCTAAGTTTTGTAGTCTGGCCTTGAACTTGTAATCCTCCTGCTTCCACCTCCCAAGTTGCTGGGAGTATAGATGCGCACCACATCATCACAGTCTTTTTAATATATTTACTAGTTATGATGAGTTGATACCAGTTTTTAGATTTAGAGGACAGGTTTTAGGTCTCTTCAATCCAGTAAGCTGAACTGTTCCTCATGATTATTTGCTTTACGTTAACCTTGGTTTCCTTTAACTGGCTTTTTGCAATATGTACAATAAATTACATCATGAACAACTTGCCAGTTTGATGAATTGCAATATATGGAAATATTGGAGGAAATCATCACCACAATCAAGATACCAGATTCCTCTTTGATATCCAGTTTCTTCATGCCTTTCTATTATCCATCCCTCTGACCTTTTAAAAAAATAGCCTATTCTACGGCATTTCCATTCCAATTCAATAAAAATCCTATGACCTTAGAAATTAGACCAATTACAGAGTTAAAAAGCAAATGGCAGAGTAATATAATTGTATTAATGTTTTAAAATACAGCTCTTTTCCTTTCATGATTAGGGAGCTTACTTTGCCTGGAAGGCCACAGCCATGGGAAAGAACTATGTGAATGGGAAAACCTTCCTTGAGAAGAGGTAGGTACATTGTGATTAGATTCATCAGCAAGCTTACTTTATGGTTTTTAGCACTCTCTAAATTATTAATTTCTTGGGTCTAAACAAATTTCTTGTGATACTTTGCATTTGAACCAACTTACAGATTAACAAAAACAAAACTCAATATCCTGGCTTCCTAGCCTTTGGAATATTAATTGGTAATATTTGTTAAGAACATCTCTTTCTACATTTCTCTGGTTTCTTAAATGTTACTGTTTTTTACTTCATTTTTCCCACCATTTAAAAAAAATTGTATGTAGAGAAAAAATGTTTAAATGATTTAATGATAGCTATGTTAGGATGATTATCAAACCAAGAAATTGTAAAATCAAATACCTTGTGTAGATGTTAATAGATATGATGTGTGTGCTTGATAAAGAGTAGAGCACTGTGTAAAGGTCTGCTGTCATTGTAGACCACAAACTGCTCACACTTATTCATAGCTGTATTCCAAATTCAGCATTCTTACAGTCTTCCAAAAATATTGAGCCTTTTGAAGAGAAAAATTTTGTAATCAGCTTTAACAGAAGACCTCTTTCAGTACATTTCTCATGGTATTAATGTTCAGACTTGATATTCAAATTAATGTAAACTTAATCTTGGGATCATAAAGTACTTTAACTTTTACTTACTATTGAGTCTTCCAGACATTTTATAGGATTTTAGCAAAGGTCTGATTTTTCTCCCCTATGTCCCTTTAATTATAATATTGGTATGATATCCCAATTATGTTAAAGTTTTTATACTTAAAAAAGTTTTCTAAAATAAACTAATTTTAAGGTTACATTCTTCTTGTGATGTTGGAAATTGAGCACCAAATAATTTTCAATTTCTTATTTGGTGACAGCTATCTCAATGAGGTGACTAGAGGAATTAGTGTATAATTTTTTATTTTTAAGGGGTTTAGATTTTTTAAAAATCATATACTGTTGCTATCATTATATTTAAATAGGTATAAGGAATCTGAACAATGCCATAAAGTCATTGTCCTTTTAAAAATTTCTTTAGATATAATGAAGATTTGGAACTTGAGGATGCCATTCATACAGCCATCTTAACACTAAAGGTTAGTTCAATATTTGCCAAGTGGATTTATAATGATTTTATAATTAACTGCTTAGAAAAATTGACTTTTTTGGGGGTCTTCTCTTAATAGGAAAGCTTTGAAGGGCAAATGACAGAAGATAACATAGAAGTTGGGATCTGCAATGAAGCTGGATTTAGGAGGCTTACTCCAACTGAAGTTAAGGATTACTTGGCTGCCATAGCATAATAATGAAGTGACTGAACAATCTGGAATCTCAGATAATCTATCTACTTAAACATGTTTAAAGTATGTTTTGTTTTGCAGACTTTTTGCATACTTATTTCTACATGGTTTAATGGACTGATGTTTTTAAAATGACACTTATAAATCATAATAAACTGTTGAATCCAACTTTTAGCTTTTTAGGCGTTAGTAAAATTTTAACATAATTATTCCTGTTTTTTTTTTATCACAGTTGATTTCTAGAAACTACATTGCAAAGCATAATGATGAAATCACTCTAGTTTTAATGCACTTTTGGTTAAGTCAATTCATGTTGCCCCCTGTATTACCAGGTACTGCTTATGTTTCCATAAAGCAAAATGCTGATTTTAAAGCTGGGAAAACAGGCAAATCTTCCTGGATTCACGAGGCAAGATAAGAAGCATAGGTGTTAGGAACCATTTGGTGTGAATCAGATCCTAGAGTGCTCTGTTATATTGGTGCTATGAAGAGTGTTAAGCCAGATAGGTCTCCTCTTGGAAACATATAAATAAATGAACCATGGTTTGTTGGTTCCTGCTGGCTTCTCCATCACAAATAGGTAAGCATATTTAAAAGGAACCCCTAGATTATGCTAGGCCTTTTTAATTCAAGGATGAGTATGAGTGCTGGAAATAAAACACTAAATATCAAAACTGGTTTAAGGCTCTGCCTTATCAATGCAATCTCACTACCATCAGAACCTCTACTGTAAGTAAGGTCCTTATATGAAAGCAGAGTGCTGAGTTTGGGTTCTTTGGTTTGTTTGTATGTTTTCTTTTAATCTTAAGATAAAGAAATTATGTTATTTGTCTGGTTCACAGAACAGAGAGTTTATGCGTGTCATATTCATAGTCAACATGAAGAAGAAAAGTAGTCAATTCTGAGATTTAAGTGTAGTACAAAAGATTTGATTTAAGATTCAGTTAAGTTTAGGGAAAGCCAGCCATAGTGGTGTACTCCTGTAATCCTAGCACTTGAGAGGCTGAGACGGGAGGATTGCAGGTCAGCCTAAGCAGTTTAGTGGAAATCCTGTTTCAAAGTAAGGGCTGTGGTATAGCTCAGAGGTAGAATGCCTTTGGGTTCAATCCCCAGTACCCACTCAAAAAAAATCGCTTGTTTTAGGGAAAGGAGCCTTATCTTGGAGCATTTTTGACAGGATGCACAGTTTGGCACGGCTCCCATGACTAACACCTGGGTCTAGTTATGGATGTTAGGAACGTTTTAGGAACTGTGGTCTCCAGTTTCAAGATATCTGTCTTGAAGGCCTTATCTGATGATCTCTTCTTTGGGGCTCTTTGTGTATTATAACTCCAGCACATTAGAAAGTGAGCATAGAAGTAAAAAGAAATGGACTTTAAAGTCATCTCAACTTTTCCACTTATTGGCTGAGTGACTACAAGGTGATTATCAAAGAGAGGTCTTAAAGACTAAATTTGATAATGCAGGTGAAAGGCTTGGCATGGTTAATGGTTAAGTACTACATGTTAGCTGCTATTTTACTTGCTTAGGCCTTCTCTAATATCCAGTACTAAAAAAAATGGAGAAATGCCAAAATTAATACAAATCAACAGGAAGAGTAAAGGTATTTCAATTTAAGACAAGAAAAATGCATGTGGGTTCTTAATTGGGTGCTAACAATTCATCCTACAGGATAAAGGGAGGAAACATTAGCTAAAGTAAATTGGATCAAGGTTCAGTTTTCTGACTCTTGCCCCCCTTCAGTACAAAGCACAGTTCCAGATGCTGCCTATAACTCTACTCCCTTTGTTAAAATCTTATTCTTTTCATTAGTCTTAAAATGAGCTGTTCCTTTTCTCCTGGTTCTTGGGAAGCTCAATTCTTTGATGTAATAACCTATTGCATCGATAAACATTCCAAAACTGGAATCACTTCTAGCCTGTGGATTCAAGCTTCTTTTAGTCTTAAGTATTATAATGCTCTCAGCCCTCTACTTTAGGTTCAATGTGTACCTTAAAAATTTTGTCTCCACTTTGTTCTATCTCTTCCCAGTTCCTTACTGAACCATGAATTTAAATTTGTAAAACAGTCATTAGCAGAGAAACATGGAAATGTTTAGAATTCATATGGGGATAGGAGGGAAGTAGGAAAGAAGATACAGCACATTATAGATATTGAATGCTGATACATTGGGCATCAATTTAGTAATAGAGGAACATCAAAGGAATTTTCCTACTACAAAACTGCCAGCTCTTTTTTTTTAAAATTGTGCTAGGGATCAGACAGGGCTTCATGCATGCTAAGCCAGCAGTCTACCACTGAGCCACTTTCTTTGCGCCTTCACCTCACCTCTTTATGAGGTGTTTCTTTGCCAATGTAGGCAAGCCCTCCGAGCCCCTCATTTAAGAAGAGCAAACATGTTCAATGAATTGCCCACAAACATGGAAAAGTTGGTAGCTCCCTTGGATTGGTCTCCTAATTTCCTGAAAACAGTCGAGTGGTCCTGTATTAATGTCATGTCGCCTCACAGGGTTCTTTCAACTTGGAGCTCTTCCTTCCACCAATATTGCTTATAGAACAAGCAATACTTGGCTGCTAATAAGTAAGTGACAACTTCAGAGCATGAGTTTATTTTCTTTTTAAAGTTAGATAACTGGCACTTTGTCAAAGGCTATGGACCTAAGTTCCATTTCTGAAAGCCAACACTGTCAACCTTTTTAGGTACTTGCCTCCATATTTTAAATATATCTCTTTCTGGATTCTAAAGTTTAGCCATTGTCTCAGCCACAGATAAGAATGTAGAACTCTTGTATCGCCCTTACTACCCCTCTCCCTGCCTCAATTTAAAGATGTTTTTCATATGACTGTGTAAGTTTACTGTGATTATATTTCCTAAATAACTTTTTGGAGGTGGCACTGTATCACATCTTTGTTCACTTTGATTTCTGTGGAAGCAGTCTAATTCTTGCCAGATTTCCTCACCAGGACTAGGAAACACTGCATACTATTTCTTCGTGGTCAGAGGTCAGGTAATCTGTTATATATCTCTCCCTACACTTTTGCAAAAGCTCCTCTCCTGGAAACATTTGTCTTCCCATACCAAGGCAGGCAATTTGCTTGTTTGAATTCTTTTTATTGCCTCTCACTTGGCTAGGTTAAAAAAATTCTAAGTTAGAAATGTTATCTCCACATTTTTAAGCATTACTCCCGTCTCAATTCCAGAGTTGCTGATGAAAGCTGAATGCTATTGTGTATGTGATGCCAAATGCTTTGTTTATAACGTTTTTCCCCCTCTGTAGCTCGTGGGATTTTTCTTTTATCTGCAATGTTCTGAAATTTCACTATGATTTGCCTTTTTGTGTATTTCTTAACCTTATGCTGAACGCTCAGTGGACCCTTTCAATATAAAAACTGACATTCTCACAAAGAGAATTAACACTATAAAAAGCCTTTAAGACTTTTTTTTTCTCAAACTGTTAATTGGATACTGGAATAATTTTTGCTTTGATTCTCATTTCTTTTTCTGTTTTCTAGTAGATTTTTCCAATTGTTCTATTGATGTTTTTAAAGTTTGGGATGTGAGTTTTACTTTATATGTGTGTGTTACTGGGCATTGAACCCAGTGGTGCCCTACCACTGAGCTCCTCCGCCCCCAGTCCTTATTTTTTATTTTGAAAAAAGGTCTCACTAAATTGCTGAAGCTGATCTTGAATTTACAGTCTTCCATCTTTGGCCTCCCCAAGCACTGGGATTTTAGGCATGTACCACCATGCCTGCCTTCATTTTTACTTTGAAAGAACTATTTCCTATGCTTATTATCTTAAAAAAAAGATAACCTCACTTCAGGGCTAAAATGTCTGATATTTGGGAGTGTTATGGAATACTGTGTGTGTGTGTGTGTGTGTGTGTGTGTGTGTGTGTGTGTGTCTCCGAGCAATACCCCAGGATATAAGGGCTTAATTTTAATGGATAGTCTTCAATATTTCAAATTAGTTTTACTTTATCAATTCTTTGAGGGCTTTGAACACTGCATGGTTAAATACTCCAGCTCTTCAGAAGCCACTTAGGCATTTGTCCTCCAATACCTCTCTATAACAGCACACTTTATTTTCTGCGGAGAGCCCAGAATTGTGGCCTTGGGACAGGGATGTAGCTTAGTGGTACAGAGCGTGCCTAGCATGCTGTAAGACCATGGGTTCTATCCCCACACTTAAAAAAAGTGCATTGATGTGGCTTCTGTGACCTTTGACAGGCTTGTCCAGTGTGCTGTTAAAATGAGCCATCAAAACAAAAACACCTTGGGACCCTGGCTAAACCTAGCCTCCAGCACCCAGTGGGAAAGAGACCCAGCCCCTCGAGCTCCGCCCCTGCTCCTTTTCCGGGCCTGGCGGGCCGGCCCCAGCGGGCTCCACTTTCCAAAGTCTGCCCACGGCGGGACGGGTGCCCTCAACAAACATGGCTGCCACGCTGGCGTCAGCCCCGCTCGGGAGGCCGCGCTGCCGCCTGGGAATCGCGGCTTCGGCGTCACCCGGCCCGGAACCACGTGATGCAGGAGGCGCCCGAGGCGGCGGGCTGGCGCGGCGGAGCGGCCTCGGCGCTCCAGGAGGTGGGGGCCGCGGGTGAGCCTTCCCCGCGGGTCCTGGCGTTGCGTGTCCGCTCGCTCGCTCGCGTCGCGGTCCCGGGCGCCGCTGGTGAGGAGCCCGGAAGGGCCGCGGGCGGGAGGGGGCAGGCTCCTGCGGAGGCTGAGGGCCCGGCCGGGCCGGCCTGGCGGGACCGTCCCCGCGCGCCCTCCGCGCTCTGGCCGCAGCGAGGGCCTGTTTGAGGCCGACCTGCCCGGCCCGCACCGCGCGCAGGTGGCCGCCCTGGGCCCGGGGCGCCCGCCCACCCGGAAGGCCCCGCAGACCCCGGCCGCCCGCGTGCCCCTGGAGTTTGGTTAGTCTTCGGTCTTTTCCTTCAGCGTGGGAGCAGCGGGAGGCAAGTTAGTGATGGCCTTCGGGCATTCAAATGTTCTGGATTGACGTCAAATGTAGAAGTGAGGCAGTCTTTATGCCTTGACATAAAGTACCCCATGTCGGCCGGGAAGTCAGGAGACCAGTTCCTGAAGGAGGAAAAGGTGAGGGAGGCCAAGTGGCCCATTCAGGAGAGGGACACTTGGTTTGGACAATTTGCTAACCAGCTAGTCTGTGGACATTTTTAATTAAGCAGTTTATCTTAGCCAACTCTTTAATTTAATCTTGACGTAGGGCATGCTACGGAGTCTGGCATTCTGAAGAAACGAAGGTCTAAAGAGTATCGAATCCAACATACCTAAGGAGTAGTTTTAAAATACTCACTCCCAAATCAGACATACAGAAACCCAGGTTCATGGACTCAGCCTCCTTAAGCTTTGTTGCTATATTGACGTTTTTAATCCTCAGAATGTTGGAGCAGTGTTGAAATTTGCCTTGTTTGTTGTCTTTTCATAGGAAAGGAATAATGCTGTCAGCATGTCTGCACACTCCATGCTCTGTGAACGAATTGCCATAGCCAAGGAACTGATCAAGAGAGCAGAATCACTTTCTAGGTCAAGAAAAGGTGGCATAGAAGGTGGTGCAAAGCTGTGCAGCAAACTGAAGGCAGAATTGAAATTTTTACAGAAAGTAGAAGCTGGAAAAGTAGCTATTAAAGAATCCCACTTGCAAAGCACGAATCTCACACATCTAAGAGCCATCGTGGAATCAGCAGAAAACCTAGAAGAAGTTGTTAGTGTTCTTCATGTCTTTGGTTACACAGATACCTTGGGAGAAAAGCAGACCCTTGTGGTGGATGTAGTTGCAAACGGTGGTCATACTTGGGTGAAAGCCATCGGCCGAAAGGCTGAAGCACTGCATAACATCTGGCTGGGCAGGGGCCAGTATGGGGACAAAAGCATCATTGAGCAGGCTGAAGACTTCCTCCAAGCCAGTCACCAGCAGCCAGTGCAGTATAGCAACCCTCACATCATCTTTGCATTTTACAACAGTGTCTCAAGCCCTATGGCAGAGAAGCTGAAAGAAATGGGTATATCTGTGCGAGGAGACATTGTGGCAGTCAATTCTCTGTTAGATCACCCAGAAGAGCTCCAGCTCAGTGAGAGTGAGTCGGATGATGATGGCCCAGAACTTTTGCAAGTGACTAGGGTAGACCGAGAAAATATACTGGCAAGTGTTGCATTTCCAACGGAGATTAAGGTTGATGTATGTAAAAGAGTAAATCTGGACATTACTACTTTAATCACATATGTGTCTGCCCTTAGCTATGGGGGCTGCCACTTTATCTTCAAAGAAAAAGTGCTCACAGAACAAGCAGAGCAAGAGAGAAAAGAGCAGGTTCTGCCTCAGCTGGAGGCATTTATGAAGGACAAGGAGTTGTTTGCTTGTGAATCTGCTGTCAAGGATTTTCAGTCTATTCTAGATACTTTAGGAGGACCTGGGGAGAGAGAGCGAGCCACTGTGCTGATTAAGCGAATCAGTGTAGTGCCAGACCAGCCTTCTGAGCGTGCCTTGAAGCTAGTGGCCAGCTCAAAAATTAATAGCCGTTCCTTAACAATTTTTGGGACAGGAGACACCCTAAAAGCCATCACAATGACTGCCAATAGTGGTTTTGTCAGAGCTGCAAACAACCAGGGTGTTAAGTTTAGTGTGTTTATCCATCAGCCCAGAGCACTTACTGAGAGTAAAGAGGCTCTAGCCACCCCCTTACCAAAAGACTTTACAAATGACAGTGAACACTAGCACTATCCTTTAAATATTGTCATGGAAATAAGTTATTTATACCAAAGGCTGGGTCTTCCCATCTAAATTGGGGTGGGGAGAGAAAGTATATAGTAAAAGTAGAACTCTTGAACCAGTAGAATTTTTGTGTTTCATCTATATTAAAAGTAATCTCCTAAAGTAGAAAAAGCACAAGAGATGTTATTTATCAAACTGTCTAGAGCAATTAAGAACAGACATACATCTATGTAGTGCTTTTAGCTGTCTCGTAATACTTTGGTTTGATTTAGTGGGGCTGCAACCTCCCTACTGGTGATCACATTTCATGGAATATGGCTACACTGCATCTTGCATTCATTAAATATCTAGAGAAAATTCTAAAACCTGGTTTTTATTGTATTGGTTTATCTGTTGATGTGCATTGAGGCTGGGAGGTAATAGTTTGTAATTTTAGATTCTAAAGTTAAAGAAACTTACTTGATTGTTTTATGTCAGGCCCAGTCTGGGGGTATGTTTACAAAGAATACAGAATACAAAGGAAATGAAAATAAAGTGAATTCTGATCATGCAAGTGCCATGGATTTATTGATAAACCTTTGTGAAGAGAAAACCAGTGGTTTTACAATGATAAAAGAACCTAGAACACTTAAAGTATTGGTTTGAATAAGTTGAAAAAAATTGCTTAAAGTAACTTTTAAAGGTCAGACTTTAAGTCTAAACAGCCGCATGAATGCTCAAGTTATGAATACTACTTTCCTTGTGCCATTTGCAAATGGTAAGTGATATCTGCATTAACTCACAAAATAGTGACAGGAGAGTCCGTGCCAGTTTCACAACACAAGTTGGTATTAAAAATAAAATTATATGGCCACATTGCACTCAGTGCTTTATCAATTTGCAATAAGAGAAAACAAATTAGCAAAGTAGATATGTATTTAAGACATTTTAAAAAGGGGAATTTGATCCTTGAAGCATAAGTTTTAATTGACACTGAGAGCAAGTATTGGAGGAACATGATGTGTAGCCACGGCCTGATCCCTACTGCTCCAAGTTTCCTATTTTGTGAGAAGAGAAACTCAATTTCCAGTAACAGTGTTTTTGAGGAGGTGAAATTTGGTTATTGAGATCCAGGAACACTGATTCAAATGCAAAACAAAGTGTATGGGGTGGTTCTCTGGGGAGAGATTTTTTTTAAGTCAGTATTTTTCCTAAGGGAAAGATGGGCTTCCAATATGGTGTAGAGAGGTAGTTGTCTGTAAGAAATTGAAATTGGGCTCTTTGAGCACCATTTCTAAAGTACTTGGTACAAGTACCAAGCATGATAGTTGGGTATGAAAAGATGAATACTTGCTCTACTTAAGGAATTCTTAGTCTGAATGGAAGCAAACAATTGAAGTGTGATTAGTGTACGAAATTACATAAATTATGTTTAAAATACTATGATTATGGAGTAAGGGAATAGTTATTGCTTTGGGGTCAGAGAGTGAGAGAGGAAATGATGTTTGAGGGTTTCAGGTATGAGATTTTATAAGGTGTCTAAGCAAGAAAGGGTGCTTAGAAGTACAGGGAACAGAATTGGAAAAATATGGAAGTGTGAATGTGAGGGCCTATGCAGGGTACCAGACTCGACCGCACAGTTTATAAAACTAAGAGATGAAACTGAAAAGTTAGAAGTTCTTGAAAGTATTTGGCTTTAGACAGTCATTACAAAGAAAAGCAAGTGTCCGAAGAAATTTGTGAAGATAAATTCAGAAAACTAATTAGTACTGGGGATTGGAAGTGATAGGGAAAAGTAAAAGCATGTTAAAGATACCTTAGAAGAGAGTCAACACTAATTTTAAAATTGACATGAAGTATAGATCTTAGTAAATTTCCTAGAATTCAGCAAGTAAGTAAAATGATGGAAAATGTCAGAGATGGAGTTAAAATGAGAGGGTCCAACAAAGATCTGGCATACAGTGAGGACTCTATTCACAGTCCTTGCTTGCTCTGCCTGCCTGTGCCACGGAGGCTGGAAACAACCCTGTCAACTTCCAGTCTTGCATGTTGCCAGGGTGTCCAGACTCCCTGCCACAGGCATAAGGGGAAGGCCGGCCGTTGGTGTTGCCGCTTCTGTCTACCCCAGGCCTGATCAGACTGTGGTCAGCGGCTGTGCCCACTATTACGTTACGGGTACGGTGATGAAAGCAAAGCCAAGGGCATCTTTGCTACAGATACAAACTTCCCTCTACACTGCTTGCCTGGTGAAAAAAAAAAAAAAAAAAATCAAACCCTAATTGATTTAAACGGTACTTTTTTTTTTTTTTTTTCTTGGTTGAATATAGTTGAAAACATTTCTAACTAATATTAAGGTGTGTTTCTTCCAAAAAGAGAGACTAGGCAGAAGGGAAGAGGCAATAAATATGGTTTCAAATATACAGAAAATAGGACAATATAAACACCAGTGTACCATCACCTAGGTTAAAAACTTTTTTTTTCTTATTTAGTTTGTCTAGGTTTTCCTTTTGCTGAAATGATGATGATGATGATAATGATGATGATGATGATGATTTAAAATTTATATATAAGGTACTGAGGGTTGAATTAATATTATTATTTTAAAATATTATTATAAATAAAGTACTGGGGGTTGAACTCAGGGGAGTTCTACCTCTGAGCTATACCCCCAGGCCTTATTTTTAATTTTGAAGTAGGATCTCGCTAAGTTATGGTGTGCTGGCCTTAAACCTGTGATCCTCCTGTCTCAGCCTCCCACGTACTGGGATTATAGGAGTGCATCACCACTGGTGTCTTGCTGAAATAATTTTGAAATAAGTTACAGGTATCATGAGCTTTGACTTATACATCCCCTCAGTACTCAGCTCTAAAGAGAATATTTTTCTACACAACTATGATTCCATGAGCACGTCTGACAAAATTAGCCACGATTCTGCATGTGACCTTAGGTCCAGATGTCAGGTTGTTAGGTAGATTAAAGAAGACCAGGGCAGGGAAAGGAATAGGACAGAGGATCTAGTCAGTCCTCAAGAGAAGAGATGAGGAGATTCACTCGCTGCCCAACCACCTTTGCCTTTTAGACACTGCTCCCCTGCAGCCCAGGGTGTCACTTATGGGCCAGGGGAGTTTCCAACGCGACAGAAACAGCACAGGCGTACTAAGCTGTGGCGCGAAAAGGACCGTTTCCTCCCCCCAAATGCATATACACGAGGGGACGGTTTCCAGAGTAAATAAATTCCACCAAGAGGAGAGCTCACTGTAGTTTTCCACTTCTGGAAAGGGACCTTTCCGGAACTTTTCTCTAGAATGTACCCCTTAATCAAATTCCTCCCTTAAGCTGTACCCCCACTTCCCTAAATGAACCTCTTATATTCCCCTATTCCTGCTTTCCATTTGAAATCTGTCTTTTGGAAAGCAAGGGCCGAGACGAGATCACCACACTATAGTATTTATTTCTAGAAGAGGTTATCACCCTTTAACAAGGGGATTTGATTTGCCTGACCAGGTGCAATCAAGCGCCAGGCATTGCATCTCAGTTTAATGTCTCTTAATTCTATTTAAGTCTAAATCATTGCCCCACCTTTCCTTCATGACTTTTTGAAGACATCGGGACAGTTAAGAGAATGTCCTATGTTCTTGATTCGTCTGGTTGTTTTGTAGTAGTCAGTAGCATTCCCTACAAGCTGAAAATCACATTTAAAGGTTGGATTCAATTCCATTTAGACATTTGGGATAAGAATACTTCATAGGTAATGCTGTGTCCCTCATTCTCATTACACCAAAGGACACATAACCTCTGCCTTTTCCGCTGTGAGTAAGTTAACCACTGTCTAAGGTGGTAACAGCCAGAACTGTTGTAAAGTTATGTTTTCCCACTGTGTCTACCAAGATGACTATGAAAAATTATCTTGGTATCAATGTGAATCAATAGCCACATAGTCCTTTTACTTAATGATTTCAGCATACATTAGTGATTATAACCTGAATAATTTATTCCATGCAAATGACAAAAAATGATCATTTCCCTAATTCTGTCATTGCCTTTATACCTTATTAGTTGTCATTCTTCCATAAAGAAGACGATGAACTGGGACTATTTGGTTACCCTTCTGGAATGGCAATGTATGTCCTCAATTCTTTCTCTTATTTTGAGTAAGAAGTTGGTATGACAGTCATCTTCAATAGCATCAAATTAATTTTTTAAGCAGGGAGATTCTATTTCATGAGTGTCATATTGGACTCATGGATTATTATGTATTCAGTGTTCCCCAAACAATTACGCTTACCGTAAACTTTTTTCAACTAAACTTTTTAGTTTTAGATTATTAAGGATTATTATCTTTAGTCCTTAATCCTTAATGATTAATCCGTATTAACTCTTAAGAATTCCATGTATTTAAAATAAATTATACAGAATGAGCTGTGTACACTTTACTTAGTTTCTTCAATGGTTATATCTTGAAAAACTATAGTACAGTATGATGTGGCACGCTTGCTGCCTCAGTTTCCCTATCCTGCAGTCCGCACTGGAAGCTTAAACACAAAAGACAGACAGACGCACAAACAGACAGACACAGACACAACCTCGCGAGGGGAATAATGTTCAACTTTATTTGGTGAAGATAGGGTTTTTATATGCTTAGAAAAACAAATATGACCCCGAATACGTGGGAAACAGTTATTATCTCAAAAATTCCCCAAGACCAGGTGGAGACAATCAGGCTCTGAAGAAACCTCTGTTATTTTCTTGGAGTTATTTATGCTTTATCTAACTACTCCCTTACAGGGAAAAGCAGGCAACACAGACTACAAACTTTTACACTAGTTTTCTCAGGAGTAACAAACTTTATCACCTCCAAGGTTATACATGCACAACGGGCACTACAGAAACTGGCTGAGTTTCTAATGGCTCAAATGGCCTTGAGAAATCATCTCAGCTCTCTGAGTCTTTAGAATTTTGCAAAAGTTTTCTATGCTTCCCACAGTATGACAAGAATGTTCACATTGATTATGTCAAGATATAGAACATTTCGAACATTTCTATTACTGTAGGGTCTCTTATGCTGCTTTTTATTATTTTTTCTGATGCTTTAGTTGTCAATCTGGCCCGTAGAAACCCCTTCAAGATTATTGTGTCCTTTTGACATAATCTCATTGTCTTTGGTTTCATACTTTCTGGGAGGACAAAATGTCTCAGAATTACCTGTTGTTTCCTGCCAGAGACCTGGCCCCAGCTGTTTCTTTGAGGCGTCTTCAAATGGTGTTTTAGCCAATGGTGTTTTAGAAAAAAAGTTCCAGGGGTTGGGGTACTTGATGCAGCTGAGTCATTGTTCCAAGGCCCTTGAAATCGCAAAGATGGAAATGTTGGGGGCTGTATATGTAGCTCAGTGGAAGAGGTCTTGCCTAATGTGTGAGTCCCTGGGTTTGATCCCAGATGTATTTCAAAGCAACTAATTTATACTGATATCTTCAACTCAAATTAACACTGAAATTTTTTATCTAACATTAAGTTTAAACTTTGTTTCTTGCACTGCAAATCTTTCATAATTACTTATTTGCTTTTCACTATGATATATGTGAAAAGTTTCAAAATATGATTATTATGGGCTTACCATAGTCACACAATAAATGTGAATATTTCTATTTAGTTCTTTTTGTCCTTATAGCCCATCAATGATACATGGTTAAGCCAGGCATGGTTATACACACCTGTAATCCTAGCTACTTGGGAGGCTGAGGCAGGAGGATCACAAACTAGAGGCCAGCTTGGGCAATTTAGTAAGAGCCTGTCTAAAAATAAAAATAAAAAAGGGCTGGGTACTTAGGTCAGTGGCAGAGCACTCCTGTGTTCAATTTCCAGTATTGCTAAATAGATAAATAAATCATGATATATGGTTCAAGCATTGCTTTAAAGTTATTTATCAATAGGCTTTGTTTTTCTTTGTGGGATTATATGACTAATTTGATAAGTACTTATGTTTACTTGTTTCCCTTCAATTTCAGTTTTAGAGTTTACTTTTTTGACTTTTTATTTTACTTATTTATTTTTTGTCGTTGTTGCAATGCATTTATGTGACTGGAGTGAATGATGGCAGAGGATGTTGGGAAGGAGAGTCGAGGCCAGGTTGCAAAGGATCTTGTCTGTACTAGTCAGGGCTTTCTCCTGGAGTCAGCAGAGGCCTTTGTGCACAGCAGCGGAATTTTTTTTTTTTTTTTTTTTTTTTTTTGTGGTACTGGGGATTGAACTCAGGGACATTCTACCTCCAAACTATACCCCCAGCCCTATTTTTTATTTTTTATTTTGAAACAGGGTCTCACTAAGTTGTGGAGTGCCTCACTAGGTAGCTGAGGCTGGCTGTGAACCCGGATCCTACGGTCTCAACCTCCCAAATGCTGGGATTATAAGCGTGCGCCACCATGCCCGGCCAGTAGCAGAATCTTGAGGTTGCTCTTTTAGGAAACAAAGTCAGTAGGCAATGTAGAGGATGCACTGACGGGAGGAGAAACTGGAGGCACGATGAGGGTTAGGAGACAGCTGCAGTAGTCCTTGGTAAGAGCCTCAGGTTGATCCTTGGGGTGTTATAGACTGCCATGTTGCTGTTGTTTGAAGGTTCCAGGAGCAATTTTACCTCACAGAAAAGGACAGGCTTTATAACCCTGCTTTAGAGGCTGTGTGGCCTAGAGCAAGTACCTGAACCTCTC
The DNA here is from genome assembly GCA_004027655.1 of Graphiurus murinus. Lineage (NCBI taxonomy): Eukaryota > Metazoa > Chordata > Mammalia > Rodentia > Gliridae > Graphiurus > Graphiurus murinus. Next base: position 228,535 of record PVLC010000314.1, read on the forward strand.
TGAGTCTTGGCTTCCTCATCTCAGAATCCATTTTCCAGCCTTTTCCACACTCAGCAGCAGCTTTCCATTGATTGGTTGATTGGTTGATTGATTGATTGATTGCTGGGGATTGAAACCAGTACTGCCACTGAGCTATGTCCCCAGCTTGCTCCTTCCTTCCTTAACTTTCTTCCTTCCTTCCTTCCTTCCTCTCTCTTGGATTTGGGGATTGAACTCAGGGACATTCTACCTCCGGGTTACACCCCTAGCCCTTATTGTTTTTTGTTTCGAAACAGTCTTACTAAGTTGCTGAGGCTGGTCTTAAATCTGAGATCCTCCTGTCTTCAGCCTCCTAATTACTGAGATCACAGGCGTGTGCCACTGTACCTGTCTTATTCTATCTATCTATCTATCTATCTATCTATCTATCTATCTATCTATCTATCTATCTATAATTTATGTGGTTTAAAAGAAAGAACTATATAAAATTATCCTAAGAAATATATTGCTTCTCTATTTCTCTCCACTCTCTCCACATCATTTCCCATCCTTTCTTTTCCCCTTTCTCCCTTTCTTTTCTTACTTTCTTAAATTAAGCACATACAAACAAATATTTTTTTCTGTTTTTTTTTTTTTCTTTCAGGAGAGGCAGTGTTTAAACTATTTTACAGTTTGCTTTTTCTTTTCTTAATTTAACAATAAAAGTCTGGTAATGTAACTCAGTGGTAGAGCTCTTGCCTAGGATGTAGGAGGCTCGGAATCCAATCCCAGCACTGCAAATGAATGAATGAATGAGCTGGAGGTCACTCATGAGATAGGGCCCTTTCAAATTTATGAAGGGGATACAGAACTCTACAGTGTGGAGTTGCCACAGTTGAGCCAACTCCTCTTTCAGTTGTGTTCAATCTTTTGCTTTCACAAATAGAATTGCGGTGGATACCTGGAGCATATTGGTGATTTTGTTTTGCTGTTTGTACTACTGTAAGCATAGGATAAGTGGGATTTCTTCATCAAAGGCATCTTTGTAGTTAGATATTGTCAGAAGCCCCTCACTGGGGATTTTAGCAGTTTGCCTTTTTTGCAGCAATACCTGACAGTGACTGTCTTCCCACAGCCGCAATGGCAGAGTCGTGTCCTCACACTGTGGGTTGATTGGCTGGTTTACATATTTGTTTTCATTTTCTTTTTAAGAATGAGTTTGAGAATTTTTTCTTGATTTAAGGCCCATTTCCATTTTAATTTTTTGGTGAACTTATCATGTTTCCATCAAGGTGTATCCTTCTAAGTATGTTGTTTATGTCTTCTATATCTTCTTATTTCTTGGCTCATTAAATCTATTTTAGATTGAGAAAGGAATAGTAAATTCTTCTTGAATATTCAGTAGTTTCTGTTTTATGAAAGCTGATTTTTATTTGCTTGATGTATAAAAATGTGTTAAATTCTCATTGAGAATTAGAGACTTTATTATAAAGTATTCTTTGCAATCCTTAATATTCTTGTCTAATGTCATGACCAATACCTCCATTTACATTTTAGAATCAACTTTTCATCCTTGTCCCCCTCAAAAATAAACAATGGGATTTTTATTGAGATTACATTAAATCTATAGACCAATTTTAGGAGAATTGGCATCTTAGTAAACATTGAGTTTTCCAATAAATGAAAGGATTCACCTTATTTGCTTGAGTATTTCCAAAATATTCTCACTAATGTTTTGCAGTTTTCAGTATGAACTCTTAATACATTTCTCATTACATTTATTTTTAGGTGTTTTATGTTTTGTTTTGTTACTTCAGCAACTACAAAGTTTTTTTTTGGTGTGTTTGTTTTTGCGGCTTTTTTTTTTTTTTTTGCAGTACTGGGGATTGAGCCCAAGGGCATTCAACCTCCAAGCTACACCCTCAGCCCTTATTTTTTATTCTTTATTTTGAAACAGGGTCTCAGTAAGTTGCCGAGGGCCTCACTAGGTAGCTGAGGCTGGCCACAAACTCGGATCCTCAAGTCTTAGCCTCCCAAGTACTGGGATTACAAGCATGCGCCATCACGCCCGACAGCAACTGCTAATTTAAAATTTTATTTTCTACATGTTTGTTGATGTCATATAGAAATACAGTTGATTTTTATATAATGTCCTTGACAAATCACTTATTATTACTTTATAATAAGTTTATTTGATTTTACCAATTGATTTTTCTCACTTATTTTGTTAATATAATTAATTATGTTGACTTTCAAATGTTAAACTGAACTTTTATTCCTGGAATTACCCTTCCCCTCAAGTCAGATAGATTAGCTTTTTAATGTATAACCTATATTTGATTTACTAAAATCTTCTTTTATGTTCATGAAATATATTGTCCTAAAATTACATATATTTTCCGGTGGCTTTCCATATTAATAAACAACACGGCACTTCTAGGTTTGGACATCAACATTCTGTTTTTGGAGGGGAGGTACTAGGGACTCAACTTCAGAGCCTCATGCTCCTGTACCTCCAGCCCTGGAATCAACATTCTGATGTCCTCATAACATGAGTTGGAATGTATGTCTTCTTTTCAATGTCTCTCTCATTAAGAGTTTGGGCAAAATTAGTTGTCATTTTGTCTTAAATGTTAGAGAGAATTCATTAATGAAGGTATCTGGCCTGAAATTTTCTTTGTAGAAAGGTTGTTTAAGAAGCAATTCTTATCACAAATTCAGTATTATTCACAAGTTCTGTTTCACCTTGTGCCAGTTATGGCATATTGGGATTTCAAGGAACTTTTCTTCTCCATGTAATCCAACTTTTTGACACAAACATTTTAAAATTTACAGGCATCTTTCACCTCAAAATATTTTGTATTTTCCATTGTGATTTCTCCCTTACTTCGTAGGCAATATAAAGTATGTTGCTTTTCTCTTCATTTTTCTGTTACTAAGTACTCACTTAATTTGATATGATGAAAGAACATATGATGTATCTTATAAATCATTTTGAAATTTGTTGAGACTTGTTTATGAGCCTAGAATGTGGTAAATGTCATATATGCAATTTATATGCATACGATATGAATGTATACACATACACAGATTTATGTTGAAATTTTCCATATTTCCATCTGTGATGGTTAGTTTTATGTGTTCACTTGACTAGGCATCTAGATAGTTGATTAAACTCTATTTCTGGGTATATCTGGCAAGATTAACATTTGAAAGGTTAGACCAAATAAAGCAGATTGCTCTCCCTAATGGGGGGTAGACCTTATAAATAGAATTTGTGCCCACATGAAAACAGCAGAGAGAGCCGGGCGTGGTGGCGCACGCTTGTAATCCCAGCATTCGGGAGGCTGAGACCGGAGGATCTGGGTTCGCGGCCAGCCTCAGCTACCTAGTGAGGCACTCCGCAACTTAGTGAGACCTGGTTTCAAAATAAAGAATAAAAAAAAAAAAATAGGGCTGGGAGTGTAGCTCGGAGGTAGAATGCCCCTGAGTTCAATCCCCAGAACCGCAAAAAAAAAAAAAAAAAAAAAAAAGAAAAGAAAACAGCAGAGAGACTATTACAGAAGAGGAAGGAGATCAGGGGAAGGGGAGGGGAGGCCAAGGGAGGGAAATGAGGGAATGGATATGATGAAAGTATGTTAGTCATGTGTATGAATAAGCCAAAATTAAACCCATTTTTATGTACAATTAAAATGCACTTAAAAAAAGTAAAAGAAGAATCCCAGCCAGGTGTGATGGTGCACGCTTGTAATTTCAGCATTTGGGAGGCTCAGACAGAAGGATTGCAGGTTCAAGGATAGCCTTAGCAAGTAGCAAGACTCTCAGCAACCTAGCAAGACTCTTTCAAAATAAAAAACATGAATAAATAAAATAGGGCTTGGGATATAACTCAGAGGTAGAATGCCCCTGGGTTCAATCCCCAGTGCCACATACAAAAAATAAAATAAAATAAAAAATAAAAAAAGAAAGAACCCCAGAAAAAAGAAAGAGGTAGCTAGTCTCTTCTGTTGTGTGAGGCCAGTGAGAAGGTGCATCTATGAAGCCGGAAGATTGCTCTCACCATGTAATGAATGTGTAGCATTTTGATCTTGGACTTTTTAGTCGCAGAGCTATGAGAGTAAGTTTCTATTGTGTCTAGGATACTCAGTTTAAGTATTTTGCTATAGTGGCTTGAACAAACCAAGACAATTGCCTATTGTTATTTTCTCTCTTTCCTTTTTTATTTTTTATTTCTGAGACAGAATCTCACTAAGTTGCTGAGGGTCTTGCTAAGTTGCTGAAGCTGGCCTCAAACCTGCGATTCTCCTATCTCAGCCTCCCAAGTACTGGGATACAGACCTGTACCACTGCACACTGCATGCAGCTTGCTTTCTTTCTCTCTCTTTCTTCTTAAATGAGATGTTTGGCTTTCTTTTATTGATTTATAAAATCTGTTCTTAAAATTAAGGCTTATATCTATTGTTATATAACAAATAATTCCAAAATTTAGTGGCTTAGGATAACCACCATTTTAATTATCTCTCATGGTTTTGTGGGTTGGAAATTCAAGCAGGGAGTAGCTGTGTGATGCTTCTGCTCCAAGTGGCATTGACTGGAATCACTTGGTGCTAATTAACTGGAAGCTGGTGTGGTCTGGCAGCTACTCACATGGCTGCCACCTTGGCAGGGATGACTGGAAGGCTGTGCTCAGATCTGAGCTCTCTTCCTCTCCACATGGGCTCATATAAATGAATTCTTTTCACAGATATTGAACATTTGTATTCTGCTAGAGTGTCGAAACTATTTAAAGAGAATTTCCAATAGGCTTACCTGCATTATTTTCTAATTTTTCCTTTATCACTTAACTCCATGCAGATTTTAGGGATATCACTTTCTCATATCATTGCATTTTGAAAAGACTTCTTTGAATGTGAGCTATTATTTTTATATTTCCAATGTTTTGTCTGATTCTCTGGATCTAAGAAGAAAGCAATCCAGGCATCAATGTGAAAGTTTTCTGGTTTTGCTAAATCTAGCCTAAGAGATAAACACCTTTAATGCAAAATACTTCATTTGAGGAAACGATTTATTATTTATTTAGTTTTACTCCTCCATCTCAGAATATGTGGCCAGAAAAATGTAGAAATCATAAATAATGACCATAAATCTAAATTAAAGTTAACAACAATGGTCACCCCTTTAATGACAACTTTTTTCCTTTTGTAACCAGTAAGTATAACACACACACACACACACTTGACATAGATATGGGAAATCATACACATGCATGTAGTATTCTCACTTTAAATAAGAAATTGTAAGTAGCTTTCTTCTAAAATATCTTCGTGAAGGAAAATAATTATTCATGACTTAAAGGTTAAGGGTATAAATTTTTGCCGCGTCCTTCTGGATTGATTGATTGGAATTCTTGATTGGGAAAGAGAAGTGGGGAGTAACTGTGGGAGTGGTGGGCAGAGGGCTGTGGTTCCTGAATCTGTAGCAGAAGAGAAAGGCAAAGAACTCTTGAGGCTTCTCATAGGATATGCCACCATGGATGAAAAGGTAGAATTCTAAGCCAGTAGAAATATCTTAGAAGATGAAGACAATGGTAAGAACAACAATAACAACAATAGAAATGATAACAAATATATCATCAGGTGGCCCAGTTTAACCACTTACAAAACAGAGTGCACTGATAAATAATCCTTTAACTTCAATTTAGCTCTGAAAGGCCATTGCTTCTAGGGTTTTTTGTTGTTGTTGTTGTTGTTGTTGTTTGTTTTTGGTACTGTGGATTGAACTCAGGGGCATTCTTCTCTGAGCTACACCCTCAGCTCTATTTTATTTTTATTTTTATTATTATTTTGTTGTTGTTTTGGGGTACTAGGGATTGAACCCAGGGACATTCTACCTCGGAGCCCTATTTTTAAATTTTTATTTATTTATTTTTTATTGGTGCATTGTAATCATACATCTTTGTGAGGTACAATCTGGTAAAGGCATACATGCACATATCTCTCATTTAATCCTTCCCCAATTCCCGCCCCATTTCCTCGCCCTCCCTCCCTCTCAAGTTCAGTTTAGTGATTGACTTTGATATATTTGTGAAAGTACATCATGTGCATTAGGGTGTCCCCCCCATCACCTTCAATTAAGTCACCTTCTTTGCTCATCTAAGGTTTTTCCTTCTTCTTCTAGAGTCCCTCTTATGACCCACTTTCTCCTTAGCTTCTACATATTAGGAAGAGCATCCGATTTTTTACTTTTTGTGACTGACTAATCTCATTTAACATAATATTTTCCAGTTGTATCCATTTCCCTGCAAATGACATGATTTTGTTCTTTTTATGGCTGAGTAAAATTCCATTGTGTACATATCCTGTAGTTTTGTAATCCATTCATCTGTTGATGGCCCAGCCCTATTTTTTATTCTTTATTTTGAAACAGGATTTCACTAAGTTGCCATAGGCCTCACTAAGTAGCTGAGGCTGTCCTTGAATCTGCGATCCTCCTGTCTCAGCCTCCCAAGTACTGGGATTACAAACATGTGCCACCACACCCGGCTTATTTTTTGTTTTGAAACAGGTTCTCACTAAGTTGATGAGAGTCTCACTACTCGTTGCATCTATACTTGAATCTGCAATCCTCCTGTCTCAGCCTCTTGAGTACTGAGGTTATCAGCCTGCACCACCATGCCCAGCTATGCTTCTATTTTTATTTTATTTTATTTTATTATTTCAAAAGAGAAAGTATAAATGTGGTTTAGTGATTTTATATTAATCCCTTGGAACACACTAGTCATTTGTAAGCACCTTTTATGTGAAACATTGTTCTTGGCGCTGGGAGACCAAGGTGAAAGGAGTCACCTTTGCTCTGGTCTTGTGGGCCTTTATATGTCTCCCAGTAGTTATATGCTTCATGACCGGGATGTGAGACATGCTAATTAACCACAATATGTAATTTATAAATTCCAAATGGAAAGAATTGCTCTTAATCTGATCATGAAATCGAGATATTTAAGAGTTAATTTGATATTTGGGCATATTTTCTTAATTCTGGTGCAATTAAGAATGCTGGGAATAAGATGCACTTTGGAGATTATCTTGTTTCAGGTGAAGACAGTTGAAGAGGAATGAACAAAGCCACAATCCAGTTTTGCTAGTTGCCAATTTTTCCCACTAGGAGGCAGCACAATGCAATGGCCACTGGCCTTTGGAGATAGGCTGGCTCAAACTTGATTATTTAAAAACCCCTATCTCTCTATCTATCTATCTATCTATCTATCTATCTATCTATCTATCTATCTATCTATCATCTATCGAGTTATACCACTGGCCCTTGTAATTTTTTTTTTTTAAACTTGTTTTGAAACAGGGAGGGTCTCACTAAGTTACTAGGTACTGACCTCAAAACTGCAATCCTCCTGTCTTAGCCTCTATTTTAATTTTTTAAAAATTACACATATTTGTACATATTTATGGAGTATGGTATAATAATTAGATACATGGATACCATATGTAATGATCAAATCAGGGTAATTAGCATTTCCATCTCTCAAACATTTATCATTTCTATGTCTTGGGAACCTTTAGATGCTTCTAGTTATTTTAAAATATACCTTCCAGAGGAGGGATCTTAAGAGTTTGTAATGAAGTCTTTCGGTACCTTTCTTGTATCTGTATTGGGAAGAGGGGAGGGAGTGTGGAGTGGGGGGAAAGATGGGACTTTTGTGGGCTGGAGATTGTATGTGGGGGAAGTTTCAGTGTGGATGGTAAATAATTCAAGGACAGTTCAGATGTGCAAATAAATCTTTACCCCAGATTCAAGACTGCTCACTGGTACATATACTGTTTGCCCCTTGTTTAGCTCATTCTGAGTTCTGTCTCTCTCAATCATATGTGCACCTTAGACACAGCCAGTGGTGAGAAAGGTGACATAATTTCTCCTTGTCCAGAGGAAGCCTGGGGGACCACATGGTGTCTGCCTGCCTGCCTTCCTTCCTTCCTTAACTCACTCACTCCTCCCTCCCTCCTTCCCTCCCTCCCTTCCTTCCTTCCTTCCTTCCTTCCTTCCTTCCTTCCTTCACTTCATGTGTGATATAGTGATTGAACCCAGGGGCATTCTACCTCTGAGCTACACCCCCAGCCCTCTTTATTTTTTGAAACAGGGTCTCACTAAGTTGCTGAGGCTGGCCTCAAACCTGTGATCCTCCTGTCTAAGCCTCCTAAGTATTGGGATTACAAGCATGCACCATGGTGCCTGGCAGGTGTTTATTCTTAAAGATCAATTTCCAATTCTTATTCTAGTTAAAAGTTCTTGCCTTTTTTTAATCCTTTTTCCTTCTTTCGTTATCTGCCATCCTAAATCCTTTTTTGGATCAGTTTGGTAGTATAAGTAAAATAATCTCCTATAAAATATTATCTGAATTTAATATCCACCCATTTATTATTTGAAGACATGTATGACAAAAATGTGAATCATACAGTGTCACTAGCAGAGCATTTTAACTGTGATTCCTGACTTTCTCCATATTTTACCATGAATGATGAAAGAGAAATGGAAATATTTGGCAACAAGGCAGATTTTGGAGGGAGGAGGAGTCATCTCACAATATTTATATTCTCTGTGTCATTTTCAGATTTGATGTCTTTGTCATCGGATCTAGTTTGCTCCATTATTAATACTGCCATCTGTAAGACTCACCCTGTTGCCATTGCTTCTATTGAAGATTTTGTGGTTTTAGTCTATAAAAGAAAAACAAATGGGGAATGTTTATGAGTAGGGACCGAAAGTAAATTTACTTCTGCTTTCTTATATGTACACAATGGAATTTTACTCAGCCATAAAGAAGAATAAAATCATGTTTTTTGCAGGGAAATGGATGCAACTGGAAAACATTATGTTAAGTGAGATTAGTCAGTCACAAAGAGTTAAGAAGCATATGTTCTCCCTAATATGTGGATGCTAGGGAGAAGATGGGGCATAGGAGGGTCTCCAGATGAAAAGGAGAGA
>PVLC010000315.1:0-108528 GCA_004027655.1 Graphiurus murinus
TTAATAGTATAAATGGTGTTTAAGGGCTGTGGATACATATTTCTTACTTGTAATCACAGATACTTTCCTAAAACGAGTGTATTATTTTATGGATGTTAAAATACAGCAAAGGAAGTAGAAAATAAGTGATATTTGGGAAATTAAAAATTGAGCCAGTCTTCATCTTCCTGAGTTTGATTAAAGTGAAATTTATCATTGTTGTTTTTTCCTGGATTGTATTTGTTTTTAAATGAATCAGCTAATACTTTATAATTTTATGATAGATGAAAAAGTTCAATTCATTTAGCCTTGTATTTTACTTTATACTTTAAAAATAATGTCATTTTATTCTATCTGGTTGACCCCTATCTCTCCACCCCCTTTCTAAATGAAAGAATGTGTTCATTGAGCAGAGTGGTAAAAAGCAGAAATGTATTTAGGAAACCTTTTCAAATAAATATGAAAGGGACAAATTACCTTTGACCAGGTAGATTTGCCATTTACCCTCTCATTTACTTCAGCCTCTTGAACAACAATAACTATGTGTTAATTTAGAGCTGTAGAATAAAAGAACAGGTTTCACCCTTTTTTTTCCCCCTCAGTACTGGGGATAGAACCCAGGGGCATTCTACCTCCAAGCTACACCCCCAGCCCTATTTTTCATTCTTTATTTTGAAACAGGGTCTCACTAAGTAGCTGAGGCTGCCTCGAACCTATGATCCTCCTGTCTCAACCTCCCAGGTACTGGAATTACAAGTGTACACCACCACGCCTGACCGGGTTTCACCTTTTGAAGGCATTCTGGAGAAAGGTTCTTTTTCCACCTCCTGCCAGGATAACTTTTCTACCACATGCATGACTTTTGTTTTGTTTTGTTTTGTTTTCGCAGTACTGAGGATTAAAACCAGGGGCCTTTTACCTCCGAGCTATACCCCCAGCCCTATTTTTCATTATTTATTTTGAAAGAGTGTCTCACTAAGTTGTGGAGGCCCTCACTAAGTAGCTGAGGCTGGCTGCGAACCTGTGATCCTCCTGTCTCAACCTCCCAAGTACTGGGATTCCAAGACATGCATGGCTTTTGATTGTCGCAGGCTGATAGCTAATTTCCAGCCCCCTCGAAGCTCCCTCTATTTAGTTAGGCCTTGCTCTCTTCTATGACTTGTTTTTTGTTGCAACAATCTTTCTTGAGGTTCCAGTCAAATCAAGGGTCAGATGGAGGGCATAGGAGGCAGGCCTGACAAGGTCAGTGGCTGGCAGTTGTTGGTAAACAGTGTGAGGGAAGCATCAAAAGAGGAGCAGGCAGCATGGTGGAAACCCCTCCAAGGCATCTAAGAAGCTCTCAGAACCTCCTTGCAGTCCAGCAAGGGGACAAACAACCCAAGAGCAGCTGTAGTGAAAAATCACTTTAAACACTTGGATGTCTCTTCTGTGGGTGGGCAGGAGTCAAAGGGATTGGCCGGCCCTTGGATTAGAGGAGATGTTTCTCTTGGGTTTGTCCCACAGGCAGTTTATTAGCATAGGGAAGACAGTCTTCCCAGGACAGGTAGTTCACACGTACAACTTGCTGCCATTACCAGACTCACTGTTCAGCTAGCTGTGAATTATGATGACCTAGAGGGCATTTGATATTGAAAGGACAAGTTGAGGCTAAATTGACAAAGATGTTCCCTTTTGTCAGGGAAAATTAATTATGATTCTTCAAGCTCATAATACTCCACATAGTTGGCCTACATTTGTTGATAGCTAGAAAGAAAAGAGCCTAAAACCTTGAGAAGAAAATTCTGTAGCGAGGAGATAGGGTAGTATACTAGTTCAGAAGACTTGCCTTAGTATGCTTCTGTGTTCCACTGGTTATAACAGGAAGAGCTTAAACTCAATTTCCTCACCTGTAAAACAGACAGAGCCAGGTGTGGTGGCACACACTTGTAATCCCAGTACTTAGGAGGCTGAGAGAGGATCACAGGTTCAAGGACAGCCTCAGCAAGTAGTGAGACTCATCAACCTAATGAGACCCTGTTTCTAATTGAAGGTAGAATGCCTCTGGGTTCAATCCCCAATACAAAAAATAAATAAAAATACAGGCAGGGTACTAGTGTGATTGTGGGATTGTGGTGCCAACCAGAGTAGTACCTGGCACAAAGTACTCATTGAATGAAAATGTTAGTATTATATAATAAACCATGTCTCTTGTGGGCTACTGACATTTTAGACCAAGAAAAGTTAATGAGCCATCCTCTCTAGTCCCATTCTACCATACTAGAAGGGAATCCTTCAGTGAGCTGGGTGGTGAGACCTTAAGAGGTGATACAGCTGTTCACCAGCAGCTGTCCTGACCTCCAAACTTCTGACTTCCACATATTACTTACCTTTTCCATCGTACCCTGACACCAAGCTCCCCTTCATACCCAGAATTCACAATTTTGTGTATTTTCAGGCCATTAGCATTTCAAATGTTCCACTTACCAGCCCAGCTTACTTATACACATGCTTTATGATGCATTATAGTCTCACATCATAATGTGGTTCACAGTGATAGTTACGTATATGCACACAGCACTTGGCTTTCCCCTGGCTCCCTCCTCATCCCCACCTTCCCCGTACACAATGTAAATGGAAATAATTCTTTGCTTTATTGGCTCAACTTTTAAAAGGGGAGAGTATATGACTTCAACCAAAGAGGCAGGGAACCCTTGCTTGCTCCTTCCTATGGCAGTAGCTCACTGAGCCCTACAGGGGAGCACAGACCTCGATCCCTCCTGCTAATAACCATTCACCCCAGCTCCCATGGCAGGGCAGGGGGACACAGAGGTCAGGGTGGGTGAAATGCTGCGACTAGGTTGTACTCCTTTGCATACCAGCATTCGACTCTTGCTTGGGGTCTGTGAATTTCCTTAGGCATCATGTTTATCCACACAACAGATGAGTTTCTTGAATGGGAATTTTGAAACATGTTTTGTTTCCCCCAGAATCAAAATATTTCTTATACCAGTAAATATTTGAAAGGTATGACTTGACTTCCAGACATTTTCCATGATGTATTATTCATTAAAGTGAAGTCCTGGTGCCCATGATGTTGAAACCCTTGCCAAGTCTTAGCCCTCCAACTCACCAGTGAAATGAAGTTGACAATGGGGAAGTCTACCTATTAAACAGGAGTGCTGTTTTTGATAGGTGTATTTCTCCAAGCAGAGGAGGGTAATGCTCACCCCTGGAACTCAGATCTTAACTAAGAGCCAGGTAGGAGCCAGAGAAGTTCTCTCATCCTAAAACTTTGGTGTGAATTTTGCATTTTATCATTTATAGATGTTGATACTAACATGGAAATCTCTCAAATTACCTTTCAATTTCAGCTCCAAAAGCTTCTTTAGCTTATGTATAGCTTTGTGTTACCACCAGACTGATTAGAGAAGTACTTGATGTTTTATTTGACAAGAACAAAAATGAATTCCAAGGAAAATGACTTGTGAGTTCAAGCTCTGAGCAGTGGAAAGATTGAAAAGCAAATAATGCTGGAGGTTCTCGTTAGAAATATGTTGATTGATGGAAATATGCCTTATTCCTTGAGAGTTGCGGATGCCCAGAGTGTGGGAAGGTAAACTAGTGAGTTTCCTTAGGTGTGAGGAATGAGCTGTAACCCCTAAGTCTGGCCTGAGCCTTACCTGGGGAATATGCTGTGCTTTAAATTGCTTTGCCTTCTCCGTTAGGGAGAGGACTTGAGGTTTGAGGTAAGTGAATGAGCTTGCCCTGGACTCCCACAGAAATCTGAAACTTGATCAGAATGAGGTTGAAAGGTGTTGGACTTGTTAATACCTTCCTTAGAAGGGGGTGCTAAAATTCCATTAGAGAAGCATTCTGGAGTGGTGCTCCTACAATTATCCAATGTCTTGGTGTATTGGATGTGGGCAGTGGCAGAAGTTGTGGTGACTGGAATTTTGAGATTGCTGGTTTTTTGTTTGTTTGCTTGTTTTTGTACTGGGGATTGAACTCGGGGACATTCTACCTTTGAGCTACACCCCTAGTCCCATTTTTTATTCTTTATTTTGAAACAGGGTCTTACTAAGTTGAAGGGGGCCTCTTTAAATAGTTGAGGCTAGCTGTAAACCTGGATCCTCCTGTCTCAGCCTCCCAAGTACTGGGATTACAAGTATATGCCACCACGTCCAGCTTGAGATTGCTGTTTCTATATTTTAGTTAAGAAAATTTCAAGCATAATTTCTCAAGAAGTAATAGATTGGGACCTTAGGGAAGGAAAAAGTCTTCAAGATGGCAATATCTCCTATGAATAATGAAGTTATTTTTCAATTTGTAAAGTTATCCTATACCCATTAAATAGGGGACATGTTAGGGAGCATTTTACCATACACTACTTTTTTTTTTTTCTTTTTTGTGGTGGTACTGAGGATTGAATCCAGAGGCATTCTACCTCTGAGCTATACCCCCAGCCCTATTTTTTTTTTTTTTTTTTTTTTTTTTTGTGGTACTGGGGGTTGAACTCAGGGGCATTCTACCTCCGAGCTACACCCCCAGCCCTATCTTTTATTCTTTATTTTGAAACCGAGTCTCAGTAAGTTGTGGAGTGCCTCACTAGGTAGCTGAGGCTGGCCGCAAACCCGGATCCTCCGGTCTCAGCCTCCCGAATGCTGGGATTACAAGCGTGTGCCACCACGCCCGGCTCCCAGCCCTATTTTATATTTTGTTTTCAAACAGTTCTCACTATGTTGTAGAAGGCCTCAATAAGTTGCTGAGCTGGCTGTGACCCTGTGATCCTTCTGCCATAGCCTCCCAAGTACTAGGATTACAGGTGTGCATCACCATGTCTCACTTTCCATATGTTTTTTCTTACCTTTTATAGAGCTTGGAGAAACAAAAATTAGTTTGCCAGGGAGTTTAAGATGAAGGAATGAAGTGGTTAGGACTAATGAAAGTGAGAATTCTGTAATAGGAATAAATAGGTAGTCATTGACTTACATTTTGTATATTGACATCTTGGTTTAGAAAGACTGTGAGGTATATTTAAATATGCAGTCTGCCAGGCAAGATGGTGAATCACTGTACTCCCAGTACTTGAGAAGCTGAGACAGGATTGCAAGTTTGAGGCCAGCATGGGTTAAATTGGCGAGACCCTGTTTCAAAGCAATTTTTTGTAAAAGTTAAAAAGGGAATGGTGATACATAGCTCAGGTAAAATGTCCCTGGGTTCAGTCCCCAGTAACACAATTAATAAATACATAAATAAGCAAGTACAGTTTAATATGGTGATAGTCCTCCTTCATCAAAGAGTAATTAGGGGCAATGAAGGGCTGCACTTACTTTTTCTTGGCTAAATGACCAGTTAGACATGGGTAATGACCATGAGTGTTAGATTATTACTAAACATAGCAGGAAAGACTCCTTGGCTTTGTGGAGGTGAATCACCCTGAGAGCTCAGATGTCATTTAACAGAGAACAGGCAGTCCTGAATCCCTCACTCTTTCTGCCTTGCCTGTTCTTAGAAATCACGTGCTTTCACTTATTCTGCGAAATGAATTTTTGAAGTGAGAAAGTCTCATGTGAAACTTTACTTTGCGTTGAGCCAGTCTATATTTATTCCTTTCTCTTTACAATCACATGGGGAGAGGTTGCATTTTCTAGCACAATTTTGTTTCAAAAGGTTTTAATCTGTTACATACCACCTCTGGTGTTTTTTTCTTTGGATGTGAATACAAACCATTACAAATGGTAAATTTCATCCAGCTATTAAAAATAACACCTTATGTAACAATTGGCTGTAAGTTCAATAATAAAAAGGATGTAAGTATTTATTTTACGTCGAACTAAATTAGTTTGATCTTCTCCCGGAGTCATTTTGTCTTGGAACGATTGCTAGATTCTTGTACAGTCCAACTGATGGCCCTACTGGGATCTAAAGTAGAAGTCAGCTTAAATCATTTTGAGCTTAGCAATCAAGGAGCAGGATATTTTAATTACATTTCATGGCAAACCTCAGTTCTCAGTTCTCCCATCACTTCCCTCCCTGCTCCTCAATTAAGTTTATATAACAAAACCATGGGGGGAAAATCCTGTAATTTTCATTAATTTACAAATCCCCCCAACCCTTTGAATGGTATACTAAAAACATAGTCTACTGACAATTTCAATATGGTGCAAAGCACAATAGTGATGTAGTGGTTATGGGCACAGATGCTAAAGCCAGTCAATTCTGTGTGATGTTGGGCTGGTCGCCTCACAGGTGCTGTATCTCAGTTTCCCCATTTATAAAATGAGGCCAACAATAATGGCACTTACTACATGAAGTTGTCTTGAGGTCTAGGTACTATACATCTACTAGCATGTATGTATATATGTATGTATAAAATGACTGGTATGTGGTGAGTGCAAAGTGTTAATATTAGTAGTGTGTGTGTGTGTGTGTGTGTGTGTGTGTGTGTGTGTGTGTGTGTGTTTGGGAGGGGAGGTGCTGGGGATTGAACCCAGGATCATTTTACCTCTTAGCTACACCTCCACTCCTATTTTACTTTTTTATTTGGAAACAGGGTTTCACTAAGCTGCTGAGGCTGGCTTCACACCTGTGACCCTCCTGTCTCAATCTTCCATGAACTGGGATTAGGAGTGTGTACTACCATGGCCAACAGTGCCAATATTATTTTCTTTCAAAGGAGATGAGTCCCTGGTGTACCACATGCCATACTCCTCCATGAAGGTAGGTCATACATCACTCCTCATCTATAGTAAATCTGAAATTAGAAAGGAGGTACCCTTTCCACTAGCCCACTTTCCTTAAGGAGAGCTTGTCTTGGGGAGTATTCCTGGTTCCTGGGGGTTTGGTTTGACTTTTTTCTTCCATTAAGTTAGCCTAGTGGATCAGAATGCTCTAGAATAGCTAACTGGCTCCAAAGAATTGGTTTAATTTGGGGTCTTTGATGACCTGTGGAAAGTGGTATGGAAAAGTATCAGCAACTCACCATAAGAAAAATAAAGATCCTATCTTTTTCTCTGACAATACTTTTGGAAATGAAAGTGTGTTTTAAAAATATTCACTGAATATCACATAATTCCAAAGGTGCAAAAATATATAAGGTCATAGCATGTAAACATTTATAAAAAGAAAATATCCATTTTAGTCTTTGTTTGACTATCATATTTCCTTTAAATATAAAACAAGGCAATTACCTAAACTGGGGATAAGGAAATAATGCAGTTGTTTATATTCAAAAGAATTAAATTAATATGTTGTTAATGTTATGTAAAGGTCCTAGAATCAGAGAAATCCTTTCAGTCAGTCAACTTCCTTAGTCAGATATAACAATGCCATTTTATATTTTTCTTGCCTTTATTTCAAGATGAATTATTGCCTCTTACCATTTCTTCTATCAGGCAGTTCCAATTAACAACCACAAAAAAAAAAAAAAAAAAAAAAAAAAAAAAAAAACTTTAACTCCTAAAACTGATACACTAGAAGACTTCCTTTTCCCTTTTAACATGATAAAAACCATTTAAATAAATCAAGGCATTTTGTACCCACACAGTCCAGAGCTTTGGGCTTGCTTTCTCCAGCTGTGAGTTCTATGTGATACCAGAAACTGGCCACTGAACTGTCCCATGGCAATTATGGCCCTTGCCTGGAACTGGCAGTGGGTTTCATGACAACTAAAATGACACAGCTTGAGAACAAAGGAAAACCAGGGTGTCATGTTACCAGTAAAGGGTGCCTGAACACTGGGCAGCAAGACATTCTATGTCCCAGGTCAAGTGATGTGTCGAGTTCCTAATGCCCACCCCTACACCCAGTGATGGTTGTGATTGGTTCTGAGACAGGCACATTTAACCAATTAGAGCCAATGAGACTCAGATGACCTTTGCTGAGCCTTCTGGGAAAGAAAAGTTTCCCTTTCTTCTGAGTGAGCAACCAGAAAAGAATCTTTGTCTTTCCTTGGAATGAGGCCTCTCCTTCCCTAGAATGAGTGGCAGGAGAATGTGAGTAGCCCTTTTACTAAAAAAATGGAGAACCTGGAGCTGCTAGAATGGGAGGGTTTGGCTAGAGGAGGGGGCTCAGCACATTGTGGAGCGTGAAATAGAGAAATCACTAAAATGACAGACCTGGGCCTAAGGAACATTGCATGAGCTTATGGATCAAGCTTTACCATATGAAGCTTTCGGTTAGTGAGTCAATATATTTCCTTTAACATTTAAACAGTCTAGGTTGGGTTTTCTGTTATGTGAAACATAAAGAGCCCTATCTAATGCAGGAAAAATAGCCTAGATTGGATAAGAATCTTTGACTCCCAAATTGTGTTCTTAATAGCACCATGGTGCTACCTTTATGATGACTGGGAATGGGAGAAAAGTGGGCAAACTCCAGGCTGTCAGCCAGTAAGACAGATGAGAAAGGATGACTTCCATCACGTGCTGAGGATGAGAAAGAAGATACCAAAGATACAGCTTGGGAGTCATGAAGAGTTCTTGCTCAGCAAATAGAGAGGAGAGCCCCAGTTCTCGTTCTGTTTTTTAAAGTAGTGGCTGAGTAGTAATGGAGTATATGCAAGTTAGAGGCTACCTGCTTCTCACAGTTAATTGATAAGGTAACTATGAAAAGTTTTCTAATTGATAGAACTGGTCACTAATGGACACTACACTACAGTCCTCTTCTTTTAAAAAAAAAAGTGCTTATTTTCAATGAAGATAAAATGAATATACTTTGCAAAAAGTGCGTGAGAGTAAGTGTTATTTCAGGTTACTCTATTCAGTGGATATTCACAAATGGGAAAATACTTTCAAGTGAACATTATACCTGTTCATTTGCAATTTCTAAGTCACTTAAAGTATAACTTTGTTAAACTTTCAGGGTCACCATCAAATGTTTAGTCTTGATTTTGAGATGAGAACTCAGACATTTCCCATGGGTTTACTCTTTTTCATGAATTATTACTCTGCCTTGGTAAGTCAAGTAAAAAGGAAATAGAATGAAGCCTTCAGAGCAGGGAAACATTTATCTTATTAATTTAAAAAAGGATATTCTTTCTTTATCCATTCTGAACCAGAACATCTTTTTCTATATAATACTGAAATATTTAACAATGCATTAAAACCCAGCATTTATGTTACAACAAAACCTTAAATATAGACCTGTAATTTTCACCAAGAACCTTGTAAAATATGATGAATATAGATGCATGAATATTACAACAAGAAAGACTACTCAGCCAGGCATGGTGGTACATACCTGTAATTCCAATACTTGGGAGGCTGAGACAGGAGGATCGCAGATTCAAAAGATAGCCTCAGCAATTTAGCAAGACTCTCTTGCAAAATAAAAATAATAATAAAATAGGTCTGGGGGTGTAGCCTGGAGGCATAAGGCCCCTGGGTTCAATCCCCAGTACCACGAATAAAAAAAAAGAAAGAAATCCACATTCAAATAAAAATGCAGCATTACATTCAATATAATTAATAAATATCCAGGATATCAAATCCACGGATTGATCATTACTCTGATTTAGATTATTTTTTCCAGTTAAGACTTTTATAATTTATTATAATAACTTTATGAGTTAAGTAAAACTAATGTGAAAAGAGAATTCAATTAATCTGGTTACTGAAATAGCAATTCTCAATATTTGTAACATAAAACTGTCATTTTGGCAAGGAATACATATCCACATAACTAACTGCTCTATTACCTTTTTTCTGAATGTTAAAAAGGTCGAAGTTAATAATATGAAAAAGAAACAGAGGCTAATCTTATTTCAGAGAAAATCTTATTGCCTTAACTCTTGGGCTTTGGCAACAAATGTCTTAGGTTTAAATATGTGTCATATAATTTAAAACTGTATTTACAAAATATAAAACTTTTTTTAGGAAAATACTATACAAAATACTGTCTTTACACATTTAAAGAGTGCTTTTCTTTACAATGTATGAGAACCCTTTATATTTTTACCTCTACTTTCCCACATGTTTTCAGCATCTCCCTCCCTCAGTATCTCAGTTTGTACCTGTGTTTGCTAACAGTGGAACCTGGACTGTAATAAAAGTATGAATCCAAAGATCAAAGATTGCTATACACCATATGAAGATTTTTCTAGACAAATGCTTGTGGTTTAAAGGCACTTAAAGTCCATTCACACATTTTTTTTTTTTTTTCGGTACTGAGGATTGAACTCAGGGGCATTCTACCTCTGAGCTATACCCCCAGCCCTATTTTTTTTTATTCTTTATTTTGAAACCGAGTCTCACTAAGTTGCGGAGTGCCTCACTAGGTAGCTGAGGTTGGCCGCGAACCCGGATCCTCCGGTCTCAGCCTCCCGAATGCTGGGATTACAAGCGTGCGCCACCACTCCCGGCTCCATTCACACATTTTACTTTTTACATTTTGCTTGTTTTTGTCACTAATTCTAATGAGCACTTGGTAGGGATATTGTGTCACTTATGAAGATGCTTTTCAATCGCCCTTCTTTTGAAGTGCATGAAAGGGTAAGTGAGTACCTGACACGACACTTGGGTTAACTCTTCAACATCTATCTGTGCACAAACACTGAATATAATTTTTTCAATTAAAATACCAAAAGAATAAATGAGATTCATGTTTACTCCTTTCTGCTGCTATAAGAGGTGTCTTTAAAAAATAACTAATGTTCATCCACCATAACTGAGTTCCATAGCTGAAGATCTTCTCCTGAATATGGACCAGGTCTTCAGTATGAGGGTTCTTTTCTTGTTCTATTTTGCTTAGAAACAGATGTACCTTCCGTGTGTGTGTGTGTGTGTGTGTGTGTGTGTGTATGTGTATATCCTCCAAACCACCAAAATATGAATTCAAACATTTTTAGCTTTAGAATTCCAAGAAATCTACATGATCAAATGTGAGATTGGGTATCAGTCAGGTTAAGGAAACTCTAGAGACCCAAGGATCCTGAAATTCCAATGCAGAATCAGCTCCACCAGCCCCGTACAGGAGCAGTACCTGGGACCTTCTGGCTTGCAATGTAGCTGTATGTTGCTGAGGAGTCTTGCTCAAGGCTGAATGAAGTGGTTACTTGCAAGTGTGGACATCGGTCATGCTTTCACACCTCCTGCAGCGAACGTAACAGCACCAGATGAATTTGCACTCACACCTCTCCACCTGCCTGACCACATGGGTGTTGTAGCCTCGGCCACAGCAGAGGAGGTTGCAGCCGTCTGCACCGTCTGATGTGCGGTTGCATTCTCTGCCTTGAGTCCCTGGGATTCCCAGTCTTTTATCCTCCACACAGTAGTTGGGAGACTTATTAACGTAGAGTAGGTCATCCTTGCGGATCGGCATTTTCCTCTGATCTTTTTCTCTCCTGCGCATTTTCCTCTTTATTTTGTCTGACACCTGGATACTGTTTTCATACTTATCCTTTAACAAGTGGCCAATCTTTTCAAAAGAAGACATGGTTTTCCAGCATGTTTTCACCGCACAGGAGCCAGAAACTCCGTGGCAGCGGCAGTCCACTGACATCAACTTGGCCACCGCCTGAAACGAACAGAAATCGTGTTCAAATGTCATGTACAGAATGATTTATTCAACAGCAGAAACACAGTTAACCTAATCACTTAACTTTCTGTGTCTGTTTCCTCCTATATTAAAATGATGGGTTTGAATGTAAAGGATCTTTTAGGATTCAAATATTTTTTCCTTTAGTTTTGTCCAAGTATCTTGATGCTGCAGAATAAACCTTTCCAAGCTGCATTTAAAGTAGTAGTAAGCCATACTTATGTTCTTATCAAAGATTATCTGAGATACGAAAGGGAAATTACTTTTATTTCTAATACTGCACTCAATTTTGGGTGTGGGAGGATGTTCTTACATGCTTATATGTATCTGATACCATTGAGTATCTTGCTACTCAGAATATGATTCCTAGGCCAACACTTGTGAGAAGTGTGGGCTCTCCAGCTCCACCCCAGAACTCCAGAACCGGAATCTCCAGTTTAATAAGAACCCCAGATAGTTCCCATGCACATTAAAATTTGAGAAGAATTGATGGAGCATGCACCCTCAACTCTCATCGTGCATAGAAACACTGTGGAACTTTACAGGTAACCCAGGCTCAAACCTTTGAGATTCTGATTTAATTGGTTGGAGCAGGCTATTTACTTGAATGATGCTAATGACAGCCAGTGACAATACTGATTGGTTCATTTGAGACTTCTTAGGCTTGATCACTACAGGAGTCAGTTACATTCATGGGGGTTGGGATGGGACAGGGAGAACATACTGTTACCTTGGTCACAGACCACATGAGAAACCCTAACTAATCAAGTTAAGTTGGTCAAAAAGAGAAGGGGCTAAAGAGGGTGGTTGCTTCCAGCAAATTCTTCCCCCTTTCTGGAAAATTAATTCAAAACATATGCCCTATTTTTGGCGGATCAATAGTATTATTCTAACAGAGGAAACAGAAAGAGGATAATGATCATAAAATTTTTCATTCTCAATTTAGACAGACTGAGGAATTAACTGAGATTACATTTATTTTGTAATACCCCGTGGCTTGATGCATATTGGGATCTAAATGCCCCCCTTCTATGAAGACAGAAAAAAGTAAGAGTTCAGATAAAAACCTTCAATGGGCCCAAGGCTACAAAAACAATATAGATATTTCAAAACTTTAGGGCTCTAGCCTTTTACACACACCAGGCTAGCCAGCATAGCTTCCTTCAATTCCCAGATGATGGCAGGGCAGATTAATAAATCGTCATGGCTAGCTGTAGAGTTGACTTTCTGTCAACATGCTGGGTAAAATGAAAAATGGATCCATCCATTCAATAACTTGGGAATTTTGTATGTAATCTCACCGAAAAAAGGAAAAACCTCATGGTTTAAATTCTGCTTACAGTTCTTATCAAACATATAAGCCAAGGAGCTATACTTTGCTATTTGGAAACAAATCTGACATTGCCATATTTTCAGAAGGACATTTTCCAATAAATTAACAAAATTTTTGGAACTAACAGTATGAACTATTCCAAACAATTAAGATTTATTCGCAACCTTAAATTGGAGCTTTTTTTTTTTTTTTTTTTTTTTTGTGGCACTAGGAATTGAATCCAGGTGCATTCTACCTCCGATCTATACTTCTGAGCTACACCCTCAGCCATATTTTACTTTTATTTTGAAACAGGGTCTCGCTAGGTTAATGAGAGTCTCACTTTGCTGAGACGGTCCTCCTGTCTCAGCCTCCCAAGTATTGAAATTACAAGTGTGTGCCACACATGCCTGGCTTGAGCATATGGTATTGATTTGTACAATGTTTGATACTTCTTGGTAGTGTTTAAAAATGATAAACAGAATAATATTTAAATCCTGTTCTTTATAGAATATGGCAAATGATTTTCTTTAATTCACAAGACTCAAAAGCTAATAAATGTGTCTATTTCTTATTATCCCCAGGCAAAAGCTGCCCTACAGTGAAATAAGAGCAATTTATAATATATGGCACACAGGTTTATTTGGATTCATTTGTGGCATTTGATAGTCACAAAGCCCTCAATTTGTTAAGATGTCTCTAGGCAAATAAATGTTCAAATGAGCACAATCTGCCTACCTTTGTTCAGATCTTACATGCTTGAAGGATATGAGAGTTTAGAGAGTGCTAGACAAAAACAAAAAAAAAATGTACTAAAAAAAGAACTTCGAGATTGTATGTTTGTGTGTTTAAGCCTGGTTAATGTTCCTTAGAGTCATCACTTAATGATTTAAAGCTGCCTTTTCCTCTGGATCATGACAGAGGAGCCGACTTTTCCTGCTATTAACTGGTTCAGACATCATGTAAGGTATTGTCCATCTGCAAAGTGTGGAGGATAGAATAAATGCTCATTAAATTCTTATGGGCTAATTAGTCCTCACCGGAATAGTTTAGCTCATCCTCTGTTGGTAACCTGATCCTGAAGAAGTAATAAAAATCGCCTTTATAAACAAGAGTCACTCTCAGAGGGTGAAAGGCATTAGGAGATCTTGAGCCTGAGAGTTCGCCCCTAATTCCTAGGCCTTTGCCTGATCCACAGCAGTGTTAGTCTGTGAAAGTGACACACCGCTTCCTTGGTTGGAACAATAAAAGGAGACTTTCAAATTCAATTTTATCACCTAGTGACTTTGTACTTGAATTTTGAGTGGATTCTCTCATACTAAATACCACTCCTTTCAAATATCTTGGGTTTATGCTTTTCCAGAGACAACATTTTTAAAAGTTTTATTCTATTAATTTTGAATTTTAAATGGTCTTAACAATAACTATAAGAAATCATATATATGGCATGTCTTTCTATCATAGACTTTACATATATAAATGAACTTCAGGGAGAAGAAGCCCAATAACGTGGCATGCAATTTGAATAATTATGTCCTCATAATACAAGGATATAATACAAGAATATCCCAAGTTCAAGGATGAAACTTGGCCAAATGGGAATTAAATTAAAGCAATATAATCACCACTCAGAATTTTATGAATGTTAAGTTTGCTGACAAACAGGGAGACACACACACACACACACACACACACACACACACACACACACACACACAGTTTAATTCTCCAGAATTTAGTATTTCTCAGGGGACTTCATAAGTTATTTTACTTGGATTAGTTTTATAGAAAGAAATGTTTTTGCACTTTGGGTAGTTAATGAACAGGTACTTAGTTATGATTCAAATTTTACAGAAAAATAAACAGTGTGGTTCAGATACTTGTCTTATGTAAACTGGTGATATATAAGGTCTATACATAGAAAAATAATTTCATTAGAACAGAGAAAAATTAAAGTAGAAAATGCAAGTATATCTAAGAAGATTGCATAAACATTCCAAGAAAAAAAAAGTATATTCTGGATCTTTTCTGCTAGGGTTCTTAATTAATGTTAAATTATCATTCTGACCCACAGAGATAGTACCGTCATTTTCTGGTAACAGGAAAAATAAGAGAATAGCAACTGAAGGAATTGTGTGTGGTTATGAGAAAATTCCTTTCTCTACTCTAGTTGAATTGTTAAGGTTTATAACGATATTAACAGAGGAATGTTTTGTTAACTATTGCAAACAGATGTGCACATTTTCGTGGAACATTTTTAAACTATGGGTGAGCAATTAGGAGGGAGGTACTTAATCTACTGGGTTCCTCCTGTAAGGTTTGGTTTGATAAAATGTCTAATGAAGTGAAATAGGAAAGATGTATCATCGGTACTTGATGTAAAAATAGGAACCTCTTAAGAAGTGGTTTAGGGACTGATTGGTCTGACAATTTTGACTCAGAGGTAATGCAGCAGACAAAGATTGTTTTCCAGCATATTACTTTATCCAAACTTTACAGGAATGGCCAGAAAATTATTGCGGAACATTTTGTGACTAACATTTCATTTTGTCAACTATCAGATGATCTGTTCAAGTTGTTTTTTTTTTTTTTTTTTTTTTTTTTTTTTTTTTTTTTTTTTTTTTTTTTTTTTCATGAAAACTGTGGCACAAGGTTGAATATGGGTGTAGGATTCCTATTTCATTTTGTCCATTTTGGTCCAAAAATATATTTGAACCTGCTGAAAAGCAAAACACTGATGTGTTGTTCAACTACTTATAAATATTCTTGAAACAGGTCAATGAAAAGTTGGGGCCCGGCCCTTCCCACTTTGTTGAGCTACTCATCATAAAACAAATTATGGGGTAGGGAAACTTAAAAGTTTATGAGGTGGACATGGTAAGAATGGAAATATTTTAAGCACACCAAAAGAAATACCCATAAATATTCCAAGTCACATTATTCCCAGAAGTTCTGCCCCTGGAAGACATCACATCATACTGTTAGCCAATCACTGTTCAGCAACATTATTCTTGGAGTTATAACTTTAGGAATGGTGTCAGAAACCAAGTGGGAATCAGAGTATTTAAGGTCAGCGGTTAGAAAAATCATCTATCCTGCTCACAGCACTACTAAGCGCCAGTACCCACATTTCTCTGAACGCTTTCCTACATTTTGAGTTTGGGATTTTGAGACTAGAAAAACCAGCTCAATTGAATGCAGACCTTGAACTTTACTTAGACAAATATGCCTAATAGATTAAAATCCTAATTGCCAATACTGGAAATTGAGTCAATTGCTCTCTTACTTGTTAGGTTATACCCTCCTTGGAAACTGTTTTTTTTATTTTTATTTTTTTGGTTGTGTATGGATTTTCTCTCTCTCTCTGGCCACTAATGGAAAGAAAAATACAAAAATGTTTTGAATTATAATACCTCATGAGAAAAGACCAACGAAAACATCAGAGTAGTACTTTCAAAATAATCAGGTAAATGTTTTGTAATATTTTAAGATTCTATCCAGAAAAAATGTGAAAAAAGAAGATTAGATAGGGAAAACTTTGAAATTTGCACCAAGTGTATACATATGCACAGGTTATTTTCTGCCTAGACAGAATAACAGCAAAAATCTCTGTAATATGAGGAAATAGTTTTTTGTTAACAAGTAGTGGATTAGAACACATGTTGCCAACTTGTATGTTTCTAATAAAATCAGAATATAAATAATAGTTTAGGGTCAATTAACAGTTACAAAGGGAAATATGGCTATGTAATTTTAAAAAACACAAAAGGAAATAAAACTAAAGAGCTAATCTTACTTATAAAATCAATTTTAGAATCATTCAGGGCTTTTCATAAGTTCAGAGACAACTTTATTTAAGAAAATTATCATAACATGATATATGGTTTTTCAGTTAATTTTTTAATTGCAATCAAATTATTTAAAGAATGGCAAAAGAAGATTTAAGTTCTATGTTGATGATGAACATTCATTTGTTTTCTTGTTGTTTTAATATATTCATTAGCTATAACTTTAGTTTTTTCTAATTTAACTTTAAAGTTTAAAAGAATATATGTTAATTACATTAAACATTTTTATATGAATATGCTGGAAATTATAAATATTTCCTTATTGGATAATATTTAAATTGAAACAGCATCTCATTTATTTATTATTCTTAAGATGCAAAACTTTAAGGGAAAAAGACATGTGCATAGCTGCAATATTGACAAGAGTTATTTTAGCAAGGGAAAATAACTCTTAAAATGTCTAAACAGAAATACGGAAAATTGACATAGCTATCGACTTTTCTGTTTGCTATTTTGATTTGCATATTCAAATTGCATTAAAATTTAAATTTCAAATTTAAATCTTCTGGTGATATAGTTACTGAGTTTTCTGATTTTGTACTTTAAAGTAGGGCAGTTAGTAAAGAAATCTGGCAAGAACTTGCAACTATTCTGAATGAGTCCCACTTATTCACGTGCCAAAAATGTAAAACAAATGCAACATATACTTTAAATATTCCTAAGAGATACTGCAACTTGTTTTAATTTACTTCAGGAGAATGTGGTGGATAGCAATGACTACTTTGGGACCGTTATAGGTCATTGGATATTTACAATAATGTACAATATACGCTGATATTCCTGTCCTGAAAAGTTTGTTACAACAGAGAAAATAAATATTAGTGGAAAAAAGTTACAACATTTTACCTTTTAGGAAATCACACATTTAGTACGGTAACAGCTTCCTTTTACTTAGCTGCATTTTATGAAATTTTAAAACAAACTTACATTTCTTTATAATAAAATCATGCCCTTAAAAACAAACTTTGCTTTACAAAAAAAAAAAAAAAAAATAGATAGTGCTTGTATACTCCCTAAGAATGCTTGTTCCAGGGAGTAAGAACAAAACTGACATGTTTAGGAATCATTTCTCCTTTAGAAAAGTGAATTTTAAAAAATATAACCGGAAATCAAATTTGGGGAAATAACATTTGATTCAGTCCCATTAGGAAAGTAGATACTGTACATCCTATTCTGGCTTTGCCACTAACCAGCTAAGGGGTAGAACCAATAAAACAACAGCTATCTGTCACCTCAGTTGCAGAACCTAAACTAAACTCATGTGATTTGTACACACTCATAATGAGACACACACACACACACACACGTAAGAAATATTCACACACACATATATATGTGTATATATATATATATATGTTTATGTTGCCAGTTTTTAGTTTTCTAGATTCATCCAGAAATATAATCCTTAACACTGCTTACCTAAAAACTCTGAATTTTCATTCCATTGTCTAACACATACCTGCCTTCCAGCTTCATTGTTATGTAGGTTCATTGCTAGCAGCGCTTTGCTTTCTTTTCCTGTTGTATTTCTGATGGGGAAGTCTAGGAACTTTCTGCTGAACCACATGCCATACTGGACATCATCAGAGCAGCCCCCCCAGTGCCAGCCTTCACTTGCTGAGCCACCATTCTGCAAGGTGGTGTCACAGGAACATTCCGTCATGTTGCCTGCACTGCATGACCTGGTCACAGAATGCACCAGGCCTGCAGCCATCACAGCATAAATAAATGCTGTTTCCTTGGTGCCTAGAATAAAATATAAATTGCTAAATTAGAGGGCCATGTCACTTTCTGTTCATGTTCAGAGCAAAGCCTCTTTGTCCTCTTACCAAGCAAGGAAGTTTTCAATTGTTTACAAAGGATGCTTTAATGAATACACATTTGGAAAGGAGGATTTCTATTGTTCTAGTCCCTAAAACGGCAACATTAATTTCCAGTATCCCACTTGAGGGCACTGTCATATGTTGCGATGTCACATATTGTCTTTGTACCTTAAAACTGTATTTATTTTTAAAATTTAAAATGTATATCAGCATCTAGTTTAGTGCTTAGCAGACAGTCATAGCTCAAGAATACATGTTCAATTTAAAACCCTTTGCATGGGTACTATAAATGCTAATAAAATGCCCAGAGGACATCAGATTTTTCTTTTTAAATTTAAAATGCTCTGCACTCACAAAACACAAACTAACAAATTCTGTGTGATTTTTGTCTGCATAAATAATGCATGTCAGAATGCAAATTAAAATTAAGCAAAGACCCGGGCAATTAGTTGATAAATGTTACAGTTAACTTCCACATTAAAGATAAAACTTAAAAAAAAGCAAACTGTGAATAACAATCACTGATACTAACATAAAAGAATTAACTATCTACATAACTAATTATCTTACAATTTTAAACGTACTAAAAAGTAAGGTAATTAAAATGTCACTACCAAAAAAAAATTGTTATCGAAGAGTTACCCTATGTTGAAATAGTTGTATGTAGCATTCTTGCAATAGGGTTTAAGCTAAAATCTTTGAAAATTAAAATTAAAATTTCATTAAAACATTAACAAAACGGACTAGAAGAGACTCAGCAGGCGACTTTTTCTTTTTTCCTTTTGGCATGTTTAGATTGGAGCAGACATAGTTTCACACCCGTTGTCCAATAAACCGTTTCAACAGCTAATACTTTCAGCAACTGTGAAGAGTACATCTTTCTTCTTTTTTTTTCCCTCTTTCTTCCTTTTTTTTTTCTTTTTCTTTTTCTACTTCTTTTTTCTTGGAGAGGGGGAGGGTTCGGGGCTCCTTGAAAAGCCTGTGCAGGCTAAAACTCAGAGGGGAAATGAGAAGCTTTGGCGGTGGCCGTGTGCAAGGACCCTCTGAGAAAGGGTCAAAGGTGGAGAGACAAGGGAAATGAACGTGAAAAACGACCACGCATCTTTCAGCGACCCGGTCCCAAAATTCTTTGAATCTGCTGGTACCCCAGGCACAGTCCCGGCTCGCTGTACCTTTTCGTGGAATAAAAAGTTAGGCTCCTGGAAAGAGAACTTGGTTGTACTGCAGCTTCCCGAACCGCGGGAGTGCGCAGAGGAAGAGAGAGAGAGAAGGAAAAGAAAAAGAGAGAAAGCGCTAAAGTAGCCATGCTCAGGTTAGCTGCGCATTGGGTCCTCCGGGACAGGTCCTTTAAAGTCACCCTTATTCCGTCAACCTGGTGCCCCGAGGAGTCAACAAACGGGCTACTCTTCAGTTAGCCACTGGTCCCGGACTCTGTGCGCTGAGGAGCTGGTTAAATCGAAGCAGATGCGACCACGGCTGCGGCGTTCCCCACGGCCGCCCTCGTGTTTCTGCAGCTGGTCACTCACGTAGGGGGGCGCTACGGGCTCCGAGGGGTCGGCAGGGTAGGACAGTCAAACTTTTTCTCCAACTCTGGCGGGGCGCCGCGGGCAAGCGGAAGAGCCGCGGCCCCTAGCACCCCTGGAGCTCGGTACCTGGGGAGTGACCCCCTCCTCCAGGATCGCACCTGCACCCAGGAGTCTGGCCTCTGTCGCTCGCAATTCCCTTGCACTAAGAGACTTCTTTCGAGACTTAGAAAGCCGCCGGACCACGCAAACGCTATTTACTTTATTTGAGGGAATCGACAGGGGAGTTGTCGCCTGTGTCCTTTGCCATTCCCCAGGGTCCCAGACTCACCGCTAGTCAGTTCGTAGCCAAAGAGAGGGCTGCTGCCGAGCGGGGCGGCGGCGGCGGCACTGGCGACCATGCAGTTCCATCTCTCGTGCTTGAACTGGCTCCGGCACTCCTGGATGCCCAGCCGGGCGCCCTCGCGGATGCTGGGCAGCAGGTAGGGTTTCCTCTTGCACAGCTCCTTCTGGCGGCTGTTCAGTGGCAAGTTGGCGCAGCCCAGCTTCTCCGGAACCCCAAAGGAGGCGATGCCCAACCACCTGTAAGACACGGCCGCCCCTAGCGCAAGCTGCTCCCGGCTCTCCTCCCCAATCCCAGATCTTTTCCTGATAATTAGGTCACCGGGAGGGTCTCCGCCCCGCCTCTCCCGGCCCCAGATGAAAGTTCCCCAGGGGCTGGGGACCCCTTTTCCCACACACCCCAGGTAACTCTACAGCCCCTGTACTCACATCCAATTTCCTTGGGCTCCGCTGGGGAAGAGCGCGAGCAAGGCGGCCCACAGCGCACACAGGCGGGGCAGTGCCAGGAGTGCCGCTCTGTCCATGGCCCCAGCATGGAGTCCCCCAGCCCCGGCCACTCCTCTTCAGCCCGACCTCTCCAGAGGCCTGAGGGGCCAGAGGTCAGTCCCCCAGGGCCAAGAGGTCCCACGCCCTCTTGCTCCTTGCAGACAACATAAAAAGAAGGCCAGCAAAGTTAGGGGCTCTCTGCAACCTCCAGCCCCCTTGCAGTTTAAGGAGGTGGAGGGAGTAGCTTGGGGCCCTCCTCTTGCGCAGAGCTGGAGATGTGCAGGCGATGCGGGAGCGTCCCTCGCATTCCAAGGTGAGAAACTTCTGTTGATGTCTCTGAGTCTCCATCGCCCCCGGCTTCTGCTCGCATCTCCTCCCCCAGACCGCGCCTGGCGCCTGATTGGCCCGGTGGCGGCCCCGCATCTCATCATCCTCAAACCTCAGGCTCCTATTGGCTGACAGCGGGCTCTGCGGTGGGCCTTCGGGATCCGTGCCTCCTGGACAGACAGCCCATCCAGACACCCCCCAGCCCCCCCGGGTATCTTAACCTTTCCTCCTGTCACAGTCTCCTTACAGCAGGTCGCTACAGGGTGGCTTCAACCCAAAGACTGATAAGGGGCGCTTCTGTCTTAGCCACCCTGGGTGAAAACATAGGTTTGATGGGAGAGGTTAGTGTTCCAACTGCCCCAGCAGCATCTAGATTACCCTCTGGATGGAGTGCCTGGAAAATCTCTGTGCCTCTCTTTCTTGCCTCTCCTTCATCTCCCAGGAAAATAATCTTTTTGAGCCAGAGCTGACACCAAACAAGTTGACCTTCCAAACCCCCACTGAGGTCTCACGTGTCAGGAAGCTTCAGAGGAGGGATGAGGTGCTGTGGGGTTATGCTCATGGTCTTTTACATATGTATTTATTTAGCGAATGGGAGAATTCCAGTCTGGGGTCTATTTACCACATTTAAATCGTGTTCTGTGATTTCTTTTTCCTTGTTTGTCTCATTTCCTGCTGTCTTTGAAGGTGCTGTCTGTCCCAAGCAAAAATGCAATACATCTGGAATACTCTAAATGAGGATTGTGTTCTAATCCTCTCTCTAGGCCCACAGTGGCTCTCATGAAGATCTGGGACAGGGCTACATATCAGAAACAACAACAAAAGCCGTCTTAAACACCTACTGTGTGCCCAGTCCTGTGGGGATTTATAAAGACAAGATTCCTTTCCCCAAGAGAACAAGTTAGCCATGTTGACAAGTTCAAGATGAAATAATTTGAGATTATCAGCAATATGGTGTATAGAAGCTAGCAGAGTGTTCTTTGGGGCCAAAGGTACTTCAAAAGCAGGATGTTCTGGCAATGGGTCATTTTGGAAGGTTAGTTAGCCAGTGCTTTGTAGGATGGAAAGTCTCTGAGGGAAGCTGTGAAGACAACTGGAACATGCTTAGATGTGGTATCAGAAGGCACTGCCACTGCCTCATCTACTTAGACACATGAAATATTTCTGAGAAGTAACATTTCCTCTTCACAGGACTCCTGAAATGCTAGTACACTTAAGGTGGATATATGGGTTCAGCGGTTATCCAAAACTAGACCCATTCACAGAAAGACTATTTATCCCTTATATTAACCTAAGCACTAGAAGCTCACTGGAATTCTTAAGCTTGGCATGGAGACCCACATCTGTAATCCTAGTTCTTAGGAGGCTGAGACAGAAGGATCACAGGTTTGAGGACAGCTTCGGCAATGTAACAAGAGTCTCAACAACCTAGAGAGACCCTGTTTCAAAAAATAAAATAACATAAGTTAAAGAGCAGGAGGTATGGCTCAGAGGTAGAATGCCCCTGGGTCTGATGTCTAGTACCAAAAAAAAAAAAAAAAATCTCATCCTGTCCCATTCATTCCTTTATCCAACAAATATTTATTGAGTGTACATCATGTACTAGGTGCTAAAGCCACATTGCAATTTTTGAGAGTCAAGTTGATGATAGAGGATAGGTACTGACCCGGAAATATTTTGGCTAATGGCTAGTGGCATCTGAGGATCAGAGCCTCTCTCCAAGCCCCACTGTATTCTGTGAACTTCTGCAAAAGGGACCCTGGCATATTCATTATTGTGCCCCTGCCATTGGGCCAGTGCATGACATCCTATTTTTAAGCATAGTTTATTGAGCAGATTA
The DNA here is from genome assembly GCA_004027655.1 of Graphiurus murinus. Taxonomy (NCBI): domain Eukaryota; kingdom Metazoa; phylum Chordata; class Mammalia; order Rodentia; family Gliridae; genus Graphiurus; species Graphiurus murinus. Next base: position 22,995 of record PVLC010000315.1, read on the forward strand.
GCATGATGAGGAACTTCCTGAGCAGATACCTAAGTGACCTAAAGATTGGAACTAGAGAAGTTTCTTCCTTGTAAAGGGAATTGAAGGGGTGCAATCTCGGTATTAGGAGAGGGTGGGAGAACATCAGTCCCTCATGCTGATTTTAGGTCCAATGGTGATAAGTGTTTTAAAGAGGTTGATTTTTTTTATTCAAAAATACATAATGGGCCAGGTGTGGTGGCTAGCCTCTGCAATTTAGCAAGACCTTGCTTCAAAATAAAAAATAAATTTTTAAAATAGGGCGGCTGGAGATGTAGCTCAGAGGTAGAATGCTCCTGGGCCCAATCCCCAGTACATCCTTCTACTAAAAAAAAATACCATAATGAGCCTCCATTATGGGTTAAAAACACAAAAATAACATTAGGTCCATGGTTGTGGAGTTCACAGTCTACTTGGCAAGACAGACGGTGAGCAGACACTCACAGTACAATGCAATATATGTGAGAAGCATGACGTGCTCTGAATACCCACAAGAAGGTCATTTAATCCAGTCTTGAGGGACAGAGGGAAGAGTCACTTGAATGCTTGCTTCATTATTATTTGAGGGATCCAGCACTGTCCAGGCATCTAGCTGAAGCCTTTTGAGGAACACGCGTGTATATTATTCTTAGAATCTAAGACCACTGGGTCAAATATTTTCAAATCCAAGACACAATTTTCAGGTCTTTAGTAGTCCTGTATATCTTTTGTATGGTGTAGGGCCTTAGGGGTCATTCTGTTCATACTTCTAAAGCAAAGGAGACATATTTCTAAGAGTTGGCCCAGCTGAGTAAATGGGCTTTTCATTTAACGAACAGATATTTGAGTGCCTACAGTGTGCTCGGCACTGTGAACTTCCATGTACCAAGTTACTCTCTTGTCTCTCATCTTTCTCTCCCCTTTCTCTTGGAAGTTCCAATCCCCACACCAACAATTGATACTACTTTTATAGATGAGGAAAGTAACTTGGAGAGAGTAAGAAGTTTGTTCAAGCTCACTTGGTTAGTAAATAGTAGAGTCAAAAATCAATCTTATTTTAGACGCCCTATCCTGTTCATCAGAACATACTGCTGCATAACTTAACTCAAAACCACTATTTATTTTTTTCTGACCAAACCTCAGATGATCTAAATTCCTCATTTGTGCCCTCTAGTTACTTGCATCTAGCTATCACCACTGTGGAAAAAAAGTCTGTTTTCTGAAGATAAAACCTACTGTAGGTAGGTGTCCTGAGGAGGTCTCTGTGAACTGGGTCCCTGGGAGGTGGGTGGCACTCTGTGTGGATTCACTTCTGTTTTCCCTCTCTCTGCTGTATGAAGTTCTCTGGGCTGGGAGGAGTCATGGAAAGAGGAGTCATGGAAAGAGGAGTCATGGAAAGAACTTGGGTGTCCGGGGCTGTAGTCTGCCAGTGATTATCTTGGGCAACTCGTTCCCACTTCAAGCTTCGGTTTTCTCGCCTGTTGAATTATCAAAAGCTCTCCTCTAGGTATGAATCTCTCAGTGGAGTTCTCATAGGACTGGAAGGAGGAAGTAGTACATGTGTTCGTGTGTGTGTGTGTGTGTGTGTGTGTGTGTGTGTGTAAGGGCAAGGAGACCTCTACATTGGTAGTGGATGGCAGGAAGAGGAGGAAACCCTAGGCACTGGCTGGACTTTTCTACCTCAGAGATGGGCTTGGTCCCTGGGGGGCGGGGGGCACAGGCTTGAGTTTCTGGCCCCAATTTTATACCTTTAGCTCCATGTTTGCTTCTGGATTTTTGATGAAAAATGAATTCTTTTAACTACAGACATCTTTTTAATGGTCAATTTATAATGCCATAATCTAGTGAGAATTTATGAAATTTTATTTGAAGAATAAAAAAAAGTTCTAGATACTTTATGTATCCTGGAATATGAAAGAGAGGAGCTCTTTCATAATCTAATTGGTATCTATTAATAAATATAAAGTAGTTCATCTCTATTCTCACTTCTGAGCCTTATGCTCTCCATTTAGACTTGAGGAATGTAGTAGACGATGGGTTAAATCCAAACATACACATATCTACAGATTTCACATTCTTTATTTCTTCAGCCCCAAGTAGAAGCTTCATTTCCTATTTAATGTGTTTTTGGTCTTATCATTTGGAGGAAGGACAAACTATTAACTGACTAACTGGCCTGATGTTTAATCATGATGTGCAATCTTTCTAAATGTTGGGTGCCCATCTCTGCATAGTGTTTCAAAGACCATGTTGTTAGTTGCTCAGGAAGTGGGAGCTAATATTATGTCATCTCATGATCTGGGCTCATCTACCTCAAATTTAATGAAAACTGTGAAGAACAGTGACACGTGACTCCCCGTTTGCATAGATTACTGAAGTATCTATGATTTTTTGATTCCCCAAGGACAGAACATACTTGAACTTGTTTTCCCAGCAGGGGGGAAAGTGCTTTGAGTAATCCTTTGGGCAGGGGATTTAGGAAGGGAAGATCTAGCTTTCAAGCATATTCATTTCACTCAAAGGAGCTCTCTTGAGGGACTGAATCTGTGACTGTGGTCATCTCTGACCAGCTGAGGCAACTGAACCAGATAAGTAGTTGGCTGGCAATAAATCCCAGCTCCCACCGAAGACAGTTGTAAGATTACTAGTTGTGGAAGCCAGGGAGCCTGCTCCTTCTGGTACTTTCCTCTCAGCCCCTGGGAAACTCAGCAAAAAGTCGGCCTGCACAGATATGCCTTGGACGGTGCCTCTGGCAGCCCATCAGAGGACGAGACTTCTAAGGGCCCCGTTGTAAGAATTTCTGCTGCAGATCACAGAGACTTATGCCCTGGAAACTGACACCAGTGGCACCCCAGCTGGTCTTAACTCCCATGAGAGAACAGAAGACCAGAGGTGACTTTTTACATAACTGGGTCCCCATCCATTCTATTTTAAATTCCACCTGGATGCTGCAAGCATGGGACAGAGCACAGGCTCACGGCCACTGGCTCCAGGAAGGACTGGAGAACAGCATTGTAGATGCCCAAAAGTCCATTGGAATGACAGACCAGGGAGCAGAGAGGACAGCAGTGATAGTCGCACAACAAAGTGGGGGGGGGGTGGTTTGGAAAGGAGTGATATCTTGATTTTCAAATTTCCACAGCACCAGAAGTTGTAAATTTTTATTTGCTTGTCCTAAAGTGTTAGTAGAAAGGCACTTAGGTCTTGACCAACATCTCCTTGCCACCCTGCTAAAAAACAAAAACCATAAAACAAAACACCCCTAAGTCTAGAAAAGAGTGGCTCGTCTCTAGCAGCGTTTGCAGGCATTGTGCAATCCTTTTGGAATGAGAGAACAGAAGTGACAACAGTGTCAAACAAACAAGAGTGGCCATTGTGGCCCAGAGAGCACACGCAGGTAAGCAAAATATGCAAAGCTGAAATTCATAGAGTACAGATTCTTTGGATATTCCTTTTAAACAAAATTTTATGAATTTTTCAAAATAAAGCATCTCCCCCAATCAATGGATTATTATGAGGTTTTAACAAGTTACCAAGAAAACTACTTCAAAAATTTGGTATTTCAGCCAGGTGTGGTAGTACACGCCTGTAATCCCCATGCTTGAGAGGCTGAGACAGGAGGATTGCAGGTTCAAGGCCAGCCTCAGTGACTTAGTGAGAGTCTCTGCAATTTAGTAAGACCCTGTTTCAAAAAATAAACAAATGTAAAAAGGGCTGGGGGCGTAGCTTGGAGGTAGACATCTCCTAGGTTCAACTCCCAGTACTACCTAGATACACCAAAAAATTGGTACTTTAGAGTAGTATATATGGAGTGATCCCTGGGCCACCTGCAAGAGAAAACACAAAAACAAAAACAAAACCCCAAATGGCTATTCTTGGAAGCTTTTAGTAAAATAGAATGATCAAAGCTTCAAGGGAAAAGTCATTTCAAATTGACTGTGTCTACCTTATTCTAACTGTTGATGCACGTAATTACATTTCATGTTGTGATACCATACACATCTGTCAGCCAGCAAATGCAAGCCAAAAGTGAGCTTGGGTTGATACTCGCTGCTTTTGTATTCAAAGTTGCAGTTGTGTGTTTGACCACTGGTCGCTGTTCTCATTGTGGGTGGGAGCAAACTAAAGTGGAATTTAAGCCTGGCAAAAGTGAAATGAATTAGGTGTTTATGCATGTCTCAGTCTTCACTCTGAGGCAAATCACCTTGAAACGTGACCTTAATATTTTCATTTTCCTGACTAAAAATCTTTCCTATTTCTTATTCATTTCTACAGCAATTTTATGCCCTTTGGTTTGACTTCTGAAATCCTTCATTCAGGACTTGTCTGTAGCATTCATTTTTGGATTAAATTTACTCCACTTCCTTATGGACTTAAACTCATTCTCTCTAGGCAGCCCAATTTCCTTTTCTGGAAATAGAAACTGGATATTTATATTTAAATTTCTTGAGAAACTCTGCCTCCAAGCCTAGAACTTTCTCTTGTCTCCTTTCCACTTATCCAAATTCACCTATCCAATATCTGGATCATAACACTTTAGGAGTTAGGTATATTTATTGTATTTACATTCCTCTCTACCTAATTCCTACATCCTACCACAAAATCTATCACTAAATTTACTTTTACTTTATTAGGATCTAATATGCAGTGATTTTCAATCTCCAATTAGATTATAAACATTTTTTTTTTCTTGTTAGTGAGGATTGAACCTGGGGACATTCTGTCTCTGAGCTACAGCCCCAGCCCTTTTTGTTTTTCATTTTGAAACAGGGTCTAAGTTGCTGAGGCTGACTTAGAACCTGTAATCCTCCTATCTCAGCCTCCTAAGAACTGGGGTTACAGGTATGTGCCACCACACCTGGCTTATAAGCATCTTTATTTTTTTATTTATTTATTTTTTTTGCCGTACTGGGGATTGAACTCAGGGGCATTCTACCTTTGTTCTACACCCCCAGCCCTATTTTTTAAATTCTTTTTATTTTGAAACCGAGTCTCACTAAGTTGCGGAGTGCCTCATTAGGTAGCTGAGGCTGGCCGTAAACCTGGATCCTCCGGTCTCAGCCTCCCAAATGCTGGGATTACAAGCGTGCGCCACCACGCCCGGCTTATAAGCATCTTTAAATCAAGGGATATGCATGATCTTCTGCAATCTCCATCACCTATCACAGGGCTGAATATATAGTAGGCATTCGATAATGGTTGTGTGGTGGTTATTGTCACAGAGGAGGAATCTCGATGAAGCATTAAATCAAGGTCTGTCAGCATTGACATCATCTACTTATTTGCCACTTTTCAGTTGGAAATCGGCCATGACTTCTGCCTACTGCATTCCATTAGTATGTGCCATATGATTTGCACAAGTTCCAAGGGGACCAACAGATGGCTGTGTCTAGAGTCTTCACAGCTTAGGTGTCTGCTAGCATTAAAATTAGTAAATAAACGGATACTCTTAAATCTTTCTGACAAATCTGTAGTCATGCCTTGTGCCCTTCTAGGTAAGTTTGTTGAGCTCAACTAATAACTCAAGCTCTTACTGGGGTTTTCCCCAGAGAAAGCGTTTATGTGAGTAGGCAAGTGTGCAGAGCTCAGGAGATTTACGAGGGTTTGGAGACATAAACATACACACAGTGTAGTAGGTGTGAGGTGTGTTCCAACTGCAGTCCTCTCACCTTCTGTTAATGATTACTGGAAGGGAGGCATCAGTACAAAAACAGCGGACTGGAGGGCTCTCGAGTTTGCAATCTGATGAAGTCTTCTGGTGCCAGACCAACTTTTGGGATTGTCACATGGCTTATCGTGAGGCAGCTTCCAAAATGGGCTGAAAAACCACAATTTTGATATACTGGGCCCCATGCCAGAACCAAGTCGGAGTCCAGCCGACAGAATAAAAGATTCCAGTTGCTACTTGAGCACCAGCGTATTGTCTGAAATCCCTGGGGGCACACCCATGAAACCAGCACCAGACAAATACAGCGGAGCCACTTTTTAATGCTGTTTTGGGGAATGAACTAATATTTGCCTTCTAGGTTAACTGAGTTATGGCAGCTTTGGCTGGAAGGAGTTTCCCTTCAGGAACTGATTTGGCCCCCAGCATATCTTAATCTTATAGCAATTGTTGGCAGTCCAGGGTGGGGTTCAGTGCTGGAATCTTACTCTTCATACTCCACCCCCCTCTTGCCCCAGGGGTTCTGATGAATAAAGCATGCTGAGGGAACTGAACCGGTTTGGACAAACTCTCTAGGCTTTATCCAGAATAAAGCTTTCTAGTGGTGTTAGATTATGCAAAGTAAAGTTTCCTATTTCTTCCACTAAAGCTGAAGACAGAAAGACTGACAAAGCAGAGCTGATCTAATTATCTACCCTGTCTTAAGCAAGGGGCTGTAGGTCAATCAGTAATCAACGTGTTTGGACCAAACAGAATACTTTCCTGAGCTCCAATCCTTAGCGAAGGAACAGGAAGTGGAAGAAGCCACAGGAAGCAGACAGGATCCCTAGCTTTACTTGAGGACCTGGGGGCGGGGTCTATGAAGAGGGAGGGCGGAGCCATCCTCCTTCTGAGGAACCCACTGGTGGTGCCAGTTAACTGACCACTGTTTTTCCAAGGAGAGAAAGTGGGAAATAAGGCACACAGGTTTCTTACCATTTAAGGAGGAAATGAGAGTACAGAAATGTCAAAGGAATTCTTCACTTCGTTGGCAGAGAGAAGTAAATCAATTCTGCTTCCTACTGTAAAACGTAGGGTAGCAGACCCTCAAAATAGACAGGTAGACAGGAAAAGAACCTTCCTGGAGCTGGTTGTGGTGGCACATGTCTCTAATCCCAGTACTTGGGAGGCTGATACAGGAGGATTGCAGGCTTGAGGCCAGCCTCAGCAGTATAGCAAGACCCTCAGCAACTTAGCAAGACTCTGTTTCAAAAAATAATAAAATATAGGACTGAGGCTGTAGCTCAGAAGTAGAATGCCCATGAGTTCAATCCCAGTAACAAAAAACAAAACAAAACAAAACAAAACAAAAAACAAAGAAAAGAAAGCACCTTCCTGGACATTAAAAGCAAGATCACTATGATGCAAATACCCTGGACTATATTCAGAGAAAAGACAAGTTATAGGACTATAATTAGCAGCAGTGTAGAGTCATCAGTATAGGGCCCATTAGTGACCCCTGCAGCACTGCCTGCACCATGGTGAGGCTGAATGATGTTTTTATTGGCCACCCTGAACTGTACAGGTTAACCCAGAGAAATACACAGGACAATTTCACCAGAACTCATGGTGTCCCTAAATCATCTTGTCCTCTAGCTTTCTAACTTCAGAACATAGTTGATTTGCTTTCTTGTTTACAGTTTCCTTTGGTAACATTAAGATCAATCTGTGATTCCTCACACCTTGTCACCTCAGGCAAATGGCCCAGAAGCATACTGGGTGGACTGATCAAGGTGAGGTTGGAAAGCTGGATAAAGTTAAATCACAAAAAATAGTCAACAGGTGGCATAAAAATTAGTAGGCTAGAGTTGAGAAATGTGATATTGATGTATGTAGATTATCATAAAATGCTTAAGAAATACTTTAATTCATTTAATATTCTCAATTGTCTGTTGATAGATTGCATTCACTTTCAGACTAGACAAAACATGTTACAGCTGCTTGTGACTGTATGTAAAGAAATATCCTGCATTTTCTTCTCGATAATTTAAGTCATTTGATAGCACTTAGGATGAAGGGTTACTTTTGGTAATTGCTTGCTTTAAGGTGTGTCTTGCTTGGAATTCAAAAATGAGCAAATAAAGGAGTTGAGAATCATAAACATATTTCACAGCTGGAGGAAAACAGAAGAGCCACTTAGAAAGATTAAGCTCATCCAGGATTGTTTGTCTTTTGGGCTGAGTTTGCTGTAGTAACTTCAGCAAGTCTCAGAAATTTTTATGGCTCCTTTTCTTATATTTAAACTGCATTATTCAGAAGTTGAATCAAATACATTCAAAGGATCAATAGAACTTTGCAAAACAACCTAAGTAAAATTGCCCCCTACCCTAAAATTCTGGTAATACTATAAATTTTTAAAATCACATATACAAAGTAAATAATCTTGTAAGTCATGTAGTAAATAGTAAGTTTCCTGTTTCCCCACTTAGCATTTATGCTTCTAAGAAGTACCAACTTGCAGTTTTTTCAGCTCATTCTGTTGGCAATTTTCTTCAACTTGTTAAAATAATACATACACAATTACTTTTATTTTTTTCCTTTGAGGCAGGGTCCTGATATATTACCCAGGCTGCATCCCAATTCACAGTCCTCCTGGCTCAGCCTCTTGAGTAGCTGGGTTTACAGACTCACATCACCACACCCAGCTGTCTATAGTTAACTTCATAGTTTTTAAAGTCTTAGGTATTATTTGCTACTTTCACCCTCACCTGGGGAACACTTGTGCTTTCTCACCCTTTCTATTCCCAATATGTATATCTCAAAATTATGGTGAGGTCAATTGTGAACTTTCACATTATTATGACACATGATGTTGTTCACGCTAAGCTAATTATTATACTATAATTACTTTTCTTATTCTCCTTTGCCTTCTTCCCTATTTGCTTAAAATTTTTATTTTATTGTAAATTGATAAATCACAGCGATGGAATACACAGTGATGCTATGATGTATGTATACAATGTGGAATGATAAAACCAAGCTAATTCATATATGCATTGCCTTAAATAATTATTCTTTGTAGTGAGAATATTTTAAATTTACTCCCAGCAATTTTGAAATATGCAACACATTATTAATTATAGTCACCATGCTGTGCAGTTGACCTCAGAAAAAAATATTCTTCCTGTTTAATTGAAACTTTGTGCCCTTTCATCAATGTCTTCCTATTCTCCTCGCTTGTTGACCTCTGTTAATCCACCATTATACTCCCTGGTTCTGTGAGTTCCCATTTGCTTAGCTTTCTTTGTGCTTATCATGAATCCAACCACAAACATCACCAGTTTTTTAATGCATCACCAGATGAATTGGAAGTGCTATCCACTTCATCTTTTTGACACAGTGTCTTCCAGTTTCTCTTGACCTGTTTCAATTGGAAACAGTCGCCAACCTGGTGACAAACTCTTCAGGGACCTTCCTCACATTCATCTCCGGAGTCAGAGTTGCCTTCTTTCTGCGTGGAAACCTCATTTTCTAAATGTTGTATATTTCTCATTTTTAGTTTATTCTCTTGTTCTAGTGGAGCACAGGGTTTCCTCAGAAAGTATATATGAAGTAAATTTTATGAGAATTTTGCCTGTCGTAAAATAGCTTATCCTTCTCTGATAATTTGGCTAGGTATCGAATTATAGATTAGCAATAGTTTGCTTACAGAATGCTAAAAATATTTTCCCATTGTTTTCTAGCTTCCATTGTTACTACTGAAGTATCTGAATTCCTTCACTTTGTATATGAATTTATTTATTCCCCATGATATCCTTTGGAATCATCCTTTTCTCTGTAATATTTAGAAGTTTAATGATGATGCAACTAGATTTTGATACATTTTCATCAGTTTTCTAGATGACTACTAGGCTATCTCAATATGACAACCCACTTTTCACTTATAGAAAAAATGTCAAATTATTTCATTCTTCCATTTTTTTCTCTTTTCTGGAATTCCTATTATGTGAATGTTGGATCAATTTCCTAATTCTTAAAGTTTTATAATCTTTCCTATTTTTCATATCACTTTTGTGCTTTTCTAAAATCTCTATGAGACTATTCTGAATTATATCTTTATTCATTTCTATTCAGTTTTGCATTTCTGCTAATACACATGACTTTGTGTGGATATGTTAATGTGTGGGCATGAGTGTGTGTGTGTGTGTGTGTGTGTGTGTGTGTGTGTGTGTGTGTGTGTGTATAGGACTTCTAAGAGTTCTTTTTGGGTTCTCTGTATGTTCCTTTATAAAATGAAATGATGTCTTTTTCTAATTTTAAGAATATACTATCTTCTCTTATATGTGTATGTTTGTATATATCCATACATATATATTTCTTAGTTTCTTATCGTTCCCATTTTAATGATTTAAAATAATACACTTTATCACCTTACAGTTCTGGTGTTCAGGAGTCTACAATGGATCAGCAAGGGCGGATTGCTTCTGGAGGCACTAGAATCTGTTTCCCGCCATCAATAGCTTCTAAAGGCCATCTGTACTTCTTGCTTTGTGGTCTCTTCTTTATGTGATTCGAACCTCTGCTTCTGTTGTCATATCTTTCTGGTTCTGACCCTTCTGTCTCCTTCTTTTAAAGAACCTTATGATTTTTGAGACCACGTGTATAATCCAGAAAATCTTCTCATTTCAAGCTCCTTAATCATATTTGTTAGGCATCTTTTGCTGTGTAAAGTAACAGATTCATGGGTTCCAGGAATTTAGACATTGTGATATGTTAAGTGGTGCCCTTCCAAAAGGTATATCCACATCCTCAACCCGTGGATACAATCTTATTTGAAAAAAAAAAGTGTCCTTGGAGGTATAATTAATAATTTTAAGGAGAAATCATCATGGATTGTCTGGGTGAGTCCCAAGTCCAGTATAACTGTCCTCATGAGAGAGAGAAGAAAAGAAAAGACAGAGAAGAAGTAGAAGGCCACATGAAGATGGTGGTGGTGATCTGAGTGGTGCCACAAAGAATGTTTGAAACAACTAGAAGCTAGAGGAGATGAGGAAGTATTCTCTCCTAGGGCTTTCAGAGAGAATATATCCCTACTGGCATTCTGATTCCAGACTTTTGGCCTCTAGTACACTGGACGATACATTTCTGTTGCCTTAAGCCACCCTGCTTGTTACACTTTGTTAAGGTTACCCTAGAAAACTAATAATGTGCACATATTTTGGATAGGAGGCATTCTTCTGTCTAACATAATATAGTAGAGGTTTTTTTTAATTTTCTTTCCCTTGCTTCTTCCAAGTTTCTTTTTATTTGTTTGTTTTGTCTGTGTCATTTTAGAAGCTTGCCTCAAATGTCTGGTAATCTTTGGTTGTTGCTTATGATTATAAGTGAAGTACTTAGCCAATCAGAAGCTCTGAACATGTGGGTGGGTCTTATTGACTTTGGGTTCTATTTTATGGTGACTTTGATGAGTCATTTTACTGGCAAATCTTCAATGTCAGTATATTTATGTCTTGCCTGTTAGGCCGGTCAGTTTCCACATAAGAATACTCCAGTCTCTTATTTTAGTGATATTGGCTAACATTCTTCAGTGTAGCAGGGGAAGAGAGTTTGAGAGGTTTTAGCACTTACCATCTAAATTTTTATTTTATTTTATTTGTGTAAAGAAATTAAATTTTTTATTATGCTTTAATTGGTGAATTATTAAGTATGTATCTGTACCTTCACCTCTGGTGTCCCTCATCCCAAACACGCTGGATCATCCCTCCTCCTCCTCCTCCTCCTCCTCCTCCTCCTCCTCCTCCTCCTCCACCTTCTTCTGATGGGGATTGAACCTAGAGGCATTCTATCTCTGAATTGTACCCCCAGTTCTTTTTTGTTCTGAGAAAGTGTCTTTCTATGTGGCTGAGAATCTCACTAAATTGCTGAGGCTTATCTTGAACCTGTGATTCTCCTGTCTCAGCCTCCCAAGTACTGGGATTACATGCATGTGTTAGCACACCCAACTTGGATCTTACATTCTTCAAAGAGTAGATCTATCATCTTTCACTAGGGCCTATGGATACTTGTTGTCTGCAATGGGGAAAGCGATTTGGGGTCCAAAATCTTCCTAAACTTTCAACCATTCCTTTTGCTTTTATCCCTACTTTCAGTCTGATTACAGAGGTTTCCATTTCTCAATTCCTGAGACTTAAAAATTCTGTGGTGTCCCATAGATTGGTTTTTGGGCTTCTCTAAGGGCTTAGGATTCCATTTCCTTGGGTCTGACAATTTAGTCATCAGTAAGTTATCTGCCTTTCAGCTTGCAAAATTTTATTGCTGTGTTTCTTTTCTTGTTCTTTGGATACATGGCCTCTAAAAATTAATTTACTCTAGTTATAGTAGGCTTTTGGAGAGAAAAAAAGTAAATATTCATGCTCAATTCATCATCCTTTACCAGAAATTTCAAAATAAAGACATGTCATTGTTTCTGGTTAGATCCATTCAATGCAATGGAATCTTAGGTTCTGCTTTTATTTTTATTAAACGCTTTCATTTTTATTATTTCCCTTTAGAATCCAACAAACGGTGTTGGGAAAACCGATTATCCAGTTGTAGAAAAATGGAACTATATCCTTACCTCTCACCCTACACAGGATTCAACTTGACATGGATCAAAGACCTGGAAGTTAGACCAGAGACTATGAAGCTACTAGAGGAGGGCATAGGTTCAACACTCCAACATATAGGCACAGGTAGAAACTTCCTCAACAAAACCACCAAAGCTCAGGAAATTAAAACAAGAATTAATAAGTGGGATGACATTAAACTAAAACGTTTCTGCTCATCAAAGGAAGCCAACAAGAATCTAAAGAGAAAGCCTACAGAATGGGAGAAGATTTTTGCCAGCTGTTTCCCTGGTAGAGGACTAATATCTAAAATATACAAAGAATTTTAAAGACTTTACACTAAAAAAACAAATAACTCAATCAAGAAATGGGCAATTTAACTGAATAGACACTTCACAAAAGAAGAGATACAAATGACTAATACATACGTGAAAAAATGTTCAACATCATTAGCAATCAGGGAGATGCAAATCAAAACTACACTGAGATACCTTACATCTAACCCCAGTTAGAATGGCAATCATCAAGAAGTCAAACAACAGTAAATACTGGCGAAGATGTGGGGAAATTGGAACTCTTCTACACTGTTGGTGGGGTTGTAAATTAGTTCAGCTGTAATGGAGATCAGTGTGGAGATTTCTCAGAACACTGGGAATGGATCCACCATATGACCCAGTTTTACCACTCCTGGGTATCTTTCCAAAGGGGTGGAAATCAGAGAACCACAGTAATGTATGCGTACCCATGTTCATAGCAGCACAATTCACAATAGCCAAATTATGGAACCAACCTAGGTGTCTGATGATTGGAAACCAGATAGAGAGGAGCAATGGAAAAGGAACCCAGGTGTAGTGTATGGTGCTGAGAAACATTTATCTTGTCAAGACCAGTGCATAAGGGCCATAGCAGGGCAAGACTTGGGAGGTATATTGATGCCACATACCAAAACACTTAGCTATAGCAGTTGCTCTTTGGTATGAATGTTTAGTCTCAATAATTCTAGTTGTTACACATACTACCGGGTGCATCATGATGTCAATTATAATTGATCTGCAATTCCAATGTATTAAGTCATGGCTATTGCATGTAGATGCTGTTTGAAATGTGTATTGACAATTGAGAAGTGTGGAGGTTAATTTTGGGATGTTAATTTAGGGTTCCAGACTGAAAACCTTTTGCGTAAAGAAATTGACCATGTCATCAGGAGAATGTTGAGTCTGAGCAGCCTTGTACTGAAAATGTAGCATAAAATTCACTGAAGTAGTTCTCTATCTTAAGAGGTCAAGTTTATACATGGGGAACTCTAAAGACAGAATAAAGGACAATTTTCTTTCCTGGAAGTTGTGATTACAATAGGTAAATGAGTTGCAGTTAGGTTTATTTCTGATGCAAGAAAACTTGTGGTTCTAAAGACCAAGCTAAGAAAAGAATTAGTCCTTTTCAAAAGACAGTTTCAAAAGTTCCACTAATCAGATTAATCTGTATAAAACAAGACATTCATTTTCCTTTTGTGACTACCATTCTCCTCTCTCTGATTAAGAGCATCTTTGTATTCTGTCAGCACTGCAGTTACTTCATGACTGTAAAACCAAACACTCATCTGGATAATTGAAAGTTTTCATTTTCAGCTGCAGGCTGTGACCCTTTACTGCCTGTTTTTGGCATAGCTTCTGAGGCCTACTTGCTGACTTTGTGGTTAAATTCTAGACTATTCTGACTGACTGGTAATTATCACACCAAGTGACATCTGCCACCATTTATTTAGAGTTTCTAAGCCCCCTCTTTAATTCCTTTTGCTCTCATTCCTTCTCTTACTTTAGTCTTCTTACTTCTGTCATATCCTTTTTCTTTTCTATTATTCTTCCTGTAGCCTGATGGTCAAAACTTCTCAACTGGGGTTTTAGACCTAAATAAATAAATCAATAAGTAAAAGCTGACTTTTTGGGAATCATAAGAATGGTCATCTTGTCCTGCAACAAATGAATACACATGGAAAATTGGGGAAAATTCTGTTTAGGTAAGAGATATGCTTTTTATTTCCATGAAAGAGGCAGGATAGAAACTTTTATAGTTTATGCTGTGAAAAAATTTTAAAAATAGAATGTGACCACTGTGTTCTTTGACATTACTGGGTTTTCAGGGACTTCTTCAGGAAGTGTTCTTTATATTTCTTTCTATCCATTCACCTCTTAGAAGCCTGATCAAACTATATCCTCATTTAAGTACTCTACAATAGTTTAGAGATTCTAGAAGGAGAGGACCATTGTTGCTATAGAATAATTTAAATACTCATTTTCTATCTGGAAAAAGAAAGAACCTGCTTCCATTCATAAGAATGGGTGGAAGACACGGGACACCTACCCCACCAGAGAAGGCACACTGAACTTGGCCGTTATTGAGAGAGAGTTGGCAACTCAGCCATTCTGGGCTGAGATGCAAACTGTATTCACATTCTCTAAGCAATAAGGGAGGATATAAACTTTTATATTTCATCAACAGTTAAGCAGGTGAATGTTTCCATTTTAATCATGTTTCATGCCCTCAGCAACCTTCTATGGTCTGCCCTTATGGGGTGGAATCCTGCTTACCAGGGCATGTTTATTAGGTCTCCAGGCTGTGCTGAAGTGCTAAATGCCAAATGACAGGTAATGGGTGCAACTCAAGTAGGTAATCTCCGGAATCCTTAGTTCTCCAGGTAAATAATGTGCATCTCTTCAGCTATTCTACTGAATCTCCATATGCCAAGTCCATGGCTCAACTGTAGGTGATTTTAAAACTCAGTTTTCAGAGGTGAACATGGCACGATATGGCACTTGTCACGGTGGTCCATTAGCAGGCAACGATCCTTTGCTTCTCAGCTCCCCTCCTTTCCCTTGAGGAATTTTCTTCCCAAGAGGATTCACTTCAAGATTAAGCCTGTCCTCTTTACTCAGTGCATTGAACTTAGCCAACTATTGGGAGAAAAACAATATGATTAAATTCACTCGAGGTACAAATGTCCAATGACCCCATTCCTCCCAAGACTAATAGCCTCTTCAGGGATGCTGCAGGTTAATTTACATGGTTTCATTAATTGAAAGGGTTCAAAACAGTAGAATCTAATAAACCTAGAAATGTCAATATTGTGTGGAGCCATTTGGTAACAAAACAAGGAAACTTTCTTTTCCTCTGAATTTCAGAGTCAGATGTATGTGAAAGTATGAGTAACATGCTTATGCTTGGCAGTCCTCTTTTGTACCTCCCAGACTCATATTTACAAGGCATATATAATGCCACCTGCAAAATTAAAGTGCTGAATGACATATCAGCCACTTTGATTTAGGAAAAAAGGATGTAGATAAATATTTTATTCAATCCACTGTTGTAAAAAAAAAAGTATATATAGAATCAGTGAGTGTAAAAGATGCAAGTACTATTTGAAACACCAAAAACAGATGTCTTCTTATCTATGCTTTTTGGTGAAAATGTGATCTCTCTACCCATAGTGCTTTCAGTTCCATAATTAAATTCAGTTGCATTGTTAATGTACTGTTGACATTAACTTGTATCTCATATACACAAGACTGGGAATACACATATGTTAACTTGAAACAGCTGTTTGCAAAATTACTACAATATGGCCAATACTTCTTTTAACCATTATGTCCTTCTATTTAAACATGATTTGCATCTGTAAGTACTTATTATGTATAAAATTAAAGGAAGATTTATGACATAAAATGAATTTTAATGCTACATTAATATTGCATTTGACAATAGTACAGTAGAAAAAGAAAGCTAGTAGAAATATTTCTCAGGATCAAAAGCCATGCCCTATTGATATGCATACCAGATGGGCAGGGCCTGCTTGGACATCTTCTTGCACACTTTAGCTGATAGTTCTGAATGAGGCCATCAGTATGGCTACTCTTCTGTTTCCTCTAATCTCGGTGTGGGGATGGTAGAACTTTTGGGGTAAGTTATATGATGCCCCTGGTCCACTGACATCCCCATTTTTGGCGAGCCAATACCTGAAATTCCACTTTGCCCTCTTAAAACTTTAGTACTCATGTGAACTGGAGATATGAGGTCTTATTATTTATTTAGACCTGAGCATGACTTCATCAAACCCTTTATACTTTTGATAGGGACCGGGTGGAGAGAGCATCCACTCCTGCAGAGATAAGCAATGATTGGGGGCACAGCAAAGAGGAGGTCTGGAGCAGCGTAGACCTGGGTGAACTACAAGCCTTAGGACCCTTTGGCTTCCTGCGTTCCCAGCAGCCTCCCCACCTAGACCAGGCAAGTGACTTTATATGCAGTTCACATCTTCCCTAGCTACCTCTATAGTGCCCCACTTTAGTCCTCAGGGAATAATGGGAACAAACAATTGGTACTTGCTAAAGAGAATTTTTAAAATAATGCTTTTTCCAACATAATGCTTTGTCAAAGTCTATTAACAAGTTCTATTTTGAACACAGTTTCTAACCCCAGAAATAATAGAATTTGTTAAGAATATTTTTAAATTTTATTTATTTATTTACTCATTGTCTTTTCTGTGCTAGGCAACTTATTTCTAAACAGGATGCAAGAATCAAGACATAATGAGGCCAACCACAAAGATCATGTGTTATATGATTCTGTTTATAAGAAACACGCAGGATAGGCAAATCTACAGAGACAGAAAGTAGATCAGTGGTTACCTAAATTTGGGGGTAAGGAAGACTGGAGGGTGAGTACTGTGTTTCTTTCAGGGGTGATAAAAATGTTCTAAAAATGTTAGATTTTTGTGACGGTTGAAAAACTATGTAAAATTGATTTAAAAAGCACTGACTCATACACTTAAGAGGATAAACTTTATGGCAGGTAAACCATATATCAATAAAGCAATTAAAATATAAATCACAAACAAACACAACCAAAATGGACAAAATCCTAGTCTCTTCTTCATGGAGCTTACATTTTATGGGGTACACACTTAGAGTTATAGGCTGGGCAAGGGCTGAGCAGAGACTGCTAAGGAAATGGTCAGGCCTGGTGGCACAGGGCTATAATTACAGTACTTGGGGGGCTGAGACAGGAGGATAGCAGGTTCGAGACCAGTCTAGTCAATTTAGTAAGACCCTCAACAACTTAGAGGGACCCTGTTTCAAAATAAAAAATAAAAAAGTGTTGGTGGGGGTGTAATGTCAGAGGTAGAATGCCCCTGGGTTCAATCCTCAGAAAAAAAGGCTCTTCGATTAGTATTTTGGGAATCAGAGAAAGATCCTTAGATGAACTAGCATCTCAGCTGAGAAATAGTAGACAGAGAAAAGAGCATGAGAAACAGTATTTACTGAGCCCCTTCTCTATGTTAAACATTGGACAACAGAAGGATGGATGGGTCAAATCTAAGCTTGGCTGAGGCTTCTTATTTGAGAGCTCAGTTTTAGTGGGACAGAACACACACAGGTAATAATCCACCATGACATTGCAATGACAGAGACAGACACAGGCACATGGAAGTCAACATAAAGGGGAAATAAATCCAGTCAATGGGATGGAGCCTAAATAAAAAAATTAAATGAAGCCGGGTGTGGTGGCGCACACTTGTAATCCGAGCATTCGGGAGGCTGAGACTGGAGGATCTGGGTTCGCAGCCAGCCTCAGCTACCTAGTGAGGCACTCTGCAACAGTGAGACTCGGTTTCAAAATAAAGAATAAAAAAAAAATAGGGCTGGGGGTATAGCTTGGAGGTAGAATGCCCTTGAGTTCAATCCCCAGTACCACACACAAAAAAAAAATTAAATGGGGGGTATGTTTTAGCATAATGAGCTGCAGAAGTGTGATCTCACCAAGTGCTTTCTATCTGACAGCCTGTGCCACAGCATACAGGTAGTGAGTTATACTGCCGCTGTCACTCACTCTTCACCCAGCCATTGTAGAATGCCCCATAAGAATGGATGCCCTCAGGGCAGCTGTGAGGTGCAGAATGGTCCAACACAGAGGGTGCAGTAAGATCTCTACAAAGAGTGAGTCCCACAGGAGAGCTCAAGGGACCCATTTATTTTCAGAAGGGCACTAAGTTGCCCAGCTCTCTTTCTTCCCCAAAGTCTTCTTTAGTTTTAAAAGTTGTAGTCCTTGTGACTCTGCAGCCAAACATTTCCTAGCATCTTTGCATCCTGGTGATTTCTGGCCGAGCAGCCATTTGCCACCTCTTGAGAGAACCACCTGGCAGACACCTCCCTGACAATGTCCCTCCTGATTCTGCCACAGAGTAGTATGGGCTTGGAACCACATCCTCCCCACCCCCGTATTCAGACAAGCACCTGTCAAAGGCACTCAGATACTGAACCTGTTATTCTAAAGGTTTTACATTCTGCTATAAGTAAAAACTAAGAGGAGTGTTTTAAAGGAACTGATTCAATGGGTGTATTTACTTGGTACTTTCCACCTGTGCACATTGTGTGTGTGCACACACGTGTACAGATTTTATAAACATGCATGCCTGTGAAGACATGTTTATAGAGTATCGATGAGTTCTTGCCTAAAATAATACAGAATTCCTTCTTAAGTCCATTATTGGATATACACTCTGCCCAGACAGAAACCAGGGAAGGCTTGGCTTTGGTTCAACTGTTTTCAGGTCTGCAGAGGCAGCATAACAAGTCCATCTTCAGTGAAGAAGGGAAGGTGTTTATTTTCACTATATTTGATAACAGCTTACTGAAGATGACTGCCTAGGGATGCTTCCATTGGAAGAGAAATCAGCTTTAAGAAAGTCAGTACTTCAAAGACTTATGATGACCCCAGGGAACAGAAAAACACCACTTCAGCCAGTCATCCATTTCAGATTACCCATTTTCTGGAAAACAAGAACCTGAGAGGCAATGTGTGTATCAGCTCCATCGCAGAATCCATAAATAATTCATGGGAGGTATCAATTTATTCATAGCATAGGTGGCCAAGACAGTCTGGGTGTTTACCAACAACAGAGCCCTGGAAACTCCATTCTATTAAAATGATTCTTGTCCTTGGCAGAAGTCACTTGTGCTAAGGATTATGTCCACACCCTTTTAAAAACATGCCACTGATTTTGCATAGCTAATGTGAACATGGAGATGGGTATTCTTTGGAGGCAAGTGTGAACATCTACCAGATTCTACCCAGCAGGTATGCATATGTGGTAAAAACCAATGGACCCACATCTGTGCCACTCGTTGACCGAACTTGTTTTAGGCTACAAGAGTACTGTTTCAATTCCCACATAACTACTCTTAATTCTGACTGAATTTTATTTTGTAAGTATAAGTAGCTGTAAATAATTTCATGTCTGGCCAATGTCATGGCACTGATTTTTAAACAATGGGCTCATAAACTCTTTTTACAATACTGTGAAACTGTAGAGCCTATGTCTATCAAAACATCAGTGTCATGTTACCTGTGATTAAGACAAGGAGGAGAATGTAAAATGTAAGCTTTACAATGTATCTTGTATCAAGTACTAAAATGCACACAGAAAAACATTGTATAAGTTGCATTTCAAAGGCAAAGGTAGGGACAGGTAAGAATTGTCCTGGGAGATGAATGATTCCCTGGGTGGAAAAACAATTTAGTAAAAAATGAGTTGCCATTTCAAGTTTTCCAGAGCATATTCTGTACTGAAAATGAGAATACATTATCTGTTTTTCCTGATTATAGATAATCATTAGAAGCATATTTGCATGCTACTATTTGGTTAATCTGAGTTGCTATTTTTGGCCAAATCAAGACTTAAATTATTTACTTTTAAAAAAATACTGTTATTGGTGCATTATAGTCTCACATTATAATGTAGGTCACAGTGATAGTGACATACATGCATGCAGTACTTGGTGGCCTTCCCCCTGCTCCCTCCCACTCCCCCATTTATTAATTCTTTCTCTCCCCCTCCCCTCCCCTACACTATCTCTCCCACTCAAAAGCAGCTTCTCCTCCATTATCTGAAGTCTTTCTGCTATCCTGATTACTCCATAGCTTCCACAAGTAAGAGAAAATATATGACCCTTCACTTTCTGTGACTGGCTAATCCCACTTAACATAATGTTCTCCAGGTCCACCCCTTTTCCTGCAAATGACATAATTTTGTTCCTCTTTATTGCTGAGTAGAATTCCATTGTGTGTATTTCCCATAATTTTGTAATCCAGTCATCTGTTGATGAACACATAGGTTGGTTCCATAATTTGGCTATTGTCAATTGTGCTGCTATAAACATGGGTATGCATATGTTATTATAGTTCTCTGATTCAGTCCCTTTGGAAAGATACCCAGGAGTGATATAGCTGGATCATATGGTAGATTCATTCCCAGTTTTCTGAAGAATCTCCACACTGATCTTCATAGTGACTGCACTAATTTACAATCCCACTGAGTGTAGAAGAGTCCCTATTTCACCAGCATTTACTGTTATTTGATTTCTTGATGATTGCCACTCTAATTGGGGTTAGATGGGATCTCAGTGTAGTTTTGATTTGCATCTCCCTTAATGCTAACAATGTAGTTCAATGGCCCATTTCTTGATAAGGTTGTTTTCTTCAAAGATGAAATTAGACTCTCTAAAGTTAGTTGTACATTAGGAAGAGTTGAAGATATATCCAAGATCTATCAAAGGCAGATAAAAGAGGCTAATAATTTTTATTCTTTCCAGTACCTGGTAGAGGAGGAATCTCTCCTGAGTGCTGGGTTACAGCTCCCTTCCAACACTATTTTATTTTACTTTTTAAATAGGGATTGAACCAAGGGGTATTCTACCTACAAGCTATACTTTCAGCTCTTTTGTTTTGAAACAGGGTCTCGCTAAATTGCTGAGGCTAGCCTCCAACCTGCAACCCTCATGTCTCAGCCTCCCAAATACTAGGATCATAGGCATGTATCACCACACCCCATTCCTTCCAACTCTCTTATTCTGATGAACTTCGTGGACTGATTCAGGCTACATGTGATTCAGTGTTGGCATTTTACACCATGCTCTTATATCCATGTATTTACTGAAAAGGGACACAAGGATTTGGACACTCAGATCTTCAGCTTAAGGATAAATAAAATTTACTTTAGATGTAAAAACAACTTTTTTACATCTAAATGGAGATTAACAGATGCACATGTACATTATAAGTTACAACATATGCTCATTTTAGTTTAATGTTCTTAAATTTTTTCTAATATCCAAATTCATGATTTAGTTTTTAAAATATGCAAATTATGGGCCAAGAAAAAAAAATAGAGACTTTAAAAAAATTTAAAATGATGGCCTAGTGCCCCACATTGATATTTCAATCTATTGCTTTTGAGCAGATTTTATTATAAAAAGAAAGTAGAATACAATTAAACAAAATATATAAATATATCATATGCCATTACCATTAAGTCATTTAGCATAGCACTAAAAAGTTGCACCAAATTGATGCATTTCTCCAGCCAGTCATAAAATAAGAAAAAGTACTATGTAGCCAAGAATCAATTGTATATATTTTATATTTATGAAACCATGTTACTTGTGGATTCTGATAAGCCAGTAATCAATTATAGTTACTTTACTTTTTAAATATATCTAAAAATTTTTATGGATTTCATAGAAATTACTTTTTATGTAGCAAAAGTATATTTTTATTTCCTGTAATAAAAAAGAATAATATGATGTTACACATAAATCATTAAGTGCTCACTTATAACTGAACCTCAAATGCATTATTTTCCCCAGATGTACTATACAGAGTTTGAACAAAGACTTTTAAAAACTAAATGAAAACAGTTCTTTGAAGGGAGTGCTGCAGACTTTCAATAAAATGCCAGTCAGCATAAATCAAACTCAAAACCTAATCTATGAAATATTATCACCCTGTAGGAACCCTTTGACAGTGTTTGCTCTAAGTGTGGCTATTTTGTTCTTACTATTGGTTGGACTTAAGCAATTATGTTGACTTATATTGCAAACAGAATTCCAGATTATACTCTCAATAAGTTTGAAGAATTAATATTATCAATTGCATATTAAATATGGGAAAGCATAGTGATCTGACAGATAATAGAGTCATAAAAGAAATTCTTATATTTCAGTGAAATAAAGAAAACAAGTGTAGTGCCATTTTAGAAGGACTGCATGGTGCATATCAGTTAGGAAAAAAAAAAAAAAAAAATGAGCCCGCAGCCCCTTACACCAAGGGAATGAATCTTGCAATAAATATGGAAGTTGATAATAGAAGTTACTGCAGCAATAAACACATGATAGAAGGCTCCTTGACAATACGCAACCTCGGAAGCCTTGCCAAATACAAAATCAAGTCTGTAGCACTTGCACTGTCCTGTTGTTTTCTACAGGTTTGGGGGGCTTAATGACAATTTCTGGTTCATCTCTGTAAACTGAAATGATTTATCAAAAACGCCATCATTTCTGAGTAATTGAAACCATTTGAATTTTAAATACACACTAAAAATAAAGTAGCACTTTTAGAGCAATTATTCCTTGACCCCAAATGGAGGAACCTGCTGTAGTGTCATTTTGTACTGGTATCCATGTTTTTGAAATTATCTGCTCATGTGAGCTTACTCAGTTACATTTGTTTAATAGTCCTAGCCTCTGATTCTGATGACTTTTAAATATTTTTATAAGATGAAAATTCAGAGAAAAAAAATTTAGATGCCAGTGATTTCTTTCAGCATTTGCTCAAACGAAGGGGGTTCTTAAAACAATATTTAAGATATTACTTCTGGTTATTTCTCTAGACTCTTAACCTTATTACTATAACCTTATTCAAAGCCTTACAGATTTGAAATAACTCTTACAAGATAATTTAATTTTTGACCCATTTCTGTATTTCTTCTTAGAATCTTTCAGGAAATGGAACTAAAAAGAGAAACTTTAGGTGCATAATAGCATTTTTTTTTTCATAAATTTCACTGGCACCATTCCCAGTAATTTCTCCCAACATTTTCTAAGTGGGAATCACTATTTTGTAAAGAAAATTATGAGGCACTTAGACACTTAAAAAAAAAAGGAAAAACAGCATGGTGGCGCATGCTTGTAATCCCAGCATTTGGGAGACTGAGACTGGAGGATCGCGGCCAGCCTCAGCTACCTACTGAGGCACGCTGCAACTTAGTGAGACTGTTTCAAAATAAAGAATAAAAAAATAAAATAGGGCTGGGGGTATAGCTCAGAGGTAGAATGCCCCTGGGTTCAATCCCCAGTACTGCAAAAAAAAAAAAAAAAAAGGAAAATTTAATGACTAAATCAATCAAACCTGTAAGAAATGGTGAACCCTTCTTTTTCATATGTCTCTATGGCATGTTATTTGTCTACAGGCAAATAGTACACTGTGTCTTTAAGCATACAGACACACGCAGGCGCCCACACACAATGTCAACAGTAATATCTGGAAATGTTTATGCAGTTATTCTTGACTTTTAATATTATAAATGTTTAGTTTAGTTTAGTTTAGTTTAGATTGGATACCAATCAATTCTTACCCAAAACAATACATTTCCTGTAACTTTCACACCTAAAAATATGTTAAAATGCCTACTCCTATTTCTTCCCCACTCAAATTAGAAACTTGCTAAACATAGACAAGGTGTGTGTATGAATACACACACACACACACACACACACACACACACACACACACACACATTTCTCCAAAGTAAAATAAAATGAAATATCTTCAATTAAAGAGTATGTGTTAGCTTTTCATTGCTGTGACAAGATACCTGGAAAAAAAAAAAACAATTTAAGGAGGAAAGATTTATTTTGGCTCATGGTTTTAGTCCACTGTCAGCTGGCTCCATTGTTCCTGGGTTTGTGGTGAGGGAGTAGCACATTGTAGTGGAAGGGAGTGGTGCAACTAAGCTACTCACCTTATGGTGGCTGTTGAAAAGCAGAGAGAGACAGAGAGACAGAGAGACCAGAAACAAGACAGAGTCCCCATCTAGGTTCCACTTCTTACAGTTTCTACCACCTCCTAATAATAGTCCATTCAGCTATGAATTCATTAATAGTTTAAGTCATTTATGAGGCTAGAATCCCCATGATCCAATCATTTCTCAAAATCTCCTCTGAACACCGCTGCATAGAGGACCAAATCTTCAACACACCAGCTTCTGGGTAAATTCCACATCTAAAACATAATAGCATAATTAAAATACTTCCTAAAATTTCAGTGCTTTATCTTGAAAACAAAACAAAACAAAACACCAAAAAGCTTGTTGTTACACTATATTCAAAAGTTTTGAAAAGCAGAGAGGTCATCTGATCATACATTTAGAGAATATCAGAGTTAAGAGGAACTATACAGTTAATCCTGTTAATAACATTCCAATACTTGAACCCATATGATAATATCCCGACCAAGTGATTACTCTGTATGGTTCCTCTAATAGAAAGGAAAATAAAAGATACTCTCTGAACACAGATTATTACTAGTAAGACATTTATTAATAGTATCATTACAATTGTTTCTAAAATCCATTATTATTTCAATGGTGAAGAGGTAAATACCAGACTAACCTTAGTTAAACGAGTATTGCAGTTAGATTGACAGAAATGCAGAAACAGTCATACTGTGATAGAATATACAATACATTAAAACATAATAGAGCAGCTGCATAAATTGGTAACATTTTATTAAGTCTCTGAAAACTTAAAACTGATGCTTGCCTACAGGTGCAGATGTCAGAAAATCATTCATTTTTAAGTTAATTCTGTACCATTGTTCTAAAAAGTCTAGCTTCTGTAAAATGTCTACATATATTGGTTATATCAAGTGATATTTGCATTTAAATATAATTTAAGGCAGTTAAATATAAATTTATGTTTAAGTTCATATAAAAATATACATATAAAAATAGAGTATTTGAGGGAGGTGGATATTCATACTAAAGAATGGATCAATCAAAATAGTTTCATATCATATGATAATGAAATTGAGGTATTTGTGCATTTAGTAATTTCAGCCATATATTGAATTAACCCTCTTAGTTTTTCCTCAAATGAAAAATCTTTTAAGAGTCACCATAACAGTGAGATGCTATCTCATAACAAAAGCATTTGAATAATAAAGAAATGTACCACTTTGAACCTAGAAATATATAGAAGAGAAAATTTTAGATACTAGAATTAGGTATGGTTTTTATGTTTGCCAGAGTTTTATTAAAAATAATTTTATGCCCTATTCTAAATTTAGATTAGAAAAAGTTACTCAAAAAAATAAAAATATAGGTACTAGTAAAATAGAACTATTTATGGGCATATCCAAATGCTTATGCTTATGCTTTAGTGAATACATAATCTTTTGCAAAATATTTACACAAAATATAATTGTAATTTAAATTACATTGGTCTATAATGGCAAACAAAGGCTTTCTTAATATCATCAATGAAACATAATAAAGTAATACATGAAGAGCTATAGTTTGTTCCTTGCCTTAATGTATGTATTTCATTAATTTAGACTGCAGTTACCCATCTAAATTAACAAACAAGACAAGAAGGAATGCTTATGAAAAACACAAGGAGTACAGAGTTAAATATATTGGCTTTTTAACTATAAAATATTTTACTTCCTATCTCTCATAGAATTTCTTCAAATTTTCTTGTGTAGCAACATTCCTGTTCTTTTCCTTTCAGTTATAAAAGTTTAAAAAATATAAGAAGAAATGTTTTTCATAAATACGAGATCCACAAAGTAAGCCACCTAAATGTCACATTTTCTCCTGACAAAGAACATAAGCATAATCACTACTTGCAAGTGGAATGTAGTTGCTTCTTTGCCTTTTTAATATTAATGTACCTATACAGAAGTTAAAGCAATGCCAAAGAGAATTATCTTCCTTCCCAAATGATTCAAGTGTCTACATCCCTGCTTATTATCACAATGCAATACCTGGCCACAGTGGTCCTGGTTAATGATTATATTTCAAGTAATCCATTTCTAGCTCTGTCATTCACTCTGAAACCAACTAATTGTTCAAGTTCACATCTTTATTTTGTAAAGCTATAGAAAAAAAGTGTTAGTGCTCTTTTTTTTTTTTTTCTTAGCTAACTGCATTGGTGTGCATGTATGTGCTGGTATGCGTGAGTATGTAGTCACTCCAAAATACAGGTGAGGCACATGGTTTGGTTACTAGATCGTTGTCCAGGTGAAAGACTTGTCTCTCACTCCAAATGCAGGTTTTCTTCTGGTAGCCTATGCAGTTATTTCACTTGCACACATCCTGCTAAGAAGGATTTCAGAGTAAACCTGATTTATTGGACCTCTAACATGATATGGTGATTGAAAATTTGTTGCAGAGTCTTGTTTCAGTTTGCTTTGTTTGCTGAAATATTTTCCCACAATATGACTCTTTGATCTTTTCATCTTAATAAAGTTGTATTCTTTGGATAACTTTGATTTCACTACCTGCAAACAAAGAGCAAGAAAACAGTGAGACAGAATCAAGACATTTGAGCCCTGCACAGAGCAATATAATGAAGTCACACACTTGAATTGCATTTCTGCCACACAGATGTTGCCCAAAGGGCACGAATATGATTTACATAACCAAGAACCAGAGTAACTTATGTTTCAAAAGAGACCAAGGTTGAAATTAGAATTCTTGTCATTACCTCCAGGCAGCTGTTCCCAATGCAACTAAGGAACTGTCATAGATAATGTCTCTACCACACTGCTGTGTGTGTGCATCTGTGTGTGCCTGTGTATTTAGGCCACACATACTAACATAGTTTGACATGACACCAGAATAGAAAAGACGTGGTTTTATCTTCAGCAGGCTGCTGATTCATACTTGGTACTCTATATTTGGCATGGCAACTTTTCATAGAGTGGCAACTAAAACTATTTTCAGAGAACAACAACCAAAAAACATTTTCCCACTGCAGATCCATAAGGTGATACAGTGGCAGTTAATGGTTTCATTTCTCTGGGCACTTACTATGTTAAAGAGTTTGAGAAATAGCCTATGCTTAGAATTTATGTTTGTAGATATATATGTAGCTATAGTTTATCTTAAAATTTGTTTGTTCAGGTCCTATCATAATAAGAATTCATAAAGTATAAAAAGGTCAAGTTTTCTCCCTTTCTTGGCTTCTTACCCTAGGCACTCAGTTCTCTTCCACCAATTACTGGTTTCTTTGTGATTCCATTCAGGGATATTTTATGAATACATACATAAACTCACATATACAAAGAAGCTGTATTTACGGTCTATTTGTAGATTTTACAAAAAGTGGTCTTAATGGAATCCTATAACTGTCAGCTTTATTCATTGGGCTAAGAGACCTCAGGTTGTCAGTACCAGGGATTCAGGGGAGTGAGGCAGGGACCAAGAGAGAGATTGGAGGGAGGATGAGGAAGTAAGAAAACGAGAGAAAATACTGGTTAAGATGTTTTGGTGTCTTTACAAATAAAAAACAAATCATGAATTCTATCATTTAATACAATTGGAAAACATTAGCTTCTGTCAATGCTTGGACATAATACTATTATTGACAACTAATGAAAGTAATGCTAACTCATATGGATTTCTTTTAATTCATTTGAGTACTATGTAATGATTTTTAGACACATAATTTTTGATCCTATCTAAGAGAGCACAATGAAAACAGTTTCAAAATAACAGGATATTTGGGAAAAAGCATAATGTATATTTGAGATATAAGTATTTTTAGTTACATTTTAAGTGGCCTTAACTATTTTAGAAAAGTTATTTGAATAGATAATCTGTAAAGATCTACATCGAAATGTTAATAGTAGTGGCCTTTTGGTGGAAGGATTTCAGGTGATTTAAGATGTATTCTTATTCTTATAACTTTTTTTTGGTACTGGGACTTGACTCAGGGGAATTACACCTCTGAATTACATCTCCAGTCCTATATGTTTTATTTTTTATTTTGAGGCAAGATCTCGTTAAGTTGCTAAGTGTCTTACTAAGTTGCTGAGGCTGGTCTTGAACCTGTGAGCCTCTTGTCTCAGCCTCCCAAGGGCTGGGATTACAGGCATGTGTCACCATTATCAGCTCTTGTAACTTTTGGTCTTGACTTTTTTCTTTAACACAATGAATATGCAACACTTTATAACCATTAAATTTGAAGCTATTATCAGTTCGAATAAAATAAATGTTAGCATTAATGTGTTTTAAGCCAATTACACTTTACTAGCCCCAAAGAAATGAATCTTTTTCTACTGGAGGTTTGGTTTTTCCAGATCAGGCCCTTGGATCAAGGGACTCAGGAAGGGCAGTGAAATCAGCGAGCTGTGGTAAGGAATCCCAGTGGATTGTAACTTAGAGCTCAGTTTGCAGTTAACCACTGATTAATATTCCAGATCCTAAGGTTATAAGTTTCTCTTATGTCTAGTTCCTTCCAGCCCATTTGGTTATACAAATGTGATAGGCTCAAAAGGTGCACCAATGTTTTTCTGAAGATTTTGACCATTTTAGAGGAAGTTTGCACTCAAGATTAGTGAACAATCTTCTGAAAGTTTATTTAAGGAAACACTTATGTATAAATATAACATTCAACCTTGAAATAATATTATTCCAGTGTTCTGAAGCCAAAATAAGGTCAATCTTGCTTATATGATTTTCTCTGAAGTTCTGGCTTTTTGCAATTGCCGTATGATCTACATGCTAATTATGGTAAAATAGAAAAAGGTCCATCACAATGCAAAAAGTTAGAGTTGCTTAAATATTATTTTAATATTTTATGTGACTTCAGGATTGAATTTAATGTTGCCTTTCATATGGTGAATAAAACGAGTATAGATGTTTACAGAAATCTTAAAATTGGATATCCCAAAACACATGTCTCCAGTGCATTTGCTGAAGTACACAGCTTTTACTCAAAAGTAGTGCAGGCAGTGCCAGATCTCAATGGAAAGGGTGATAATTAACTTCTGTTTTTAGCAATCACTCAGTTCTAGGAAAGAAAGATGGGATGATGGGTTCTTCCCCAGTTTCCGAAGGCTAAAGTAAAGCCTCCTGAAGTGCTAATCCTCCTATTATGCTATTTGAGAAGGATTCCTACATGCTCATGCTGGTGATTGGTCAAACATTTAATTCACTTGATTTCCTTTAAAAGCAGTTTTGTAGGAAATACTCAAAATGATATTCCATAACTCCTTTGTTATGTAGGTCGATATCACCTTAGTACCAAATTCTTAAAGCTGACAAATCTATAATTAGAATTATTTCAATTTTGATTTGCCAAAATATAGGCATAAAAAAATCCTTCTAAAATGCTATCATGACTTAAATCTGGGGGCATTAAAAAAAAAAAGCTAGGAGTATTATGTGCTGTACCACTAGCACATACAAATTATTTCAAGAATGTACAATATTATGAAATATTCCATTATAGAAAATTCCTAGAGAGCCAGGTGTACACCACCTATGATCCCAGGAACATTGTGGGTTCAGACCAGCCTCAGCAATTTTCAAAAGTCTCAGCAACTTAGCAAGACCCTGTTTCAAAATAAAAAATAAAAATAGGGCTCAGAATGTAGCTCAGAGGTAGAATGCCCCTAGGTTCAATCCCCAGCACCACACATACACACATGCACAAAAGAAAAAAAGAACAAGGGAAAAGATAAAAAGAAAATTACCAGAAGAGCTATATGATTGTTTACCCTGAAAGCCCAAAGGAATATACTACATATTAATTAGATATTACAAAGTTGATATTTAAAAGTTATAAAGCTTTTAACATATAGAAAATATTAAGTTATAGAATATAGAAAATATTCTATCAATGATTATTAAGAAATACATTTTAAAAGACATATTATAATACTAAATAACTTCACTAAATTGAACATTGATCTAGGGGTATAGATAAAAAATACACCAAATGTTTAATGAGACATAAAAAACATATAAACAGCCAGGTGCACTCCTGTCATCCCAACTCCTCCAAAGACTGAAGAAAGAGAATCACAAGTTTGAGGCCAGCTTGGACAGCTTAGAAAAACCTTGTCTCACCGGGCATGGTGGCACACACTTGTAATCCCAGCATTTGGGAAGCTGAGACCTGAGGATCATCTAGGTTTGCGGCCAGCCTCAGCTACCTAGTGAGGCACTCGACAACTTAGTGAGACCCTGTTTCAAAATAAAGAATAAAAAAATAGGGCTGGGGGTATAGCTTGAAGGTAGAATGCCCCTGAGTTCAATCCCCAGTACTGAAAGAAAAAAAAAAAAAAAGAAAAACCTTAACCTTGTCTCAAAATAAGATTAAAAAAAGGAGGCTGGGGACATATGTCAGTGGGATAGCACTTGCCCAACACATATGACATCCTGGGTTCAATCCCTAGTACCACAAAAAACAAAACAAAGCACACAAACAGAACAAATATCATGACTAAGCTTCCTAAATTGACTAACTTGCTCCTCTAATGGTAAATAGCAGGATTTTGGAGAAACACACACATTCTAAAATGCGTCTTAAAGAATAAATATAGAAAAACAGTCAAGACTATTTGAGAATGATAAAAAGAGATGATGACAGAACCCTCAATACTACTTCAATTCATTTGTCCATATGAGTTGAGTCTACCATTGTGACACTATTATTTGAATGTCCCATCAATGTATGGGAGGAGAGTTATCTCCAACTCTGTTTCCTCCCTGGCTTCTGATAACTTCCCTGGCTCTTACACCTTTCAGTTCTTCCTTTGGAAATCTCTTTTTTATGGTAAACAAAGTCGCTTAGACAGTCACCATTACCAGTGAAGGTTCTCACAGTTACCAAAATGAAAACTTTGCTTTGTCAGAAGGACTTTGCTTCCTTCCTCTTTCCTCCACAACACTCTCTAGTGTGTGGGGGGGTGGGAGATGGGGTGAAAGGGGCTATTGTTTGGAACACTCATCCTACCATGGGCTACTGTTTTTGTTATTGTTATTGTTGTTTCAATTTTTTTCTTTGTATTCCCCCTTTGATGCTAGTGATTGAACGCAGCACCTCATGGATGCTGAGTACACTCTTTGCTATTGAGCCACACCTCCAGTGGAGGCTCAGGATCTTTAGATCCAATGCCATCTTCTATCTCCAGCCTTTCTTCTGCTCATTGTAGACTTGTGCCATCCAGGGATTGATTCCTCTAACACCTCCCCAGTGTTGCCGTCCGCCAGCTTCTTGAGCATGTTTCTAATTCTGTTATCCTCCTATTTATTAGCAGGGTTTCTAGATATTGAATTTGGTCAGTCGCTCATCTTGGAGTCATTCTGAGTCTTCCATGGGTAGGAGAAAACATGTGGATGGAAGAGTAGTGTATGTGTGGGAGGATTCCACGCTTGGGCCGAGGGATGCAGCGGCCTTTGTATGCACCGATGGACAGGCATTTCTGCCCTGCTCCTTTAGTTATGAGGGCCGAGAGACCTGCTGGGAAAGAATCTAAGCTGTGTCCTCTACTCAACTTCTGACACAAGCTATCATATCTCATCTCTAAAAAAATGAGATTCCCTGAGTTTCATGGTCAGCCAAGCAACTATAAGTAAATGCTGAAAGAGGTGTTTCACCAAACAGTACAATTCTCTGGAGCCCAGGCTTTGGCAAACTTGTGACTGAGAATATACAAAAGGACAGAGTATGTCCCCATAGACAACTATGGAACCCTGGGGGTAGGTGTCTGGAGAGCAGTGGGAGAGAGCCCCGTGCCTAGTGCTGGGGCAGCTGCAGTAGGTGTACTCTCACAGAGGCAACGAGGGCCCAGAGGTGGCTTCCTGTGCTGGAGGAGCACTGAGCTCATTGCAGCAGGCTTGTCCAAAGTATATGTGAAGGTCTGCTGGGGAGGACCCATACTACTTTGGAGAGTTGGAGTTCCATCACCGATCAAAGTAAATGGGGTAAGGTATTGTATCAAAGGTATCTATGTGTCCCTCTTCCCCGATACTAGAGGTCAGAAATCTTCAATATATATATATCACATGTTCCCAACATTTTTGTTAAATTGGCAAGTATATTTTACCTTGTATTATTGTGTTCCTGCCTAGATTAAGATTTCAAATTTGATGGCAAAATATGAGTTAAAGGCTAAGTATAAGCAGAATTCAAAAGTGAGATGCAAAGAATAGGAATGTTTGTAACTACTACTGTTTCCCAAAATGCTTATGGGGAAATAAGATAGTTTTTTGTTTTGTTTTGTTTTTGTTTTTTGTACTAGTACTGGGAACTGAACTCAGAGGCATTTTACCTCCAAGCTACATCCCCAGCCATTTTTGTTTTTTGTTGTATATATTTATTTTTAAATATTTACAGTGAGCAAGTACTCAGTTGATCCTTTCATAATTAAAAAAAGAAACAAAACAAAGCTGTACCTTGTAAAATAAAAATTGAACGACTTTTTCTGTCTAATATCCACCTATCAACCTTCAGAGTTTCTGCGTTAGAAAACA
Organism: Graphiurus murinus; assembly: GCA_004027655.1. Taxonomy (NCBI): domain Eukaryota; kingdom Metazoa; phylum Chordata; class Mammalia; order Rodentia; family Gliridae; genus Graphiurus; species Graphiurus murinus. Next base: position 55,618 of record PVLC010000315.1, read on the forward strand.
CATGGAGTAATTCAGATATGGTCCCTACCCTCACGGGGACTATATAAAGACACATGTCTAAGATACTTGAAGTAAGAACAAGAATGAAGTGACTTCAAAGACATTGTCTGAGACTTGCTCGGCAAGGTCAGGCACCATGTTGTTTCCATGTAATGAATAGTTCCTTACTACATTAAGGAGACTTAGTGCTAATTTATGGTGGACAGGATAATCTGTTTACACGCCTATTATGTCTTTGAACTTATTTGTAAAAACCTGGTCCCTACATTGCTGTCAAATTGCTCTCTCTGAATTTCAAAATATTACCTTATTTTACCTGCTTGTATAGGCTCTAAAGTGGAGGGAAAGAAATTAGCTACATTTTTAATGCTTGGAAATGTGTGCCAGTGAAAGATGCTTGATACCTGTACAGTAAAGAGAAAATTGCTTCTTTCCTTTGATCTTGTGGGGACATGTGCCCATTTGGGTCTTTTCCAAAATCAGAAGACCATTTAGGGTTGTTAAAATCCAACTGAAGTGTCAACTGGAAAGTAGCTTTGAAAGAGATCTCCTAGTGCTATAAATGTTAGATTACCTTTGGGACATAATGGTGATAATAATAAACAATAAAAATGAATGGTTAGAAGACATTAGTGAAAGATTTAAGCCTCAAAACAGAGACAGAAGGCTCCAAATGTTTATGAATGGTGATCATCTCCATCAGAAATAAATATTAATGGTTTGACACAGTCAAATGCTTCTCTCAGTTTGGCTGCAGATGATTTGGCCACTGAAAAAGAGACATAATCTACCTAGAGAAGAAAGGAACCACTAGGTATGGCTAATAATACATAGGTGTATGATTTGGAAAATGTTTACATTGTTTAAATGAGTATTAGATGACATTTTTTGCCAGTTTAAAGTTTAATCCAAAGTAATTATTTCTCTTTTCCTTTCTATGACTTTGCTATGTTGTGTTATATTTAAAATTAGGAAGAGAGCTGGGCATGGTGGTGTACACCTGTAATCCCAGTATTTGGAAGACAGACTAGGAGAATTGCAAGTCTGTAGCCAGCCTCAGAAACTTAGAAAGGCCCTTAGCAACATAGTGAGATCCTGTTTCAAAACAAACAAACAAACAAACAAACAAACAGGGCTTAGGGTATAGCTCAGAGGCAGAATGCCTCTGGGTTCAATCCCTAAAATAAAAAAAAATTTAAAAAAAAGGAAGGAGAGGTAGTGAGGACTAAAGGGCAACTGGTGTCTATAGCGGTCTATACAGTATAATAATTTGTTACATCACCTTTGTTCTATGTAATAAAGTTTTATTATTTATCTTAAGTTTTATAATAATTTTTTTCTCATAACAATGTTAAAATTTATATGAATTTACATGTAAGTATAGACTTTCAAGCAAAATCACAGTGTTTCAAAAACAATTTATATTTTAACATGCCATCTATAGAAGTTAGGATGGCTTAATTTGGGAGCTGGGATCAAGTACTATAAATATATAGGCAACATAGGTGATCACACTTTTTTTTTTCCTGTATCTGAGTGCAACAAGAATCAACATTCTGTGCTTTGGAGAGTATATGTATTGTTTGCTTTTTTACAAGCTTCTTATACATTAAGCAATTTCTCAGTTTATGATTGTAGATCTTTCCACATCTTCATATAATCAAAAACTTAGGCACACAGATATTTTAGAAGGCATACAAAAGCCACAATTTGACTTGACTGTTTTTTTTTTTTTGCCAATGGCTCTTGTTAAGACTCTCCAAACAAGTAAACAATTGTTATAAACAATAAAACCAAACTACCATCAAAACATTTACTATTAAATGTGTGTAACTTCAACCCTCAAAATTGACTTCACATAAATGTTCATCAGAATGAGTGTATTACTGGGGCAATTAACAGCTGCAACCAAAATAACTTTGAATTTTTAAAAAGCCAGAACAAAAAAGGCAGGCGTGGTGAACTGGAAAAGTGTCAGGCAGATTATGAGCAAATACCTTTCCTAAAACTGATCTTGACCTGAATACCCCTAAGGAACTTCTGATGTGTTTCCAGATCCACAGAACAAAATAGAAAACAATTTTCTTGGTGCAAGTGTTCCAGAACCGCCCTAGACTGGATTAGAGGGATGTTCTGATTACAAATGTGTGCCATGACCATGAGTAGGGTCTGAAGCTGAATGAGGGGAATGGATAAGACTGGAAAAACATGAGACTGACCAGATGAATATGCTAAGGTCATCTTTGAAGATGAATGTATGCTATTGAAGGACTTTATAGTTGATGTAGTTACTGTGCAAACTGGCATTCAATCCAGGATCCGGTCACAAAATTATGACCAGTTGGAAAAGTAGCCTAAAAATTCACAAGAAATGGAATAAAAATTCACAAGAAATGGAATAAAAATAAAATAACAATAGTTTAAAGCCAGTCTTTATAATTTATAAGGAATTATAAAGAACATCATGCAGTTTTGACAGATAATAGGAAATTCTGTCATTTCACCCTTTCTCAGAAATATTTAATTATGGCCACATGAAATAAGCTATGTTTTGATTGAAGTAAGCCCAATTTTTGAATGGGCCAAAGATGCTGAGGATTAGGGGACAAGTCTGAAATGTCTTTAAGGAATGAGTTTTGTTCTTTTTTGGGGTTTTCAGATTTGCAATGAGTATATTGTCTGTCTCTCACCCTATACCCCCAACCCTTGTTAGTCTGACAGCTGAGCCTCTTTAACTCCTGTGTCTAGATGGAGCTCAGCTTTGGCTCTGGGGACAAATTCTGCTCTGAAGTGGAGAATTAATTATTAGGGGCTACAGACCACTGTCTTTCATACCCATCCAGTTCCCTAGAGACGAATTCCCTGTCTTAAACTCTGTCTCCCAAGTGGCTAAATATTTATGTCACTGAATTTTGTAATATTACTTGAATAACTTTCATGATTCTGATTGATTATAAACCAAGTTCCTACCTTACTCTGCTTCCATCTTCCTCTTGGGTCTTTAAATCTATTTGACATTAAGTCACAGGTATTTCTTTCATTCTATCGCTGTTGGGTTCAAAATTTGTATTTAAGAATAAGACACCAAAATGTTACTTGGAAACAATTTGTGTGGATCAATGTTTTCAGCTGCTGGCCTCATTGTAGGGATTTGCTTGGTTTAAGTCTGGCCTCTTCAAGGGTGATCATTGATCTCTGATTAGAAGAACTTTCCAACCTCCTGTCTGCTGCATTCTAGGGGGTCTGGGGAGAAGTCTGAGTTCTTTCTACCTTACAGGTACCAACTTTACTTTCACTTTCTATGTTTAGCTTTCAGATGAATTGTTCCTTTATTATACTTGTGTTTCTGGGTCCAGACTCTGCAGCTCAATTTTGAAATATATTGCATATGTGGAAAGAAGCTCTTGGCTGCAGGTGTCACTGTCAGTTTCTGGCCATGGGTCACTCAGGGCATCAACGGGCAAGTACACCTCACCTCCAGTTGGTATTTCTTCTCTCTAGACACTTTAAATTGTAGCTTCCTTTGCTGCTAAGTCACATTTCAGACAATGAATTCAGATTTCTTGTTTGTTACACTTGTTTCTTATTCTGTGTTGTTTTTTTGGGGGGGGGGTTGAGGGGGAATAATTTTCTGTCTTTAGAGTCTTTTCCATGAGTATTCAAGTGGAAGAGGAGATAAATGCTTATGGTTGTTCTGTCACATTCAGTCTGCATTTCATGCATGATTTTGGAACTTATTGTCTATGCCAGTTTTCCCAAAGTGTATTTAGTAGGAAGTTAATAGTTGTTCTTAAAAAAAAAAAAGAAAAGAAAGTGGACCACACAGAAGAACAAGCTTGTAGAAAAACAAGGAATTGGTGTAGGGTCATCATTTATTCCTCCTTTAGTCTCTGCACGTTTCCTGTTGATACAAACATCTGGAGGTTCATGGCCTCCGAGGTCCCTAGGAGCCACTATGAGACACCAGGGAAGAATTGGCCATTTTCAGTGGGAAAAAAAAATTATTACTAATTGTGATGGCTTTATACTTTGGATTTCATTTGCTGCCTCTTTCTTTATAGTAAGACAGCACATGCTTAAGAAAGAAGGATGTTTTAGTTCTTCCATTTAAAAAATATGAAGAGCCTTTAAGAGGTACCAATTTCTCTGAAAAATGGATTGAACTCTTGAATTTACATATGTTTATAAATATGTTTGTAAATGAACTTATGACATAAAAATAAAGGTAAGTGGTCTGTGGTCAAAAAAGTTTGTGGAAGGGGACTTGGGGAGGGAGGGAGGGGGCGGAGGAAGGAGACTTGATGAAAGAAATAGATCAAATAATGCCATGTACATATATGAAGGTATCAATACCAATCTCAGTATTATGTTTGGAGAGGGAGTGGGATGGGTTCCAGAGGGAAACACAAAAAGTACTGTGTGCATGTATGTTTCTATCACTCTGAACACTATTATGATATATAATTACAATGCACCAATAAAAAATATATTAAAATATCTAGAATATACAGAGAACTCCAAGAAACCACCAAAAAATAACCCAATCAAAAAATGGGCAAGTGAACTAAATAGACACTTCACAAAAGTAGAAATACAAATGACAAGTAAATGTATGAGGAAATGTTCAACATCATTAGCAATCAGAGAGATGCGAATCAGAACTACTCTGAGATTTCACCTAACCCCAATTAGAACAGCAATCAATAAAAACACAAACAACAACAAATGTTCACAAGGATGTAGAGAATTAGGAGCCCTAATACATTGTTGGTGGGATTGCAAACTAGTCCAGCCACTTTGGAAAAGAGTGTGGAGGATCCTCAGAAGAATAGAAATGAACCTACCATGTGACCTAGCAATAAAACTCCTGGGTATCTGCCCAAAAGAATGGAAAACAAGCTACCAGAGTAAAGCATGCATATCTATGTTTATAGCTGTACAATTCACAATTCACAAACTATGGAACCAGCCGAAATGTCCATCAACAGATGAATGGATTACAAAACTATGGGATATGTACCCAATGGAGTTTTGCTTAGCCATAAAGAAAAACAAAATTATTTCATTTGTAGGGAAATAGAGGGACCTGGAAAACATTATACTAAGTGAGATCAGTAAGTCACAAAAAGTGAAAAGTCGGATGTTCTCCCTTATATATGGAAGCTAGGGAGAAATTGGGACATAGGAGAGACTACAGACAAACAACGAGAAACCTTAGATGAGTGAAGAAGGTGACCTGAGGAAGATGGGAGGGGGAGAGGGAGACACCTCAAAGGACATGATGTATGTACACAAACTAATCAAAGTCAAGCACTATGCTGAGCACAGGAAGAAGGGAAGGGGCAGGGAATGGGATGGGATCAAGGGGAGGGCTAAAAGTGTGTGTGCATGTATGCTTCTACCAGCCTGAACTTGTATGATTAATATGCACTAATGAGAGAGAGAGAGAGAGAGAGAGAGAGAGAGAGAGAGAGAGAGAGAGAGAGAGAGAGAGAGAAAGAAACTGGGAACAAGGAAAAGGATTTTGGGCAGAGACATAGGAAACTGTGATATGGGAATCCACTCAGGGAATGGTGAAACAGTCACTGGAACAGACTGAATCCCAGCGTAATGGAATAAGTGTACCTGGACAGAAGTCTGACAAGTTTGTCAGTATGTAAGTGGTTTTCCACCCTGGATATTTTGCAAATGCCAGCCACAGCCAGCTTACTTCAAAGGTCAGTGATCTACATAGCAATTTATCTCTCACGGATTTACCTCTGTTTTGCAACCTATCTCACAGCATTTTTTTAAAGTAATAAACTGATTAATTTCTAAAAAAAAAATAAACATCCGACATTTTTTTAATAAAAAAAAAGTTTGGGACAAACCGAGTCAAACCAGGATAAACTTAATTTTAATTAATTAATTTTGAGATAGGACCTTCCTTTGGTGCTCAATCTGGTCTTAAACTGGGCTCAAGTAATTCTGCCTCAGCCTCCCAAGGGCTTGAACTAGAGCTGTGCACCACTCCACCAGGTTAAAGCTAGATTTTATTTACTGTAAGGGCTAAGTGATCACCACATACTAATAATCATTTGAGAATTCATGAAGTATAGGCATATATAGTATTTCCCAAACCATAGATCCCATTTTTTACCAGGATAGAATATTAAAACATAGTGTAGGAAATTATAATCGAGGCAGTTCAACATTCGTCTTAGTTTGATTTTAAGGTTGGTAGTGAACCCCCAGACCCAGTGTTTACTGCACATAATATGAAGTAGTGAGGAGTCAAACCTCTTTCTTCGCCATAATGATATTCTAGATTCCAGTAGTGCAAGGATTGGAATGTATACCTGCCTCATGGAGCCATAATACTAGTTCAACATAAAGTGGTTGACACTCTCTTAGTTCATCTTCCCTTTAATTATCCTCCTGACCCTGGTTTACTGTTACCACAATTCAGTATGGTGTGCTCTTTATAAAATGGGATTTTGTACTCAACCATCCAAGGTCTCTCACAGCCAGTAAATTTGCTCTTGGCCAGGCATTGATCTCTAATCTAATTAGCATGAAGGAAAGGTTGGAATCCACTTGCAGATGATGGAATGAATACCGGTCACTTTATACAGAAAGAACTCCCTGGAGCAATTTTCCTAAAAGGAGGTACAGGAATGGCAGGTGGTAAAGTTCCGTGGCGTCCCTTCAGTTCTGAGCCATTGAAAGATTTCAAAGAATGACACCAGATTCAATGAGTTAGGAACCATTTACCTGGTGGGGGTATGAAGGGTAGGTTCAAGTAGTTGAAATTTGAGGCGAAAAAATTTGCTAGAGCCTAGTGCAAATAAATGATAGGGAAGATGGACCGTCCTCCCAACATTGTGCACTTATTAGCACCTACTGACTACCTGCCAGAGACCTTGACCTGATCCTTACCTACTTTATTAGGTACATTACTCTAGCAGTCCCACTCTAGCCTGTATTTTTAATGTAATCCTTGCTGTTAATTCTTTCTCCTGGTCATAAACATATCAGATCTTTTCTCTTCAGTATCTTTCCCCCTTTGTTATTTTTAATTGTTGAAAGGCTTTATGAGCCCATGCTTCTCACAGTCTGTATCTCTTCAATCTATGGGAGTTTAATTTCTGTTGCCAAAATTTTACTATATTCTTAGGTGGTCAGAAAGGACCTTTTTAAATTATATAATGAGAATTAAACCAGGGGGCATTCAATCTCTGAGCTATACCTTCAAACTCCCCCCCCCCGCCATGCTTTATTTTTATTTTTTTGATTTTGAAACTTAGTCTTGCTAAGTTGCTGAGGCTGGCCTCAAACCTGAGAGCCTCCTATCTTAGCCTCTCACATTCTGAGATTACAGGTGTGTGCTACCATGCCCACTAGAAAGGACCTTCTTAATGCCCCCAAACAATGAGTATTTTGAAATTCTTATTTTAGATCGATCTATTATATGTGACAATGTTGACTCTATCTCTATTTCTCCTGACATAATTTTACTCTTTGGCTTTCCATGGTTCCATAACCTGCCAAAGTTTTCTTCTGACAGCTTAATGCTCTAAATTCAAATGCTTCCATGTCTCCAAACTTTGATCTATTTTTATGTTTTCAACTATTCCATATGCACTTATTACTCCCAGCTCTACCTCAAGCCCCAACCTGTCCGTCAAGCTTCACGCTTGTATATCCACTGCCCATTGTTAGAGATCACCACCTGGATGGCCTACAGGCATCTCCAACACAACATGTTCAAAGCTTATCTTTTCCCTAAGCCAGGATCTTTTCACTTACTCTCTGTCTCGCCATTTTGGCACTCTATGATCTTTATCTCTCTATGATCTCTATTATCTCTTTTCAGTTATTCTCTGTCTTAATTGCCACCATTTTGGCTCTCCCCAAGTAAGGGATCATCTTTGATTCTTCGTACTCCCTCATTCCACAGATAAGACCTATAGATATTATTATTGTTGTTTAAATAGGGGTTGGATTTGTCTATGTCACTTTTATGCTTATTGTCTTAATGTCTCTGTCATTTGGGGCAGGATCTACCATCTCTCACCTGACTTCTGAAAAAAATCTCCTCACTTATCTACCTGACATCTCTTCATATTCCCCCTCTTCACTTCTCCAAGTCCTAGCTCTTTGAAACAAAAATACTCCTCTTTAAAACCTTTCAGTGGGTCTCTATCACCTACAGGATAAATCTAAGCTCTGACTATGATCTGGCCCTTGCCTTCTTTTTTTTCCAGTCCCCTTTAGAAATGGATGCTCTACAATATTCAGAATTCCTTTGATCCCCTGAGAACAGACAGTTATTTCAGCTACACATTGCCCTTTAAGGTTGGAATTGTTTTCTTTCTGCCATCACTCTATTTCCTTGTATAGGACCTGTATATCCTTCAACAGTCAACCAAAGTTGTTTTTTAAGGGGAGGCTCCCTCAACACTTAGATTGAGCTAGGTATCCTTTTCAGTGTGGTCATAATAACCTCTTCCTATCTCAAGCAGGCAACCTAACATATTGTTTCATAATATGAGCTTGTATGCCTTACCCTTTGATAGCAATATCTTGTGGGCCAAGAATGTGTCTTGTTTATTTTTGCATTACTACCTTTTAGCTCACGAACTGGACTCAACAAACAATTTTAGATTATTAAATAAAAGAATAAACAAGGTTGAGGCAATTAGAACAGAGTATAGGGGAAAGACTTGGAAGAATATTTAGCATGTAAACAGGACTTGGTAACTGCCTGGTCAGAGTTGTGAGGGGCCTGAAGAGAATAAACAAAAGTCGAGGCTGGCTTTAGTTTGTAAATGGCAGTGAATTGAGTATATTAGGGCATTCATGCTTCTTTGAGATGCTTATGGGACCCCTGTAAGGTGTTCCCTTTGCTCATTTTATAATGGTAGTAAAATGCTTGCATATAATAGATACTAAAAATCATTTTTGGAATAAGTTTTCACTACTAACTTATTAAAAATAGTTATGCTAATATTTAAATTCTGGAATATTCAACATTAGCTAAGTGTATTAGGTTCATTTGTTCTTTTTCCCTGAAAAGTCATTTTATAGGTGGATGAATTTAAAGCTTTTTTTTATTCATCATGTTTATATATTAAGCTTTTAAATTTACAGGAGAAAGAAAAAATTATTTCTTGGCTATATAATGTTTTATTTACTTAATTAAGATGAACTGATAAAGAGTATAGGATTAAATAGTAGTGGAAAATCACCTCTAACAAGGAACTGAAACTCCCTTCTTTTATTCTTTCCATGGTGCCCAAATCAAAGGAAACCTGCTGGTATTAGTGCTGGGTCACAATGCCAGATGGTTTTTGTTGACTGAGTCAAAGTTGTAGTTACATTTGCCAGAAAGCAAGATACTATAAAAGATCTTTACAACTGATTAGAATAATTAATAGTCACAGCAATTGTTCATGGATTTGCCTCTTCTGCAACTAGGTTTTGGCTAATAATATTATTGAATGCGTTCCAGGTTTTAGCATGTTCTCGGTAGACGTTTGTCACATAACGAAAGGCACCATCCAAAACCTCTCTTGGGCAAGAGCTACCTGGATCCTGTTTGTTGTCCCGTGTAAACACTGGAAAAACAAAATTCCATTTCCACCCATAAAGAGAAACACCTGCTTTTCTAATCAGCGGGAACTTTTTAGTCCAAGGTGATGTACACCAGTTGAGAAATTGTTTATAGATTCATGGTGGCAACATACTCTCTTTGGATGCCTTAACAGATAAAAGAGAACCTCTAAGACCTTTAATCTCACCTATGGCAACAAGACCTCACAGAAGCAGGTCTGTTATGTCTATGGTAGAATTCTGATCACAAAGCAAAGAAATTTCAAGTAGCAAAGAAATTTCAAGTAATGAAATTACTTACAGTAATGATTATACCAATTCTTCTCAGGTATCCTTGAATCTATTGTAGGGATACTTGAAGACCAGAAGACACAGCCACACAGGACAAAATTCTTATGGTTCTAATGCAACTGTTTCTCATTTTTTTGTTATTATTTTATTTTTTTGCCAGGCTCATCCAAATGAGCAGAGAGCAAAAAAAGGGCTTGTGTTTTGATACATTTTGCATGAGATTGGTAATCTACTTTTTTCTGGCTTGCTATATTCATCATCAAACATCCATTCTAAAAGCTGATGGTAATGTCAGATGTTGGGTGATGGTTTAGAAAGATTATAAAGTATCGGTAGCAGCATCAGAAACTTCCTGAGGCACAACAGGTACAAATGGAGAGTTAGGCAACTATCATGCCTAAGCAATGGATGAGTCTAGAGATTTTACAATGAAGGGAGTCAATTGAGAAAGATGATCTTATCAACTCCATATTGTAACTGGAAAGACACATGCTCCAGAAGTGTATTTTAGCCCAATCATGAAAATTTAAGAATGGTTGACACTACTCAGGGATCAGTGAATAATGATTTTTTGTTTGTTTGTTTGCAGTACTAGGGATTGAACCTAAGAGCACTCTACCTATTTTTTATTCTTTTTTTTTTGTGTGTGTGGTACTGGGGATTGAACACAGGGGCATTCTACCTCCGAGCTACACCCCCAGCCCTATTTTTTATTCTTTATTTTGAAACCGAGTCTCACTAAGTTGCGGAGTGCCTCACTAGGTAGCTGAGGCTGGCCGCGAACCCGGATCCTCCGGTCTCAGCCTCCTGAATGCTGGGATTACAAGCGTGCGCCACCACGCCCGGCCTATTTTTTATTCTTTATTTTGAAACAAGGTATCACTAAATTGCAGAGGACCTCACTAAGTAGCTGAGGCTGGCTGAGAACCCAGATCCTCCGGTCTCAGCCTCCCAAGTACTGGATCAGTGAATAATGTGAGAGAGACCTATAATAACTTGCCATCCGAACAGAACGCATGAAAAAAAGTGTTAAGAAGAAGAAATTTGCATATGATCATTACCCATAAAAGTTATCAAATAAAGCAATTTCACCTGACATACTTAACTCATTATTTTGTAAATTAAGGGTAGTTTTTATTAAAAATAATTATAAACCCAATATTCTGGTTCTGATAGTTTCAAAACCTTTTTTTAATGTGGTTTTCAAATTCTATGACCGTTAGTATAAACCAGCTGACATTGTGGCAGGAGATATGTGTAATATGATAATGTGGGAAGGACATCTTCTGTTTTTAATTGGGGCCATGCTAGAAATCATTGGAGTATGTTTCCTTTTTAAACTTTCAGAGCAATAGAGCTGAGAAAGAAAACCAGACACCCCCTTCAAAAAAAATCTAATTGAAGGCACATTATAAACAATAAATAAACCTTTCTGAAAAAGCCACCTCATAAACCCTGATCTGTATGTGATCTTTCAAATTCCCTATTTTCTGTGGATCTGGCTACCACTGGTTTGCTTCTGTGACCAACTGTGATCCTGGGCTGGCTCAGCTGCCTGTTCATTGTTTCTTTCTCTTCTAGGCTACTGCTCTTGTGTTTCTGATCTTGACTTTTTGCAAAGAGGATAAGTACTATATGGGTGGCATATTTTATGATGGAATCAATTAGTAGTCACACAGTATCCTACAACTTAAAATCTGTTCTGCAGCCGTATGGCCAAGCTTCTAGCTCCTAGATCAAAAATCATCATGTCATGTTCTCTACTGTGGCTGCTGGCTCTTACTTCTCTGAGATGCTGTTCCATTGGTCATGAAATAGGCTAATGTGAACCAATCAGTAAATGGTGAAGAGCTAATGTGATGTCAATAGCTTTGGGGTACTTGTGAGAAGCTGGAGACCAAGATGGAATCTGATGTCAGCTAAATGATGAAAACAGGATCAGCAAGAAATTTGAATTGTCATCTGACTCATCAGTTCACTAAGAAATTCATTCTGCTTTACAATGGAATGCAAACAAGAAGGAATGAGTGAATCAATAGCTGATAGGAAGGTAAACTGAGGCACTCTTCATCTCAATGCCAGCTAAATCTTCTGAGACCTGTACCTAAACAACAGTTACCAAGAAACCTCATATTCCACTCTGTGTCTGGACAGCCCATGCAGGATTTGCAAAGCTGTAAACAAGATATCATTTTGCAAACCCTGTCTCATCAAAAGAATGAGATGGGAAAGAAGGAAGAGAGGTTTCTAAATAAGCTTTTTAAATACTTTGTGGTTTTCTTCTCCTTGGGGGAGCTGCTTCTTACTTAAAAATGAGTGAGAGGGCCGTTCAAGAGACCCATGGAAAGCTGGATACATGTCCTTTGGTGTTTGAGGAGCATTAGAACTTCTCTGAGACACTGTGGCTATAGATCAGCTTTAAGGTGACAGAGAGAGTTAGCCAGAGTGAGAGAGGTAACTTCATTGGAAATTGACTGTAGCAGTAGCAGCACCAGCACCAGCAACACAAGGATACATGGGTATTTCTAGACCAAAGGGAGCAACTAAGTATAGCAAACCTATTGCCAATTTGAATATTTTCCAAGAGGATGCCTGGAGGGGCAAGGTGACCTCTGACAGAGTGATGGACAGTTGGTTATCAAAGGGTAGAAGGAAGAATCTGGCTGCAAGAGGGGTATTGCCTCTATCAAGAAAGCTACAGCCAGGAGGTCCCGGGGGGAATCTTTTCACATAAGTTCACAAAATCACTCTAAAAAAGAAAGAAGTAGCTCCTTATGCTCAGAAAGCTAACTGCTGGGTTATGCCTGTACCACTTAAATAAGATCTCTCTTGTCCTTAGTATCCCTTCCATACTCTATCCATTACCAAAAGAGGCAAAGAAAGAAGAGTAGAATAGGGGAAACAGCAAAGAAACTACCTGCATTCTGCCCCTACTTCAAGTTTTTTAAAAGTCAGCCCTGAGCTGGGGGATGGGGAGAGGAATCACATGTGGTTATGACCCAGGACTGGAAAATTTTAATGCGAAAGTGATATTCTTATATGTGAAAGTGATTGGAAACCTCTCAAAGTTATGGGAGCTACTCAAGATTCTATTCAAGTGCTAGGGAGGATATAATACACAGAAGAGTTTGAAAGGACAGGAGGGGAAAGAACAAAATTATTTTCTGCTGTCACCTTATCGGCTAAGCTTATTTGATAACTAGTTACAAATACATTACCTTTGGGCAAGAAAAACAATCATACTCAAAACACAGATGTGTTGTGAATGGGTTAAACCATTCATTTGTTTAGCACATTAAATACACTTGATTTTCAAGCTGAAGTTTTCTACTACCTTCTTAGGATGAGATTTTGGATGGCAAAGCTTGAAGGGTGTTAGAGAACAGAGGCCTTCTCTAAGTTTCTATCTTCCAGTATGCATCATTGATTAATGATGCTAGATTTTAGATATTAAGATTTAGGTTTTAAGACCTTAAATTTAGATTTTAGATTTTATAGTTTTTAAAGAGATTTAGACACTTTAGACTTTCAGTGTCTAAACACTAATTTATCAAAATACCTCATTTTATATAGCCAAAGTAGCATTGATACATACCTTGGCTGAGTGATGATAAACACACTTGATCTCTTCCTGACAGAATTTTCTTGAGTGTCAAATAAAAGCAATAATGCACTTAGGGGTACAATAACAACAAATTCGAAAAGTCAAAAGCTTTAAAAACCAGAGAGCCAGCATAAATACCTCGTGGAAATGGCATCCACAGTTGCCCTGCAGAAACTCTTTGTATCGCCCTATTGTAATAGTGAATGTGTCAACGACCTCATAGCCATATTTTTTTGCAGCATCCAGAATAATCAAATTTTCTTTCCACAAGTTTTGTACTTCACTCTGTATTGCAGAGCAAAAGAATGAGTGGTTTTATTAACAAAGGATTGTTTTATGGTTTAATAACTCAAGCAGAGATCATATAAATGTCTTCTTTTAAAAACAGAGATTGGTCACATTGTGAGAGGAAGAATTTTATGTGCATTCTTAAATGAAGATGTGTTCTCTCTCTCTCTCTTTTTTTACTCAAAATACCAATGTAACAATTTATATACATATGATACAGCAATACATAAATATCTATGGAGACTAGAGTTTTGAATGTTCCCTTCCAAAAAAAAAGTAATTACATTTATGGCCCACAATAAATATCTAAATTTCTCAAATTGAAAACTAATATGTAAGAATCACAAGTGCAAGTTCCATCTATTTGGATTCTCATTCCTTTAGTCACTTGAATATTAATTGGCATCTGCTCTGTGCTTAGTTTCTTGCTCAGGGAAAGGAATACAATGATAAATAAACTGTGGTTCCTGCTCTTAAGATACCACATTCTAATAGGAGAAATAGATTCATAACCAGCTAGTAACTCCTTCAGGAGAGGAAGATATGCCAGGTTCTGGACTGTCAGAAAGAGCTTGTCAAGGGCTAGGACAGCTGGTTTTTGAAGCTTCAAGAAGGGTTCCTGAACAGTGTAGAGTGAGGGTTCCTGAGCAGTGTAGAGTGAGGTTGGCTAGTTGGAAGACAGGAGTGTGCTTTGGGGAGCAGCGAACTTGAGTGAAGGCTCCAGGTGGTACTACTGGAAATCACATCCCTCCCTTCCTCCTTGCCTCCCACGCCATGTCCTCTGCAAATGGTGGAGCCTGGCCGGGTCGGAGTCCTAGCTCAGCTCTACTCTGTCAAGTGAGGGGTAATTTCACTAATCACTCCTACTTCAGGACCTCCTCCCTGCCTGGCTAAGAGTTTCTCAGAACTGACCTGCAGTCTGAGACTCTTCCTATCAAATTCATCTTTCTTCCTCTCCTTTCATATCAGATGCATTTACAGTCAGGCACAGTATACACCATGTTCTCAGGACTCAAAAGATGTTTGTTGCAAGACTGAGTGATATTCATTGGACGCTATGGTCTTAAAGGCCTCCTGCCTACTCCCAAGCCCTTCCCTTTATCCCCCCTCGTATGTCCCCTTATTCAGCGAATCCTGTCTTGCTATCTGTTTGGGGGGGAAATCAAACTGATAAAGGGAAGGAATTGCGCTTCCTTTTCCTTTTTCCAAAACACAAATAAGATTTTTCAATTTCCAGGTTAAAAAAAAGCAAAAATAAAAATAACAACCCAAATAATTACTTGCACCTGTTAATTCAACGTCAAGGCAAAAGATGTAGTACAAAGACATCATTTTCTGTCTTTTCCACTGTGCATGCATGATTATTTTTACATGCTATTAAAAGAAGAGTATTCTCCTCAAAATAATAGTAAATAGAAAAGTCTCAAAAGAAGTAATCTGGCCGGGTGTGGTGGCTCACGCTTGTAATCCCAGCATTCGGGAGGCTGAGACCGGAGGATCTGGGTTCACGGCCAGCCTCAGCTACTTAGTGAGGCCCTCCACAACTTAGTGAGACCCGGTTTCAAAATAAAGAATAAAAAATAGGGCTGGGGGTATAGCTCGGAGGTAGAATGCCCCTGAGTTCAATCCCTAGTACCACAAAAAAAAAAAAAAAAAAAAAAAAAAAAAAGAAGCAATCTGGAGGACAATAGACATGCCAATTTACTCTGGACCTCCAAGATTGTATGAAAAAATAATGCTCAATGTGCTCAACTTTGTGTGCAGGTTTCTTGAACAGTTATGAGTATTTTCTTAATTTTAATAGGTCCAATTAGGTATGATAAATGGAACTTTATGCAGCTTCTAAAGACATTTTTTTTTAGAAAGATTGAGTCTGTGGGAAACAAAGGTTTGAATGCAGAGGGCTAACTGTATAGCACTTTTGGGATCAACACATGTGAGGGAGTAAGGAAGAAGAACTGGCCAAGGGAACAGCTGAACTGCAATGCAGTAGCTATGGCAGCTCTCATCAATCTCATCTGGTGTCCCAGAGCTGGGACAACCCTTCCCCAGGTGGCCCAGGTTAAAAAAAGGGTGCTGCATGGGTGTGTTGAGTTTCTGCAGCAAAAGATAATTCCTGCTGGGACTCAGGTGAGTTTCATTATTGGGACATATAGTAATTATCTCAGAAGAGAAGGGGTGATCCAGGAGTGTCCACGGCATGAAAACAAGTCACCCATTCATTTGTGCACCAGGTATTTTTTTAAGGTTTTATTATGTTCTGGGAAATGTGTTTGACACCTGTCATACCAGAGTGAGCCATGCAACTCCCTTCTCACCCTCACATCCTTGCTCTCCCACAGTTTACACTCTAGTGGGATAGAAAGACAGTGGGCAACCAAGGGCTATGTGTGCTGAGTGACAGGAATGAGGACATGGATACAATTATTGGAGCTTATGGTAGGAGGAGCCCACCTAATCAAGTGTCCAGAAAGTCCTTCCCGAGGGAAGAGTGCTTAAACTAATAGGGTGTCTGGAAGTTACCCAGGTGATGGGGTGAGGAAGAGTAGGCTCCAAGAAGAGGGAACAATGGTTTTAAAGGCCTGGGGGTGTCAGAGCATGGCATGCATATGCTCCTGTAGTAAGGGATGAGTCTACAGAGGAGGGCAGAGGCCATTCTTGCCAGCATATGATTCTGCCTCTCCTTGCTATTTACTTTCTCCTTCTCTTTATTTTTTCCCTCTCTTTTTGTCCTCAAATCATTTGGAAAGACTGATAGCACCGGCAGATGTCTAGTCCAGGTAGAATGTTTAACACAGGGGTGGCATGTAGCAAGTGCTGGAGAAATGCTTGCAGAGGTGAATGGGTTGTGAGTTAGTAACCTAAACATAAATAGGGCCACGTCTACTCCAGAGGCTATGGAGGGCTACAATCAGAGAAGCACAGCAGAGCTTCTGAGTCAAGAAAGAATTGCAGTCATAACTGATGGTCTTCAGATAACATTAAAAGGGCCCCAACTCATAAGCCCTTGGCAAAAAATGATTAGGGTCCCCTCTCCTGATCCCTAGTAGTCTTAAGTCTTTCAGCTCTCCTGAGTGTTAAATGCCTACATGCATTTGAAATGATCTTAAACCCTGCTGACTTCAAGATGCTGAATTTGGAAGTTTTACTTGGATCACCATCTACCAGTTTTTCTGTTTTTGCATCATAGAAGATTGGGTGTCCAATGCATATAAAGTTTCCAGAAAAGGAGGAAGCTAGACGAGCTCAATACAGACACAAAAATAAATCTTTACCTCCTTACATATTAAATGGACAGTTTCCTTCCTGCCCATTCCCAGCACACCCCTCAACCATGACTGTGCAGTTGCACATACACTTGTGCTGCTGGTGGACGCCTCGCTTGCTTGAGCAAGTGCAGCTGCTTCACTGACCTACAGATATCTTTCCTTTTTGTTCTAAAACGTTCATTCAATGCTGAGATAGATGGATTTACTATCTTCTTTAAAGACCAGCCAGAGGTCTCTCATTCCTTTCATTTATGAACACCCAACCACGGGTAAAAAACAATGATACTATTTCAAAGATATATATATTTTTAAAAGCAATTATCTTTAAAAGGGCCACTCCTTCCCAAAGGACTCATTGATGTCAGCAATTTCATTTGTGGTTTTAGCACAAACCTGAAGAAGAAAGCCTTTTTATATAGTATTGAAAGACATCTGAAACATTGGTGGGATAAGGGGTACTTAGAGCACAGTCTCTCTCATACATGAATTCTTCATTTTTGCATAATTTGACATACCCTTCTTTTATGAACTCAATGCATTGCTTATGACACATTTGTGGGCTATGGTCTTCTTGTCTTCAGGAATAATTATAATTGATTTGAAATCATAATACTAAGTATGTATTTAAAAAAAAAATCTATGATGGCTGCCTTTTGGATCCTTTTCCAGCAGGAATCCACATAGGAACTATGTGAAGTGCACACAGCCTAGAAGAAATGGGCTCACCTGTGTTAAGAAATGCACTCCATCCACTGGCAGATGAAATCCAATTCCCAAAGTTTTGATGATCACTAGGATATTGAGTAAATTTTCCCTGAATGAAATAATCAGAATTCTAAAGTCATAAAGCTTAATTGCATTTTAGATGTTTGTTAGTTACATCATTATATTTAGTAGAATTCTTTAGAATGTGATAATTGGCAGATAAGACTAAATTCCCATTTTATGGATTTATCTATAATAGGTTATTATTCTGGATAAAGTTTTGTGTCAGTGGACATATTTTGATCTAGAATATATTTAAATTTGGATACTGAAGAGTTCTCGGATATAAAAGTACTTATAAATATTTTAAACTTCAAGTTCTTGATTTTTAAATGACAAAGTTGTTCTTTAAATAAAATCTTGATAAAATTTGGTCATGTCAATAGCACCTTCTAAAAAATTTAGAATATCAAAAAAAACTTTACCTCTTCAAAACCTTGTGAATAATTTGCAGGTGATTGGAATTAAGCCACTGAACACCGCCAACCACCAATATAGTCTGGCCAGTATTCTCTAAGGGACGTGATCTGAAATCCAGAAAGAAAAACAACACATGTTTCCTTAAAACAGATGGTAAACATTTTAACTGCATTGCCTCACATTTCATTGAACCATGTCTGGCTTCCTGATCACAGGACCTCCTTGTCATTTGCAACTCGTTTTCAGCCACATTACTGGGTATCTAAGCCTTTCAGCACATTTGATATACGGTGAGCAATTATGACGGCTAGTAAAACATCAGTACATCGTGGCATTGTGCCATTCATAATAGTTCCATTGTACCTTTGCAAGAGATGTTCAAGTGCTTTCTCAAATGTCGGTCTCAATGAAGGACTTATCCAAAACTGGGGATAGTAGGAGTAACTGATCAAAGTCTTTCCACCATTGATGTTTGGGTACAACTTAGTGCCATGCACCTTCTGCCACTCCTGCAGCGTTTCATTCAGTCTTTCAGTCAAATAGTACATGATTCCTCTGTTGGTTGAATCTCCAATGAAAAGAATCTGTGAAGAAAAAAGTATTTGTTTCCATATCCGATGCTTACATGTTATGGGATAGTCTAAAATAACTGTTTTTTGAATACTGATAAAATTACATGACTAATTGAAGGATAGCCCTTCAATCTTAGAAAAACATTCATCATATCTTCCCCTGTTCATTTTCCTCTCTTCTAAATTAGCAGCAATGACATCATCTATTGACCCACTAACTAATGCATAAAGCTTTTAACTCCATGCTATTTTCAATTTCTCTAACTCTCTTATGTCTATTACTTTCCCAGCTAATCATTTGACAAGTCTTATTGACTTAGAGGCAAGAAATACTTTGGTGTTTTAGGAATACTTAGGATTTTTCAATTTCTGTTCTATAGATGTGAAAACTGAGAATCCACAGAAGTGATTCTCATAGAGTTCATGCTATTACTTGAAAAAAGAATGACAGGATTAGAATCTGATTTCCTGAACAGCACTTCATGTCCCAGGATGCATATCCCAGTACCATTTGCTCTGCAACGTAGTGTCTCAACTACCCCCACCCCCACCCCTTCCCCTCCCCACCAGCACAGCACAACCCTCTTCAGGCTCTCTGATACCTTGGTGCTGCACCATTGTGATACTCTCCTGATGGGTCTTCTTCGGCTGCCTTCTAATTCATTCAACACACAGTATTTCTGGGATAAATTTTCAAATGTCTAGCTCTGCTTATCTTTTTTTTTTTTTTTTTGAGTACTGGGGATTGAACCCCAGGAGCATTCTACCTCCAAGCTATACCCCCAGTCCTATTTTTTATTCTTTATTTTGAAACAGGGTCTCACTTAGTTGCAGAGAGTCTCACTGAATAGCTAAGGGTGACCACAAACCAATCCTCCAGTCTCAGCCTCCCAAGTACTGGGATTACAAGCATGAGCCACCACGCTGGGCTAGCTCTGCTTATCTTATTTGTATGCTTGAAAATTTTATTGGCTCCCATTTCCTACTGAATCAAGTCTGAACTATTTATGTTAAGCTAACCTTTACTGAATTGTTATTGCATACCAGGCTCTACTAGGTGGAAATTTCCACAGATGAGGAATTTGAGGTTCAGGAAGATTAGGGTCATAAATCTAGTAGACAATGAACACAGGACTCAAACCCAGGTCCTTTGACTTCAAGTGCAGGGTCAGTGGCCCATGCTCTCAATGATTCCCCTCATGTAAGCATGACAGACTCCTACTTTTTCACTGACCATGATTTGCACTCAACAACATCTGTTTTTTCTTGTGTTAATCAATCTTCCTTGAAAGCTCCTCCCTCTGTAATTCCACCTGTGAACTCCAAACCCAACATGAATGGCACTTCTTCCAATAGCACCCCTAGCCAGAATTACCTTCTTTGTCCTCTGTGGTGGTGGTATTATTATTATTATTATTATTATTATTATTATTATTATTATTATTATTGGTTTACTTCCACTGTAGATTTTTTCAAAGTGTGCATAAAATTATGGCTTTTTGTGTCTGTGTCTTTTTTCTTATATCTTATTAAGAAATATTTGACATCAAGGTCAATTTCTAATTCTATTTTTCCCAGTAATAACATGCATGAGCTTTGAAAATACCTAGTAAATTAGAAGTACGAGGGACTTGTGCCATAGATGATCTCTTTGAATGCCATTGATAAGAATTAATTTATTCTTGAGTATTTTCTCTCTCTTTTTAAAAATTCTTCTTCTATCAGTCCTGCATATGTTTTCTTCTGATTTTTTTTTCTGGTACTGGGGACTGAACTTAGAGGTATTCTATCTAAAATCTACAACCCCCAGCACTTTTCAGTTTTTGTTTTTTAAACAGGATCTTGCTAAGTGGCTGAGAGTCTTGCTAAATTGCTGAGGCTATCTTTGAACTTGTGATCTCCTTACCTTAGTATCCTAAGTACTGGGATTATAGGCCTGGGCCATCATGCCCAGCCCTCTTCTGATTTTAACAGCAGGTTTGCCATCTTTCTGAGACTTTTTTTTGCATTTGTCCATCCACAGTGAATTCAGTGAGAAGCTACAAAGTCTTAGCCTTTCCATAGTACGTATGTCAAAGAAGCTGTGTGAACAAATCCAGAAAGTTTCTCCAGCTTTCCTTTGGATTCAATACTGATGTGGTAACATGGTAAAAGTAAACTGAATAACATGTTAAAGTCTCCATTTGGGACAATAAAATTTTATTGCAATAAAATAATCTGTAAAATAAATAGAATTTCTTCTTACTAGATTTGACCTGTTACTGTTTTCCTGGACTCTCTTTCTGATTTCTAGAGGAATTTTGAATCATCAGGAAATCTCCTAATTTTTCAAATACATTTGTACTAGTGTGCTAGGGCTGCCAGAACATTGTACCACAGACTTGAGTGACTTCAACTACGGAAATTAATTTTCTCACATTTCTTGAGGTTGGAAATCCAAGATCAAGAAGTGGGCAGGGTTGGTTCCTTCTGAGTTCTTACTGGCTTGTGATGGCCATCTTTTCCTGATCTTCCTATGTGTGAGTTATATCATAACCTCCTCTTCTTATAAAGACTCTAGTCATTTTGAATGGGGTAAACCCCACCATTAGAGCCTCATTTTAAACAATCACCTCTTGAAGGACTTCATCTCTAAATACAGACATCTTCTGAGGTACTAGAGGATATAACAACCATGACACTTAAAAAAACAACCTTCAAGATGTAGCTTTTAAACCAAATTGCCACTAGGGACTTTTCTTATAGTTTCTTTTTCATTTTGGCACCACGGTGCAATCCCTGCTAGGCATCCAGTATGGTGTCTAGATATCTGTATTGTGGACCACAGAGAGAAATACAGAGGTTTAGACAAGTCAAAGTAGCAACAACAACAGCAAAACTCCTAGCTCTCCAGTCTTTTCTGTGTGGTTATATCTGAAGATGCAGCTATCAAAGCATGTCAGAGGCATAATGCCTCGTGTCAGAATTCTGAGGATCTAATATTTAAACTAGATGATCGTAAACAAATTACATGTCCTTTCCAAGGACTCATTTTCTTTTTCTTTCTCTCTTTCTGTAATCTTCCTATCTCGGTCTCCCAAGTACTGGATTACAGGCATGTACCACCACACCTGGCTAAAGGCTCTTTTTCTTATGTGTAAAATGGAGGAAATAACAGCCTTACCTCAGAAGACTTAAACAAGACTCCCAATACTTGTCCTATGACTACACACAACAGATGTAAGCTGGCATTAAGGCACAGGAAAGGTCACCAGCACTTTTTGAGGGGTTCTAAAGCACTTTGCAGTGCCTTATAAAGCACTTTGAATTCAGCAGCTCATTTAGAGAAAATGGCACAGAAGATAGGAAATGTCTAAATCATGGCACTTTCTCTGCCCTACCAAGTCTGCTACCACTTATCCCAGCAGGATTTGAAGAATTGCTATAGAAACCGAGGTTTGGGTTGCAGGACTGCAACAGAGACTGTCAGTTAGGGCAAACCAACACCCTTGGAGTAGGTCCTGCTGTCTCCATGCAGATTCATGACTAACAAGAGTAACATGGTGTGAGAAGGATCACCGTCATCATTTGCGAAACAAATGGGGATTTGGTACTAAGGATTGAACTCAGGGGGCATTCTGTCTCTGAGCTCCACCCCAGACCTTTTCATTTTTTATCTTAAAACAGGCTCTTGCTAAGTTGCTGAGGCTAGGTTTGAACCTATGATCCTCTTCTTTCAGCCTCCCAAATACTGGGATTATAGACATGTGTCACTGTGCCTGATCCAAACAAGTTCTTCTACATCACAAATATCTAGATAGCATTTTTTTTTTTAATCTAGCAGACAGAGTGTTGGGAAGACCATTCTCTTAAAGATTATTTCATCTCATTGCCTTTCCACTCTTGAAAGATTAAAATGATAAAAGGATATCTAAAATGAAAATGCAGTTGCAATTTTAATATTGTATTGTAAGAAGCCTACTAACTTATGAAATTAGTATGTATTAACAATTAAAATAATAATAAAAAGAACAAGTGGTTGAATAATAATTTTCTTATCTTTTAATAATGATATTGTGATATGAATATATATGTATATATATACATATGTATACACATATACATATATATATTCATATATTTTTTTTTTTGCAGTACTGAGGATTGAACCCAGGGGCATTCTACTTCTGAGCTACACCCCCAGTCCTATTTTTTATTCTTTATTTTGAAACAGGGTCTCACTAAGTTGCGGAGGGCCTCACTAAGTAGCTGAGGCTGACTGCAAACCCAGATGTTCCTGTCTCAGTCTCCCAAGTAGTGGGATTACAAGCATGAGCCACCACACCTGGCTTGTGATATGAATATATTGGGACAGGAAATATTTTGTATTAACTTTTATACAAAGCCGATTGCAGTTTAAAAATATGCGTCACATTTTTATAAATATGAAATATATGTATGTGTAGAGAGGTCCTGGGAAGTTAATCATGATTATGTTGAAATGGGGATAGCACAATAATTTGCTCTTTTTGTTCATTTGTGTTTTCTAAAATAAAGTAATACAAATAAGCAGCAGCAGCAGCAAGAAAAATAAGTGCATTTTGTTTAAAAACATTTTGAAAAAATCATAAAATTTGGTATTAATAAAGTTAAATAAATTTTACTTCTACTTATGGAGAATAATGCTTTAAGAGTTGAATTAAGCATTGGTCCAATAAACTCATCAAAGGAATAATGGTTATCATATTTTGCATTCCTGTAATGACTTTATTTTAAAGATTCCTATGGAGCATCTCTTCTTAGTCCTGTCATTCAGTGAGGTGCACCTGCCTGCATCCAGGTGGGTTCTGGACACCTTTGCTCTGGATGTGCCATGAGAGACTGGATCTCGGCTCATCAGCTGGAGACAAAGATGTCTTCACTGTTCTATATGCGGTGTGAGCCACAGGAAAGCATATATGGGCTGGCTGGTATTTTTCTCACTCTTTTTCACATCATCGTGGACCAGATAATGTGAAAGCCTAAAACACTCACATCATGATCTAGGCTTTTTCAAAGCTTAGAGCATGTGTGTGTGTGTGTGTGTGTGTGTGTGTGTGTGTGTGTGTGTGTGTGTATTATACTGCATAGGGATTGAACCCAGGGGCCTTTTACCTCTGAGCTGTACCCCAGCCCTATTTAACTTTTTATTTTGAAATGAGGTCTCACTAAATTGCAGAGTGCCTCATTAAATTGCTGAAGTTAGCTGTGAACCTGTGATCCTCCTGTCTCAGCCTCCCAAGTACTGTATATTTTTTTTAAAAAATCATTTTAGCCAGGCATGGGGCTAACACCTATAATCCCAGTACTTGGGAGGCTGAGACAAGAGGTTCAAGGCCAGCCTTAGCAACTTAGCCAAGCCCTCAGCAACTTAGTAAGACACCTTGTTTCAAAATTTAAAAAAGCTAGGGGTATAGCTTAGCAGTAGAATGCCTCTGGGTTCAAACCTCAGTACACACACACACACACACACACACACACACACACACGACACACAAAAGGCTTATTTTAAAAACCATAATTTGTTTAATTATCTTTATTTTCATTTTCAGTTTCTCAACACCAGTCTCTGTATTAGATGGGATAAGTTAAATACTATTATAAACAGAGATTAAAAATGTACAGTAGCTCAGGAAGGTGTATGTATGGAGTAGGGACAGGAGTTTTTCAGGGACCCAGGATGATTGTACCATGACTCCTTAATTTATGGCTTCCAAGAGTTCCCTGAAAGACGGTACTGAGTGGAGGGAAGAAGGAAAGAGCTGTCCAGGTTTTCTCTGAACTATCCCTGGAAGTTGGGCACATCACTGAGGACTCCATTTTATTGGTTGAAACTCAGTCATGTGATCACATATAATATATAACTTCAAAGGAAACTAAGAAATAATGTTAAACTATGTACCAGCTAAAAGAAAAATGAGTTTGATGAACACTTAGTCTCTCTCAGATTTGCTACATGCTAAATCTTCCTGGGGAGAAACTAGACATTTAAATTCAGACTATTCTACATGTGCATGTGAATTGGCAAAAGTGGGAGTATATGGAAAACTAAGCTTTATAATCCATGTGAATTCTTAGAGAACTTGGTTTACTGATACAAGTAATAAAAGTACCACTTATTGAAGACACAACCAAGATTTGGGGAACTTTTGATTTAAATATACAGTGAGGTTATTTTCTTCCATTTTTGTTTCATCATGAATGAAGGGAACCAAAAATGGTAGTAGTTAGACATGTAAATGTTTTAATCCATAACATTCTTCCAGAGTCACTCAAAATAATAAGGACATAGTCAGTGAATCAAATTATAAAGAAATGAAAAGAGAGATGGGCGTGGTGGTGCATGCTTGTAATCCCAGCATTTGGGAGACTGAGACTGGAGGATCCGGGTTTGCGGCCAGCCTCAGTTATCTAGTGAGGCACTCCGCAACTTAGGGAGATCCTGTTTCAAAATAAAGAGTAAAAAATAGGGCTGGGGTATAGATGGGAGGTAGAATGCCCCTGAGTTCAATCCCCAGTACTTCCAAAAAAAAAAAAAAAAAAAGAAGAAATGAAAAAAACCTTGGTAGCTATCTGGCTTGAGTGAACAGAATGGTAGTAAACTTCAGCTTCTTAGCTTCTCAGATTTTCATCAGTTGAGGCAGGGAAAGAATTGAGATACATAGTAGCAACAGACAGGAAAAAAAAAAGTCTTTTTAAAATATAGTTTCTGCCAGGCATGGTAGCCATGCCTGTAATCTTAGTACTTAAAAGGCTGAGACTGGAGGATTACAGGTTTGCGACCAGCCTCAGCAACTTAGTGAAGCCCACTGCAACTTAGCAAGACCTTGTTTCAAAATAAAAAATAAAATAAAATAAAATAGTGCTGAAAGGGCAGCTCAGAGGCAGAATGTCCCTGGGTTCAATTCTCAGTAACATGCACATGTATGTGCCATATATATATATATTCTATATATATAGAATTTCCCTTCCTCCTCTTTTTCCTCACGTGCAGGTCTTATCTACAATGTGTACAGGAGATGGAAGCATTTCTTTGGATCCAACAAAATGTATGTAGATGTCAACACAGGACTCAGCCCAGCTAGCAAGAACCCATTGCAACATCCAAGAAGAGGTGCATAGAAGCTCAATGGGAGCTTGTTAGGAGTAAGATAGGAATGCAGAAACACATGTATGTAGTGCCTGCTTATCAGGAGGCTTGCACATTGGTATCAGTGAAGAAAATGAAAGCAAGGAGAGGAGCAGTCTATTCATCACAGCTGGTTCAGGTCATGCATAGCATAGCTCATTTAGAAAGCTCCCCAGTGAGCCTGAGGAGCCCCAAGATGGAAAAGCACAGCTCTCATAAGATAAATACTCATTCTCAATGAGGCGAGGGGTGGTTCAGCTGTAATGTGAAGCTAAGACTGATCAACTGGCTAATGATATTTAGGACATGAAGAAAATCTAGCTCAGCAAAGCATCTCTTTGATGTGATCTAGTTATAATGAATGTCTTCCAATTAGGTGCTTTAATTAAATTGGCTATAGATGAGCAGCCAAATCGCTGTTTGGGGTAAAAAACAAATGTGAGATTGAGATTTAAGCAAATCGCTCTTAAACGCACACAATTTGGTGAAAAGAAAAAGGGAAATGAGCAACTCAAAACTCTATAACATCAGTTAAAAATAGTTCTTGTAGCTGCTGTTGAAACACAATGATTTGTCTATGTGGCTGTTTCATCTGGGTTTTCAGTGAAGTCATTGAAGGCTGAGAGGGGCCTCCATGGGAAGGCATCCTTTCCTGCTGAGCAGGAGGTGTTCAGGAGGTGTTCTCCTTTCCTGTTATGCACCCCCAATTATTGAAATCAACAGTAACGATGAATTATGTAACCATAATGGAATTCACGTATTACTCACAATGTATTATTATAGATTAGGCACACTTCAAAAAATTTAAGCGCCTTTAAGCCCAAGACAGAACTTAACATGAAAACATTACTTAAAAATCTGAGTTACATTTTCTGTTTTAACAGCTCAGTCTAAGTACTTTCTGTAAATATTGCCTTTTCTATTTCCTTTTCTTAATTGCACTCTTTTTTTCAGTTATTTTGTTACTTTTTAAAATTCTGAACCATTTTCAACTGACAAACAAATTAAGAGCTTGCTTCATTCAGTTGTGTCAGGCCCCTAGGTTTTTTTATAGTTGTAAATTTGATTGCCATATTTCTAAACTATTCCTAATGTATTTCACACTGATTACAAAGTCATGCTCTGAGAAATTTTTATCCATGTTCCATTCAGAGTTATTAAGTAATAAGTGGGCAACTATTTAGAGAAGTGTGTGGAAGTATAATTGAAATTCCAGTATTTCTTCTCAATTGAATTTGCTTCGGTTCAACACAATTATGATTACAAAACTCATATATATTTATGAAAACCTATAAATGAGATAAATCCCATTTGGGTAAAGTTAGGGCTTAAAAGGGGTCCTACATTTACTTGCCCTGTATACACATGAGTTTGTTACGGAAATGTACATAGGGTCCCAGAAGAAAGCTTGTTTCATCTTTCCACCTGAAAGCTCAGTTCATTCTGTCTTTCCTTTTGTGAATGTTGCAGAAATGAAGGCAAATGACTGAGCTGTAGAAAGTTTGGCGCTGCTCACAGGCCCGTTAAGTGCAGAGAGGTTCCTGGTCAAAGTTACTGGAAACTTGAGCCCCTTTTCAAATCTCAACTCATCTGTGCTTTGTCCCTTCCCTGCGAGTGGGCTCGTATTCACAAGTAGAGTCTTGGCATTCATCAACGTAAAACAGTAGGAGAAAGATAGAAAAGGTCATAATAACAACATAAGGAAATTCAACTGAGAGAAATGACTGCTCGGAGACTCCAAAGAAAGCAGATTACTATTTGAAGGCCGAACTTTCCAATAATTCTCATTGGTCCTGTCAGATTCAGTTGCCTTTTGACTCGACTCTCTAGAGAAAGATCAATTAGTTTAACGTGTTCTCAAAATGAATGCTGCCAGATTGCTAGATTTAGGAGTAAACTTTGTTATTTTATTTTATTTTTTGGGTAGGTAGTCTAATAGGTTTGAATTACTTATTCATGACAGGACCGAAACTTCTGGATTCTCATTAAAAATCTGAGTTTTCATATTAATTGGAAATCGTCAGGCTACTGGGGCTACCATGACATTAGAAATTGTGTTTAGATATGGCCCTACTTTTATGACTCAAGGTGTGTAACTGAAGCACCTGAAACAGTGGGAACCTTAGAGCCACCTCTGGGGCCTTCTGCAGTTGCTTGGCCCTGCCCCTTTGTCAACACTGCTCCATCCTCTGTTCCCCCAGTAAGAGATACATCAATGAAAGCACTAGGCTGGAGGAAGAAGGTTCTCAGAGTAAATGCTCTTGGGAAAAAGGGAGACTACTGTCTCTTCTAAATCAATTAAATTATTTTAAAGCCATACAATTCATAGATCACCTGTAAGTGCAAGCCCTATTTTTCCCAGCCACCTTCTCTCTAGAAACTTTGCCAGACCCTCTCTGTCTGGATCCAATGACTGCCTCCTGGCTTCTTTCTACTGTTGAAATTATCATACTATATTGCAATGATTACTTCTCTCATTTGTCTTCTTCCACTAAGGGTCACATTGTATGTTCCTGGAATAGAGTTTTACCTCCAAATAATGCTAAATGAAAGAACACTATGACATTATAAAAGTTTTATCAAGTATTCGGAACTATGTTGAATACTTGAATACTATGTTGAATACTTGAATACTTGATCAGGGGTCTCTGCTCTGTGCTAATGTAACTGATACTGCAATATTTCTGATACAGTGCAGCGTAATTAATCTGATGAGTTTTATGAATAAAAAAATCACTCCATCTGGTGGGATTAGAATCCTGATTGTCTATCTGAGGCTCTCTCTACTTCATTTTTACTTGGTTTTCCATATAAATATATGTATATATTTATATCATATATATTTATATATTTTATATAAGTATATATATAAATATATACATATATCACTTCATATACATATATATGAAGTGAACTTCTGTATAATATAACTAATGTGTTCTTTTTTTCTTGAATATCTAATGTAGCAGGAAGAGAGGCAAAAGGTGACAGCATAGAATGCATTTATAAAACAAGATATTTGAGCCGGGCGTGGTGGCGCACGCTTGTAATCCCAGCATTCGGGAGGCTGAGACCGGAGGATCCGGGTTCGCGGCCAGCCTCAGCTACCTAGTGAGGCACTCTGCAACTTAGTGAGACTTGGTTTCAAAAATAAAAGAATAAAAAATGGGGCTGGGGGTATAGCTCGGAGGTAGAATGCCCCCGAGTTCAATCCCCAGTACCCCCCAAAAATAAATAAATAAATAAATAAATAAATAAATAAATAAAACAAGATATTTGTATAACTTCCTTTTATATTACTGTGTTATTCCCTAACATTTACTTATCTTTAGAATGGCACACTAGTTTTAGGAAATTTGAGGTAGATTGAGAACTATTTGTCTTAGTAATGAAAGGTAAGAACTACAGGATCACTTGCTATATTTTTTATTATTCTAATGGAAATAAAAATCAAATGTACTGGGAAAATATTTTGCTTCTGTATTTCAATAAAAAAAATAGAGCTTTCTTAAAATAAATGCTATATCCTAGTAGCAAATGTTTATACAATTATCTCTGTTATGAGACTTATTAGTGTATATACCTGACAATATATTACCAACTTCTGTGACTGAATATAAAGTATCTTTCTGGGGCTCTCCCTACTTTGTATTTCCACTAGTTCTGTGCTAATTTTGATTTATACAACTTTTGAAATATAGATTTTCATCTCATTTATTTATTTGTTTGTTTATCATAGTACTGGGGGTCAAACCTGGGTCCTTGTGCTAGCGCTAGACAAGAGCTCTACCTCTGAGCTGCATCCCTAGACCTAGAATATAGACTTATATTTATAGACTTTCTTAGATTAAGAAAACAATGTTAACATATTATAAAACTGAAAATAATACAAAATACTTAAAAGTACCTCTCCACCCTTCACCAGTGATGCTGTATGACCTGAGCTGGCTCCATGGGCATGTGACCTGGGCAGTCTCACAGGGTTCTGTGCTGGGAAGGGTCCTATGTGTAGTTAATTGTTCCACTGTTCTCTGGGATTCTTAATGCTTTTTGAACATGGGGTTCTGTGTTTTTATGTCACACCCTACCCTCTTTCACTCCTTTTCACCTCTGTAATCACTCTTATTTATTTGTTATTTCCAGAAATCCTCTGTGTAGGCAAGCATATTTGGATGTATGCATTACTTTCTACATTGATGGGGTTATTCTGGACATAGTCTATACTTGCTTTGCCTCCTCAATATTGTATGTGGGAGTTTTCCATTAAGCAGCCTCAGTCTCCCTAGCATCCGTTTCCTTTGTGTCTTAGGGAGTCTCCAGGCTTATGTAGGATGATCTTTTTAATTCTGGTTTGCCATTCCCTTGCTAAAAGTGAATATGTTTCCCTGTGTATATGCATAAAGTCAATTAGCATCCTGGTAAACAAATCAGAGGCTGTAAGACCATTGCTGGTGTTCTGGAATGTGGGGGTTTCTGAGTACTCAGGTCTGAAGGAGGACTCTGAACTAGGCAAGGCATTGTGATAAGCCCTCTCTGCCACTCAGCTTGCTAGCTGGTCTCTGCTTAGGTCACCTAATCTGAGCATGGCGCACTGTTTTTAGACATTGCTATAACCAGCCTATCTTGCTAACAGGTAGGAAAAGGTGATTTCTCCTTCTCATCTGTTGTTGATAATAAGCCTTCAAATTACTAGATGCAGCATTATAGACTGAATGTTTATTCCTCCTCCAAATTAATATGTTGAAACAGCAACCCACAATGTGATAATACTAAAGGGTGGAAACTTTAGGAGGTAATATGTTTAGCTGGGTCATGAAGACAGAGCCTCTATAGTGGGATGCCCTTAGACAAAGAGGACAGATCTAGATCTCCTTCTCTTTCTTCTTGTCATAGGAGGACACAATAAGAAGGCTGCCTGCAGAAGCCAGGAAGGGAACCCTCACCAGAGCCCAACCCTGCCAGCCATCTCATCTCAGACTCCTCAGCTTTCAGTCCTGTGGGAAACAAATGTCTGTTGTTTAAGAAACCCAGTCTATGGTATTTTTTTATAGCAGCCCCAGCTAAAACAGACAGGGAAGAAGGCCTTTAGATTTCTATGAAGTTGATTAACCCACAGTAGAGGGTTAGATCATATTTACTTATTATTTTACAGATGAAAAAAATAAGCCCGAGAAACAAGGCATGTCACATCCAAAGCCAAGGAATTTAGTGATGAACTTAACATCTACTGCTTTTCAGGTTAATAGACTGTGACATCTTCTTGGAATTTTCCTGAATATTCTAAATTCTGAGGTCAGAATGGTATTCGGAGTTTAGAGACATCTGGCTGGTGTGGTAACAGCTATTGTCCTTGCTCTCTGTGCTGCATTTCTAAGATCTGGAGGGTGGATTGTCTAAGTTGGTGGCTAACAATGCCACCACCTACTCATATTTTTAGCCACAACATGGAAAATCTACTCTTTAGATTTCAGAAACCCACTGAGTTACTCAATCTCTCAGAGCTTTGATCTTCTTAAGAAGAAAAATGATATATCTACCCCCATAGAGTTGTGATTAGGAATAAACAAGATTTTAATTTATCCATTTACTTAACAAATATTTACTTATTAGTGCTGAGAATTGAACCCAGAGCTAATGGGTTCATGGGCTCAGATGCTAATGGGTTCATGTTCACATGCCTACACTCTATCACTGACCTAAACCTTTGGCCCTAAAAATATTTATTAAGTCATTATTATATATAAAAAATTATGTTCCTCAACCAGGTTAAAGCAGTAAATCAAATACATTCCCTTTCTTCATGAAGCTTATAGTCGGGTGGCATTTAAGGTATGAGAAGGTCAGGTGCATAGTTCCTTGTACAGAATCAATGTTCAGTTAAAATTACTGACAGCAACATTATTTTCTTTCCTTTCCTTTTTATAAGTAACTAATTCTGCTGATTTATTGTTAGAGATATTCTTGATCATGAAAATTGAGGCATTTCTATTGAACTCATAAAGATAAAGATGTCCATTCTTCTGTCCTGCCCCTCACCTCCTGTTATTCTTCTTAAACTAGTGGCTAGTAGAAAATTTGGCATATATTTTATCCAGTTTTTTTTTTTTTTTTTTTTTAAACGCAGGAATAGAGCTTTATAAAAGTCAGCTTTTGGAATCAGCCTCACCCATGTGTGAGAGTTTACGCGCAGTACATAGGAAAATTTCCATGTAGTAAAAAGTACTTTGAAATCTGGTGAAAATTACTTACTTGAGGTTAACCAAGCATCTCAGTTTATGCGCCCATTTCTCGTTCTGCCGGACTCTACCTAGTCAGAGCATGCCTAGCAAGAAGACACTGCATGTCCAAGAAATCAGCTTAGAAGCCTCGCTAAAGAGAAAATCAGCCTAGTGAGGTCCATGTGAGACCTGCCCAGGAACGTGAAAGAAGATCAGCAAGGTTAGAGTGTACAAACAACGCCATGCACTTGGTATGTTCTAGAAGAAGCGAGTCTCGCATGCAAGAACATTTGATTTCTTGTGCTGAGCTACAGATGTCTGCTTTAAAGGCAGTGCCCGCTAGAGCTGCGGTTGACAAGGCCAGCTGCTCTGAACTGCCAACTGTCAGTTGACGTGGCAAGCTTCTACCAGTTCGTGCTGTGAAAACAGCACGGAATTGGGTCATCACGGGACACAACTCTAATATCCTCCATCTGTCAAGTAGATGGATTTAGACAAAAATGAACATTTTGAGCAAGAATTATTAAAGTTCTTCTATGAAAATATCTACAGGGAATTCTAAAGCCAAATGCATTCAGTTAGTTTTCCTCTGGAGTGAGAGAACAGAAATGATTCTAGCAGGTACACCTGTCTGGCCTCTAGTGCTGCAGGTGGCAAAAACTTAAGGCTTCCCCAACTGGACCCAGCACCTACCTTCCTTCCTCCCAGGCACTGCTGGAGTTGGGGTTTAGATAGGACTCCATGTCGGCAGTTGTGGGGTTGCCAGGTTATTTCTCTCCAGTCACAGGTCCTGTTGTCTGAACAACTCAGGCAAGGTACAATCCACTGGCCTGGAACAGATGGCAAAACTTCCTTTGGTTTAGTTTCTACTGGCAAGATGGTAGTTTGCCAGCAACTTTAGAATCCAGAATATAGCACACAATTACAAAATTACAAGTGAGATGATTGTTCTTATCATAGAAATCCAGCCGAGCAATGCATGGCTTCCTGCCAAGCAAATAGAAGAGTAACATGCAGTAATGTTCTGCAATAGCACAATTCATACTGAAATCAAGAATAAGCTCTGCTTCATGAAACCATGTACTTATTGGGGAAAAAATTTAAGTGACTAGGTACTATTATTATTTATTTTTAAACAGTACATTACTACCATTTGGAGCAATAGGACCAAGTAGATTAGAAGCTCCCCAAATTATCAGTTGACTCAAATATTTTTCAAACAACACATGCTTAGATTGCTAATCTAATAATTGACATATATCTGCTCTCAAAAGATATAAAGTATAAGAAAACTACTTCTGTATTCTGATAATTTATTATTTTGGAGACTAGTTGTAAGTTCCTTAATTTGATTGGTGGTCTTTTGGGTGTGAATGTCTTTAGCTCTTTCTAGCTGTGTGCTTGTCATTTCTCTGTCAGGTAACTTGTGTAGTGTTCTCATATGATTGATGTGAAGATTTAATGGAATCATATATTTAAAGAGCCTGGCACAGTTGCAATAGCATGTTCACCTTCCATTATTGGCATAGTTCAGCTAGTTTTTGAGTTAGAAAGAAAAACAGTTTTAAAATTTTATCCATTCTGGTTTCAGATTTGTGGTTCTGCTAGCAAAAGTCTCTGGTGTGATATGAATTTCAGTAGGAAGAATTTCTACTTTCAGGCACGACACAGTGCATTTTACATTCATAACTTCAGGGATGTCAGAATGGTGTATGGGAGTGTTTGTGTTTGTGGACATAGTTATAAATAATAAAGTGTAAAAGAGCATATTGTGTATGGCTTTTACCGATTGACCACAGAAAGAGGAAAGAGTGTGAGCCTTTTAAGAGAGAGGAACTGGGAGACAGAAAAGAAAAAGAAAGGGAAAGGAGATGAGAAAAATATGCATTCCAAAGGAGGGAAGGAAATCTACAACAGAATCACTTTAGGGGTACAATGTCAACTGAAGTAGAAATACAGAACGAAAATTCTAAGAAATGCAAATATATTTGTTTCTCTTGCCATATTTTTTTTCTTTGATTTTTTTAAATGTAATGAGAGTTCCAAAAAACTAAGGACTTCATACACAATTTCAGGAATGGTGAATATGTATAAGTGATATGTATGAGTTTTCCATATACATATCACTCTCTTAATATATTTTAATTTAATACATTAAGTTTCTGTCCTTTTGAGGTACTGGGTGTTAGTAATGTTAAAATATCTATCACAGTTGTTTAACAAATAGTTATAACTTTTATATTATTTCCCAGATGCTAGGGATATTCTAAGTGCCTTAATATATTAATTATTTAAATATCAGAACAACCATATTATCAGCTCCTTAGCTGGGGTTCAGAAAGTTTAAGTAGCATTTTGACCCCTCCAACAAGGAGGTAGCTGAAAGAGGATTTGAGCAGGGCACTTAGCTCCAGAACCCATGCTCTTAACATATTGCTAAACCTCAAAAACTGAAGTCCAGCTTCAAGGGTTAAAATTAATGCATTTAAAATAATTATAGCATCCTAACAGGGAAAGTATAATTGAGTAAAAATAACTGTATGGTAAAGAAAAAGCCTAGGCTTCAGAGACACACACACTTGGCTCGGCCTCCTCTAGCTAGCCCTGTGAACCTCAACATTGCAAATTAGAATCATCCAGAAATCTTTTAAAAATCCTTATATCTGGGTTGTAACCCAGATTGATTAAATCAGGATCACCAGGCACAGGACCCAGGAATCTGTATTTTTTAGCTCTTTTTCAAGAGTCTAACATGCAGTCATCAAGGTAATCTGCTGTTTTAATTGGGCAAATTACTAAATCTTTTTATGATTAAATATATCTCTTGCTGGGAGTGATACTCCAGTACTCAGGAGGCTAAGACAGGAGGATCACAGGTTCAAGACTAGCGTCAGCAATTTAGTGAGGCCCTTAGCAACTTAGTGAGACCCTGTTTCAAAATAAAACATAAAACAGGGCCAGGGGTGTAGCTCAGAGGTAGAATGCTCTGGGGATCTAACCCCAGTACCACATACACACGCAAAAATATTACTTATTTATAAGGAAAATATTTACAGCCCCCACTGGTTGTGGTGCCTGATATCTAGCAGTTGATGAATACATATTACTCCTGCACCCCAAACCCAGGTATGCCATGGGAGTTCAGAATAAAGAGAGAGTCATGGAGGTCATAGGTTTTTTTGGAAGTTTACACAAAGCAGATAGAATGTCAACAGGACTTTAAGGACAGATAAGATTTGGAGACATGGAAAGGTGGTACTTTGGAGACCATAAAGAGATGAGCCTGACAGAAATGAGACAGAAATGACTGGTCTCCACATAGACAGTATATACTGGAGAAAAAGAGGCTTTTGTAGGCAAAAAGTGTTTCAAAAGTTTCCAGATATAGAAAGTAGTAATCCTATCAAAAGATAGAAAATGGAAGAGAGGTGCTGGTTTTGATGACAAAGTGAAGATTATTCTCAAGAGTACACATTTCTCTTTTTTTCTTAATAATTTCTCTGTCTTTTTCATTTAGAATATATCTTGTTTTCTAATCCTAATTTTACTCCAACATACATATTTTATAATTTAAAAAAAAACAAAAACCAATGTCGGTCACATCTATGCTTGGTTCCAATACTATTTGACACAGGTACATCTAAAGTTTATGCTTTGTTGATAAGTTTCTCTAGAAAACCTCCTTAAAGAAAAGGTTGAGTCTTTTCTTCGTAGAGATTTGTATCTGTGGTTGTATGGAATCATGGATGAAGGGAATTCTCTTTTTCACTCTCTTGTTTTTCAGATGAGACAAACTGAGGCCTAAAGAATTCAATGACTGAAGTGGGGTCATGATGTTCATAACAGGGCTGGGCCAGAACTAAGAGTCTCCAATTTTTTTCTGTTCTTTTTTCCTGTTAGAATAGGTTAGCATAAAATAACCAGTTGAACATAAAATATAGCCAACAGTCTCTTTGGTAGCATTTATAAGAAAACCCACAAACTGGTTGTTATAATACAATTTTTCTTTATTTTAAAAAGCTCAATTTACTCAGCAGGCTCACGTGTTGACAGAAACTATGTTTAAACAAAGATATCTAATTTTCTTTATTATGGTATGCTAGTAAGTATGTTGGGGGAATACATGTTTCTCTGAAGTTTTCATCAGATCCTAGCATCTTAGGGAACATCCACCCCACCTCCACCTCAGACCGTCTCTACTCCTCAATCTTGCTAACAGCTAATTTTTTTTTAAACTTAAGTCCTCCTTGGCCACTTGCTGATAATGGTGAAGAAGCAAGCAGTCACTTGTATGCACAAAGACTCAGATATGGGTGCAATTAGTTTGAGGTCATAAACTTGCATGCACATAAAAAGGAGGTCTGATTTGGTCTCTGAATGTTTGGCTCCAATGATTTATACTATTGTATATTTATACAGTAATAACTTTTTGCATTTTTGCATTGGTTAACAATGCCTTTTATTTATTGTGAGTTGCTAATACTGCTTGAAATAGCCATCTGTATAACATCTGCAGGATTGGGGTTCTTGACATTTTAAATGATACAAGCTCTGAACTAAAATTATCCAAAAAAGGGACATAAATTCTATGCTATATATTTTAACACTGAATGAATCAAAACTATGATTTCTGAAGTATGACATGTGTTTTATAGACTTGCATTCTGAGGACTGAAACTGTCTTTTAGGAGAAGTTATTTTATTTATAGTTATAG
Source organism: Graphiurus murinus (assembly GCA_004027655.1). Classification (NCBI taxonomy): domain Eukaryota; kingdom Metazoa; phylum Chordata; class Mammalia; order Rodentia; family Gliridae; genus Graphiurus; species Graphiurus murinus. The sequence continues at coordinate 92,501 of PVLC010000315.1, forward strand.
CTCTATGTTTAGTGCATGTTAGATTTCCGCCATTTAAGTGAATCAGGGTGCTTGATACCATGGAGAAAAGACGTTCAATTTTATTATTTAGGACTATGATGAGATATAAAATCATGTAAATTTTAGCAGTAATTCCTGATTCTATAATATGTTAAAATAAAGGGATGTTTATTAAGAAAAAAAATGCATTTATATATTCAATATTAGAAGTGTTAGATTGTTGTCATATTTCATTGCTAAAAGTAAGATATAATGAAATCTTATGTTTACATATCATGAAATGCAACTAGAATTATTTTCTTTAAAATTAAATATCATTCAATGATCACTGTATACGTTTCTTCTTTCTTCAAATCAGAAGAATTACTTTTCATTGTTGTTCTTAAGCAACAGATTCAATTCTTAGATTGTGTCTTAGTTGAATTTCCTAAACAATGGATATCAGTTTAAGATTAAAAACTAGTTATTCAAAAGTATATTAGCTAATGCTATTGAAACAGACATTCTAACAATATTATATTACAAAGTGAAAAAAATGGATCCAGTTTTGCTGAATAAATGTAATGTGCTGCTAAAATAAGATTTTTGAAGCAGACTGTGTTTGCTCATTGTAATGATTTAAATTTAGGGTGTTCCCTAGCATTCACAGAAAGAGGTGGCAATGTCAGAAGTGGGTCTTGGTTATAATCTCAGCTGTGGATAAATCCATTGTAATGGAATTATCTGAGTGATGTCCCAGGCTGGTAGGGTGTGGCTGGAGAAGGTGGGTCCCTATGGCGACAGCCTTGGGATTATATATGGTTATTCCTCCACTAGCTCTCTCTCTTGCTTCTGGCCTTCCTAATGTGAGAGCAGACTTGTGCTTTCCTTTACCCCCACTTCCCGCCACCATGCCCTGAGATCCATGGTCCCTGGCCTCACATGGACTGAACTGCAAACTAAGTAAATGAATCTTTGTTCCTCTAAGTTGTGTGGATAGTCTTTGAAGTATAGCAGTGAAAATGCTGATAAATACAGCCATGTACATTAAACCTCAAGTTCCTAAATAAACTCCCTTTCAGTGTTGTCGACCATGATGACTTCTTTCAACAGGAGGGAACCCTGCTATTAAGGAAGGAAATCATCTCTGGCAGCAATAATACATTCTTGCAAACTGCTGTCCTGACCTTTCTTGTTAACTTTGAGCTTTTGATCCTTCAGGAGCTCCAATGGGGAACAGTTCAATCTGTTCTTTCTGTCTTGACTGCTGACAGTCTTGTATAGATGGGAGGCTGCTTTGGATCTTAGTTTTAGTTAAACAACCATTTTTCTGTCACACATTAGACACTGAAAGAAAATAGAGTGATGCATGCTCTGGAAAAACATGTAATCTAGGGACACCTTCAGTAAAAACATATAACACATGCATATTTAATATATGTGCAGATACACTAATATTTATATATTATATCCACTGTAAAACATATAAATAAAAATGACTAGATAAAAAATGCACATATATTCTCATCTTGACTGGCTTCACACCTACAGATTGCCTGTGTTGTTCCCTCCCTTTCTTGGTGTGCATCATTCTGTTTTGGAGGCCACAGGTCAGAAGCAGAAAGAGAAACACGTGGTCCATACATTAAACAGAAATTGGTAAGTAAGGTGGCCTCAGATTTTCAGGCTAAGGAACATAGGTTTAATTTGCCAGTCAGTTTGGAGGGCTTCTCCAAAGGGGCCTGATGGACTGCCAAGTCAAGCCATATCAGAAGACCGTCATTCAGTGATAGCCTCTCCTGGAAGGCCAGATGCAGAGACACCACGTTACAGAGCCCGACACAGTGACTGCACATTTAATGGGCAAAACAAGAGTCTTGAGGAATCCCAGTAATGTATCTTGAACTTAGCATTGAAGAACTTCTGATTTGGTGCAGTAGGAGGAATAGAATTGTTTTATGATTGTCATAAATTGTAATCTGATTTAAAAAATCATTTAACAGGAAATTTTGAGCATGAGTTCTCTGTACATTAAGAGAATGTGTCTCATTTAGCAGAGGATCGCAAATCACACCACCTGACACACTGTAATGGGCAAATCCCTCTCCATGCACTGGCTGGCATTTATGATTTAGAACACATGTGCAAGAAAGGGGACATGCCCACGCTTGGTAAGTGTGCGTGCTAAATTGCAATTTGCCCTGCCCATTTGGGAAACACATTTTCTATTCCAGCAGTGGTGTGAAGTTCACGGCAAGGGTAGAAGAGCTCCTGAGTGTTTTCTCAGACTTCTTAGATGAAGGAAGATAGAGGGTCAGGAGGACAGAATGGTAACCAGAAAGCCTTGAGAAGCTACTTCCTGCTCTTGCAATCACTTAGGATGCAATTTTAGTCCCAGCTTTGGAGCCTACTATCTCTACTGAAAGAAGATTGCAGGCAAAGGAGAAAAACAGGGGTGAGGAGAGTGGAATCAAAAAAGTGTCTCATGCCAGGTCTACTCAAGGCTTAGGCAGGACTTAAAGCTGCATTTGAATTCCATGTCTTCATCGTCCTATCTCTATTAATGCTCAATCTATGGGGGACAGTAATGAGCATTCCCAGGGGTTTCATAAAATGGAAATAAATTCTTCAAAACTGAACTTGTATCCTTTGTAGTTCTTTCTATCTAAGTGAATTGATAAAATGTGGCAAGTCAGGCTCCCTGCTCCTATGAATCTGATATTCTGGAAACACTGACATAAAACAATCAGTTCCATATTTAATTATAAATAATGGTAGTAATTGCTATGGAAGGAAAGGGCAGTATTATGAAATATATAAGGAAATGAATTTGAGCATTAAGGCAGGCTCCATGGGGCAGAAGTGACTTTTGAGTGGAGATACGTAGAATATGCATTAACTAGGCAAAGAGGGGAGTGTGAAAAGAATTTGATTAACCAAAGTAATGTAAATGTTGAAACCGATCAGTTTACATTCATTATATGTGTTGTAGTTCATTCTAATGAAAAAGTTATGTCTGATTATTTACAATAAGAGTCTAAATACATGAATAATTATCTATATTTAAGGATTTTTTAAAAAGAGAAATGATATTTAGTGATAGGCACCTTTTGTGTCCCCAGATGGACATCTTGCTAGTTCAGGGTATGAGATAGCTTCTATGTAGTCTGAAGAAATAGGCTGTAACCCACAGGTTTCTTCCGGGTGAATCAGCAAACCACAATCCTGCATTAAAATGATAGAAATTAGTTGTCATAGTAACCTAACTCATGGTAAGCAAATCTTAAAAAGTAAGATTATATGTGCCAATAACCTTTATGGATGAAAGGTGAGCAGAGCTGGGGGAGGTAGGAGAGAAAAAAAAAAAAAGATGCTACTGATGTAGCTGGGACGTCCTAATAGATTTCCTCCAATGTTCCATTGAATTGTTGAGCAAAGGCGTTGAACTCTGGGGTCCCAACATCTTTCAGGCTAAGGCCAGATGAAAGCTGGACACCAGTGGATCCCACCATCTCCTGTCCTTGGCACCCTCGTGTCTGGACCAAAATGCCATGCTGCTGTCCATCTCTCCTCCCCACTAACTCTGCATGTATCACATTCTTCCCCTTAAATACACCTTCACAACTCAAAGGATCCCCAGGATGTTTCCTCTAGTAAGGAAAAGACAGATTGCTGTGAACGTGCCTCCAAGGGAAGCTAACCACTAAGCCCCTCAGCCTCTTCAGGTACGGCGGCGAGGAGGTTTACCTTTTCCTGTGATCCACCTGCCTCTTTCAAATCACTGCTCCATATCATTAACCGTTTCCTGTGGTTAATTTTGCCTGCCTCCTCCCTGTGGCTGTCTTCCCCCAACATTTTAATTAGGCTTCCAAATTCACTAATGGGACACCTTGGTTGATCATTTTCTCCATTTCACAATGTGCTATCATCCAACATCCCTACAAATCCATTCCATTTCATTCAATTGCATCTTTAGACCAATTCCAGAACTTTTCAATCAAGCTAAACTGCCCCATCTTTAATCTTAAATTCTTATGCATTTTCTCCAAATAAAAACATACTTTTTTTTTGAGGTACTAGAGATTAAATTCAGGGTCTTGCACATGCTGGGCAAGTGCTGTATCATTGAGCTACTCCTCCAGGCCTTTTTTTTTTTTTTAATGTTATCAGTGCATTGTAAACATACCTCTTTGTGAGGTACAAGATGGTAGAGGCATACATGCACATAGGACTCAGTTAACCCTTCCCCAATTCCCGTCTCATTCCCTCCCCCTTTCCCCCATCTCACGTTTGGTTTAGTGATTGACTTTGATAAGTTTGTGAATGTACATCATGCGCATTAGGTATTTCCCCCTCCCCCCCCATCACCTTCAGTTAGGTCACCATCTTTGCTCATCTAAGATTTTCCTTCTTCATCTAGAATCCCTCCTATTATTCGCTTTCTCCCTAGTTTCTGCAAATTAGGGAGAGCATCCAATTTTTTTACTTCTTGTGACTGACTAATCTCACTTAACATAATGTTTTCTAGGTCCCTCCATTTTCCTGAAAATGACATGATTTTGTTCTTCTTTATGGCTGAGTAAAATTCCATTGTGTACATATTCCAAAGTTTTATAATCCACTCATCTGTTGATGGACATCTTGGCTAGTTCTATAGTTTGGCAATTGTGAATTGTGCAGCTATAAACATTAATACACGTGCATTAGTCTGGTAGTTTGGTTTCCATTCTTTGGGTAGATACTCAGAAGTGGTATTGCTGGATCATATGGTAGATTCATTCCCATTTGTCTGAGAATCCTCCATATTGTTTTCCAAAGTGGTTGCACTAATTTGCAATCCCACCAAAAATGTATTAGGCTTCCCACTTCTCCACACCCTCACCAGCATTTTTTGTTGTTTGTGTTTTTGCAGATTGCCATTCTAGTAGGGGTTAGGTGAAATCTCAGGGTAGTTTTGATTGCATCTCTCTGATTGCTAATGATGTTGAACATTTCCTCATACATTTATTGGCCATTTGTATTTCTTCCTTTGAGAAGTGTTTATTTAGTTCACTTGCCCATTTTTTGATTGGGTGTTTTCTTAGAAGTGAGTTTCTTGAGTTCTCTATGTATTCTAGATATTAGTCCTCTATCATAGGAGGAATAGTTGGCAAAAATCTTCTCTCATTCTCTTGGCTCTCTGTCGAGGTTCTTGATAGTTTCCTTTGCTGCACAGAAGCTCTTTGGTTTAATGCAATCCCACATATTGATCTTTCTTTGACTTTCTTGTGCCTTTGGGGTCTTGTTGAGAAAGCTTTTACCTGTACCTATGTGTTAAAGTGTTGGCCCTATTCCCTCTTCAAGTAGCTGTAAGATCTCTGGTCTAATTTCTAGTTTTTTGATCCATCTTAACTGACTCTTACGTACGGTGAGAAAGCGAGGTTTATTTCCATTTTTCTGCATATGGTTAACCAGTTTTGCTAACACCATTTGTTGAAGAGGCTATCTTTTTTCCTGCATATGTTTTTGGCCCCTTTGTCAAAAATCAATTGGCCGTAAGTGTGTGGATTTTTTTTCTGGGTCTTCTATTCTGCTCCACTTGTGTATATGTTTGTTTTTGTGCCAATACCATGCTGTTTTTATTACTATGGCTTTGTAGTATAGTTTAAAGTCAGGTATTGTGATGCCTCCTGCGTGGTTCTTGTTGCTGAGAACTACTTTGGCTATTCTGGGCTTTTTGTTGTTCCAAATGTATTAAGGACTGATTTTTCTATGCCTGTAAGGAATAACCTTGCAATTTAATGGGTATCACATTGAATCTGTAGATCACTTTTGGAAGAATGGCCATTTTGATGATATTTAATCTGCCTATCCAAGAATACGGAAGATCTTTTCATCTTTTAAGGTCTTCTTCAATTTCTTTCTTCAATGTTTTATAAGTTTTATTTTAAGACAGGGTCTCTCTCACTAAGTTGCCCAGATTAGCCTTGGATTTGTGATCAGCCTCCTGAATTGTCTCAACCTCCTGAAATGCTGGTATTACAGACATGCTCAGCTTTACATACTTTTCTTCTAAGCATTGGCTGCCTGTTCTTCAGTACTGCAGGACTTACATTCCTGTGACCCTACACCTCGATTTATGTCCACTTTATCTATTCCTAGTTGTAAACAGTCAGATTCTTCCATTTATTTTACAAAATCTGCAGAAGCAAAACTTTAATCCTCTAGCTATATAACCTTTCCCTACCCAAGGTTCTACATACCACTCGGTGACACTGGCAAAAGTCACACAAATGTTAAGATAAATGACACAGAAATGTCTTGCTGGTCTCTCAGTACCACCTGGGAATGTTTTTTTCTATTATTCTGTTTGGAACTCTTCCCATTCTCCACTGGGGTCATTAACACCTTTCTCATTCTCCCTACACTCCCCATTTCAACATCTCCATGGGTCTCACTACATGATCTTGGCTCCCAATTCACACAGAATATACAGCTCATCAGGCAATAATTTGCTCAATTTCTTGCCACCTGTCAATAAACCAACCAGGTCCAAATAATATTTCTTCTGCTTTCTCTAGTGTTATGTAAAAGTAAGCTTTCTCCCCTCTGTGAAATTGTTTCCTTCACTTGTATTTTTCATGTAATTCCCTTTCACTCAGTGTGTGTGTGTGTGTGTTTGTGTGTGTGTGTGTGTGTGTGTGTGTGTGTGTGTGTTACTGGGAATTGAACCTCTCTAGAGTCATGCTAACTCTGAGATATACCCTCAGCCCTTTTAATTTAATTTATTTATTTGAAACAGGGTCTCATTAGGTTGCTGAGAGTTTTGGTAAATTGCTGAGACTGATTCTGAACTTGCAGTCCTTCTATCTCAGGCTTCCAAGTGTCTGTATGACAGGTATGCTCCCAACACACCCAGTTAATTCCCTTCTATCTCTGCAAACACTCACCTCTCTGGTTCAGTTAACACATCTTATTATGAAACATCAACTCCTTTGGAGACTGTTCAGCTATTGCCCTCCCTTCAAGTCTGGCCTTCTCTAGATGCCCTCAGCTTTCTTCACTGACTCTCTGGGGGATATCATTCTACTTCATGGGAAAACCACTACTGGCCTGAGGACAATTTCCAAACTGTATCTCTGCCTAGGCCACTCTTGTGAGTCCCAGACACACATTCTCTGCTTCCTGCACATCTCCTGTGATGTCTCATGAGTACCTTAGTTTCAATATATCTAGGAGGATATCATAGTTTGGGTCAAAATCATTATGATCTCAATTTTCCTTACTTTTTTCTTGTAAAAAGAAGGTTAATAACAGGCCTCTCATTTATCTTGTAGTCAAGAGTGGCCTGTGAAACAATTCTGGCCAGTGTGAGGTAAATAGGAACTTGCTGCAAATGGTAAGGAAAGCCCTTGCTTTTCTGGTAGCAGAGGCTGCACCTTCATCTTCTGTCTTCTTCCCTGTTTCCCAGAGAAGGGGTCTGATAACTGGAAAAAATGACTATATTGTGTTATGAGGGAAAGACCACGAAAACTGTGAAGACTTTAGTCCTGCGTCATGGATCTTCTGCAACCATCAGCTTTGGACTTTTATGTTGTAGGAGAGGGAAGTATCTCTTCTTTTTTTAAGTTGTTATTAGTCATGTTTGCTTACTTGCAAAATAGCCAAAATTGACCTGAAAGTCATCCTCCCCAAATCTGTCCCATAACCCATAATCTCAGTACCAGGAACTCAGAAGAGTTGCAGTTTCCAAGCCAGACACTTCAGTTATCCAAATCTTCCTTCTCTCTATTTCCTCAGTCAACCAATCACCAGGTCTTTATGCAGACTTTCTCCTCTTGATTTCACTGTTTGCTCTCTTAATGTCTGTTTATTTGCTATAGGAATTGCCTTGACTTCTTAATGGATCTCTTCTGCCAACAGTTCTAGTGTCTGCCCATATTTGCATGTTCTAAATTTTTCTAAAATTAAAATCTTATTACCTCCCTTTGCTGCCTGAAATAACTTGAGGTTGCACTGTGTTCAGAATAAAATGTGACCGCTCCAGGATGGAAATGCAGCTCATTTCCATCCTGGCCTATTAACCTTCACCCTGCATTCTGTTTCATCTGAAAAACTTCAAGTTTTCCCATTGCCACTTTCTCTGATGTCTCTATATCTTTACACACAGCTAACTGCCTACCCATCATCTACTCAACTCCTACTTATCCTTCAAAACCCAGCTTCTGTACTCTTCCTCCTCTGGGAAGTTAACCCTGATGCACTAGGGTTTGGATGTATATTTAGATGTATGTAGTACTGCTTTTTTGCTCTAGCCTTCTTGTTTCTCCATCACCTGGTCTCTTGCTGTGAGAACAGAGAGCCTAACTTCTCAGTCTGTAGTTTAGGTCATTACAATAAAGAGCTAGAATAGAATAGGTGTGTAATAACTATTGTCAGCATATGGTGCACGAAAGGTCCAACTCGAAGAGATGCATCATGGGAGATGCATTATGATACTTTCTTTTTCTTTTCTTTTTTTTTATTGTTGTTGTTGGTACTGGAGATTGAAAACAGGGAAATAATTTTACCTAAGAACTACATCCCCAGTACTTTTTATTTTGAAACAGAGTCTTGCTAAGGTGCTGAAGCTGGCCTCAAACCTGTGATCTCCTGTCTCAACCTCCAAAGTCCTGGGATTATAGATGTGTGCCACTACACCTAGCTTATGGTATTTTATATAAGCCTGTACATCCTGATTTTTTGGGAAAAAGGTTGATATTAGTACCTCTCATTCTTGAGGAGATCAGCCACAAAATAAAAATAACTGAAATTCTCAAGGTATGTGTTAAGGTATCCACATTTCTCTTTTAAGGACAAGTACTAAAAGATGACCAAAGCATTCTAGAACAAAACAAAATTTAAATTGCACTGAACAGTGATCTGAGTATAAGACAAACTAACATTGTATCAGGAATGTTGTTCTCGTCCTTAGAAAATATGTCATTCACATCAGACATAAAGTGAATTTTAATTTTGCTTATAAATTAGTCATAGTGAACTTTAAAGAAGTTTTCTGGATGCTGTGTATCATTTTATTTTATAAAAATTAAAAAATCATAAGATATTTGGGTTCTGAGATTTTTAATAATTTTTCATGATAAAGACTTAGTCACATTTAGCTTCTATGAAAATCAATCTATAAGCTTCATAAGTTTTCTCCTTTTGGCACAAAGACCAATTCCCTAAACATATAATAAGAGGCAAGATCACACATCCTGAGTTTTATATTACTCACATGGAAGATTTGTATTATGGAAAAATACCTCATAAATAAGCATAAATAAATTTACAAGATATTTAAATAAGGCCATTTATGTATTTAGAATATGTGCTTTTGTTTCTCACACAATTATTCATGTTTTTATTCTTATAAAAATGGCATATTCCAGAATGGGAGAAGAAACATTAACAAATCATAATTAATTTGCCAAATATGAATCAAGAACCTGTACTACTATAAACATACTGCACAAATGCTTTGTGAATATTAGGATAAGTATCTGTTGCTAGTTGGAGTTCTAATCTGCCTTCCAACCTAAAAGATGCCTAGAATAAACCTGTCAAGCTTCTCAAGTATAAAACTGTAACACAATGATAATCATAATGATAACTGAAATAGCTGTACCTTTCAGCATTTACTACTTGCTATGCATCACATGGCTTCATTTATAAGCATTATCTTATTTTTATGATAAGGACTCCTCCCTTAATTTTAGAGATAAAGCAGGTTCATTTCAGACTCTGCCAGCTCACAGAGTCATTGCTGACTTTCTTAAGAGCAGAACAAGTCATTGCTTTCATCATCTGATTTCAAGCTATCTGGGAAAGGTCCAATACTTTATCTCCTTTACTCTACCTTCATGCTACTCCCAGCTAAAAGCTGTTTCCTTAAAATCAACTTGCAGCCAGATAAGTACTTGGAAGGCTGAGACCTGAGGATGGTGGGTTCAAGGACAACCCCAGCAGCTTAGCAAGACTTTAAGCAATCTATGGAGACCTTGTTTTGGAACACAAAATTTAAAAACGGCTGGTGGTGTAACTTGGAGATAAAATGTCCCTGGACTCAACCTCCAGTACCAAAACAAACAAACACACAAAGTCAAATTGCATTGCTTCATTATGTTTTTTTCAAATACAGCCATCCTGAGGCTGAGTTTGTTATAAATCAATTCATGATGTAAATCTGGACCAAAAAGCGTGTGACCATTTTTCTGTTTCTGTCATTTAGCACAATCGGAACATGTTATTAGCAATTCAAATGTTGTTTCCAATTGAATCTATTGTCAGAATACATATGGGCGCAACAAAGAAAAAGAGATCTGCTTAGGATTGGGACCCAGCACAATGAGGAGGCATCAGAACAGACAAGGAAGAATGAGAATCTAAGAGTAAACATGTCTGTGTACCAGCCCAGGATCCGGAGTGTGTGTATATTTAGGGCACTGGGATCACCTCCAGTGCAATACTAGCTCTAATATTTTTGAGTCTGTACAAATAATCATTGTTCAGATAATTCCTATGTAATCTATTTAGCTCTAGAATTTTATGTTTGTGGTTTTCCTTTTGAGACATTTCCAAATGGGCTCCTTGTATAGACTTGCATCTTATTCCAAAGGAATGAATTATTTTCTGTCTTCGCGTTGTCTCTAAATTTAATCACTGAATTCTTAATACTATAGTCGGTCAGCCATAAAATACTGAGTAGCTATTGTGTGATTCACAGTATTAGAAGTTCAATGAATATTTATAGAACAATTAAGTGAAGTATATATTAGCAAGAAATAATTATGGCATAACCTATCTGTATCACCCCTTATGTACCACATTAATCTTTAAATTGAATGTTTTTAAAAAGAAAACTGCATATAAATTCATAGAGGCTTATACCTTTTATGGAGGACAATTTGAAAATATCTCTCAAAGTAATTGCTTTAAACCAGCAATCATACTGTTAAACTTTATTGTACAGACATATTTAATAAAATACACAAAGATACATGAACAGAGCACTTCTTATACCAACAGAAAACTTGACTCTACTCAAGTGTCTACCAATAGGGAACTGAATAAATAACTTACAATACCTCTATGTAATGGAGTATTTTGTGATTCTTAGAAAAGAATGATATAGAGTGAAAATATGGAGAGATATATAAGATGTACTATTTAAAGTAACCAAAGCCACTGGACGCTGTGGTGAACATCTGTAATTCTAGCACTTGAGAGGCTGAGTTGGGAAGATCACAGGTTTGAAGTCAGCCTCAGCAACTTAGTAAGACCCTCAGTAACTTAGTAGACCTCGTTTCAAAATTAAAAAAATAAAAAGACTGGGATATATCTCCGAGGTAAAACACCCCTGGGTTCAATATTCAGTACCAAAAAAAAAAAAAAAAAAAAAGCAGGTTGCAAAATATGGTGCATATCATGATTTATTTAAATGAAATAAATTTTAGTTCTTATATATGATTGGCTGTGCATGTATAAATTCTGGACTGATACATAAGAAACTCTGAAGAGTGGATCATTTAGAATAAGAATATAATAGGCCAGAAATGAGAAGGTAAAAATGGACTTTATAGATTCTGATATTTTGCCATTAGTATGAGTTATGTTTGTATTTTTTTAAAACTTTAAAGAAAACATTTGGATGGGAAAGTAAAAGGGAAAATCAGAACTGATAGCTAGCTCCTTTGAAGGCATATTCACTTCCTGGATGGCTTAGAACCATAGAAATGTGCTCTTTCACCGCTCTGGAGGCCAGAAGTCTCACGATTGAGGTGTCAGCAGGTGTGATTCCTTCAGGGAGCCATGAGCCTGTACTGCCATATACCATTGTCCTGTTCACAGGGCTTGCCATCCATCAGAGGGAACCACTGAGAGGCAGGTGGATAAATGCTGCAGGCAGGAGGATGATCATTGGAAACATCTGAGCTGAATGAAAACAGCCATTTGAATCCCTGGTAGATGACGTTAGAGACTGACACAGGAAGTGGGCAGAAGTTAGCAAAATGCATTTGGAATCATGATTTTCATGCTTGGTGCATTCTATTGACACAAATTTCAGGTTTGTGGCAATGAACTAATCTTCTTAGTCTTTTGTTTAAAAATTCTTATCATGTAAGCCTCTAAGCTGTAGCCTCTTTTATGAAACTTATGGAAAATTTTACTATCTCTTCTTCTGAAGTACAAAGCAAAATTAAACATCTTTTCTGAGCAGTAGGAGACATTTTCATCTTTATTTACAATTTGTTCTAATAAAATATTTTCAGTGAACAAGTTTCATCTATATAATGACCTTACTTTGAATTTTAAAGAAAATATGTAACTACTTAAGTCATTCTATTTGTTCAGAAGAGATCCTTAAAAATATTGCTCTTAAAATTGATTAAGCATTAATGGTTGAAATTTATTCTGTTATAGTAAGAATAAAAATATGTTTTTAAATTTAATTGCTTTTTAAGAACACTGTCAAACTTGAGTTTGGGTAGCAGGATAGAGTATATGGTTTTACTTGCTGTTTATGTTTGGTGTTCATAGTCTTATAATACCTTAGAATTCATTCTGCAATGAACATCATATGATGTGATGAAATTGTGTGTCTCTTCCTTATACAAATATCAACTGAGAAGTGGCCACACATAATATTATGAAAGAATTCTGTACTAGTCCACAAAGAACTAAAAAAGAAGGGAAATTGAAATAAATTATAAGCAGAGGAATTCATTATTTTCAATTAAATGTATTACTATGACATCAATATTTGGAACACTTTTTATTTATCATGCATTCCAAATTTCTGAGCTAATATGAAGCTTTCTTTCCTTTTTTTTTTCAATCAAGATGTCCTTCAGATCAGCTAGGACGGGGCCAGCATGGTCTGGAACATCGAAGTCCATTCTGAAAGGCACCCTCTAGTCTCAATACATGCCAGTTGCCGGGCTTTGTAGAATTGGGACTGGAAAATCTAGGGAGACTCGGCCTGTGAAATGGCTAATGCTCCTCAGTTCCAGCCAGCTAGAAACCCCAAGGAAATCAGCCTTTATTGTGGTCTCTCAGCACTTTTGGTTTCAGTCCCAGATGGAATCCAGAAGGGTAGATGTAAATGCAAATGAAAAGAAAGAATGAATTTATATGTTTAGATATCAGAAAATGCTCAGTTCTTTTTGATTCGTGAACAAAGAGTATGGAGTTGGAACTGAACATACTGCTTTGGGATCTCTTATACTTTGAAGAGTCTGGATCCGTTTGGGAAATGACAAAACAATAACAACAACAGCAAGGAAAGGTTATTTCTTGTTCCCAAGGAGCAAACCTATTATTGCAGGCTGAAGAAGAAATAGCAGGGTTGTGAAATAGGCAGTAGACTATAGAGTTATTCTTTCCTTCCTTCCTTCTTTCCTTTTCCTCCTTCCTTCTTTCCTTTTCTCCTCCTCCTCCTCCTCCTCCTCCTCCTCCTCCTCCTCCTCCTTCTTTTCCTCTCCTCCTCCTCCTCCTCCTTTTCCTCTCCTCCTCCACCTCCTCCTCTGCTTCTCCTCCTCTTCTTCCTCCTCCTCTGCCTTCTCCTCCTCCTCCTCCTTCTCCTTTTTGTGGTGGGGATTAAACATAGGTGCATTCTACTTCCAAGATATATCCCCAGCCATATTTTACTTTTTATTTTGAAACAGGGAGGGTCTTGCTAAATTGCTGAGGCTAGACTCCAACCTGTGATCCTTTTGTCTTAACCTCCCAAATATTGGGTTTAAAGGGTTATTTCTAAAGACAACTTTTAGTTTGTGTGTACTTACCATAACAGTGACCCCAAACATAATGCTTCCCACATAGTAAGCAAAAAGCTAAGCAGACCTGCCCAGGAGACACTGATCACTCATACTGAACACACTTCAGCCTGGACGTTCCCACTTATAAATAATCCATTAATAAAGCAGATGAGATTGTGATCCTTAGAGATATAGCTCTGGTAGGGAATCTTCTTCCGAGTGCACTAATGGCTTTGAATATTTAATAAACATGCAGTTACATTAGCTTTGGACGCCATGTAGACACTTCCTGTCTACATTCATCTTGATAATTTTTACACAAACACACTTAGACCTACACACATTTACACATGGGCACACACATGCACATACACAACCACACTTAGAAATGTGGGATTTGAAAACTCGAAGGGAACTTGAACATTTACAACCAAGTTTAATTTTGCCTCAAGTCACAGCAGTGCCTTTATACATGCTTTCAGTTGTGAGATCCCGGGACTCCTAATGAAGCACGGGGGCAGCACAAGAAGAGGAGCCGTGGGGCCTCATGATGTTACTTGCTGAAGACACGAGCCAGCCACCACTTCCTATCAGGTCTGTTGCAGGGGATATATTGACTGCTAGCGTATCAAGCCTTCTGTAGTATTTCACAAATACTTCAAAACTTAAGTAAGCAAACTAACGAGTATACTTGTCTTGGTCACCTTTCGTATCACTGTGACCAAAATATCAGAAAACAACTTAGAGGAGAAAGGTTTATGGGGTTCGTGGTTTTAGTCCATCAGGCCGGCTTGCAAGTATAAATGGTGGCAGCGGGGACACTGCTCTCACATCATGGAGAGAGACAGCAAGGTGAGCAGACCAGGGGAGGGACACAGATCATCGCCAAGGGCCACACCCCAGGGTTCTATCTCCTCCAGCCACCCTCTACCTGCCTATTTTACCATCCAATGAATACATTCAAATTATTAACCTACCAATGGCATTGGTGAGATTAGAACCCTCATGACTCAATTATTTCACTTCTGAACATTTCTGCATTGCCAATACATGAGCTTTTCCAGGGGAATTCCATCTCCAAATCATAGCAGTTCTAAAGTGTATACCAGAACCCACTTAATGCTTAATAGGATTAAATGGCCAACAGGTACCTTTTGGAAATGGTAATGGTAAAAGACTGAAAAAATTATGGCTGGGATATATACAAATATAGCATCTCCTGTAGGAATATCTTTGCCAAGACAAAGGCAGAACTAATTAACATAGATTAACAAAATTACATGGAACTGTTGAAAAGCAGGAAGGACAGAAGCCCACATAAAGGGAATTATATTTCTATTGAGACCACTATCCTGGCTTTCAAAAGTCTTTGATGACCTGACCCCTAAAATAAATCCACATCCTAACCTGGCCCTGACAGGAAGCAGGACACAAAAACTGTGCAACCCCTGGCAAAAGCCTATTCTCAAACAGCCACTTCTGGATGAGAAGCAAGAAGACTGGAGAAACTAGGACACAAAAAAGACTGGATAAATAAGGGGAGATGATAGTAGAATAGTAGAAGGTGGAGGCAGATGGGGTGGTGAAAGGGGAGATGTGATGAAGGAAACAATTTAAATAATCCTATGTTCGTATATGAAGTCATCAATACCAATTTTCATATTATATATGGGGAGAGGAGGGAAGAGTGTGGGACCTGGATGGAAACACACTAAGGGCTGTGTGCATGTATGCGTCCATCACTCTGAGCCTTATCATGATGTATAATTACAGTGCACCAACACAAATAAATAAATAATTAAAAAATAAATGAAATAAGAATCTTAAAAAACAAAACTGAGGCAGTGTTCAAAGCAGATATTTCAAAGAGCATTGACTGCTGAGCTAGCCAAAGATCCTTCCCCATGTTAAGACAAGGAGCCTTTGTAAATCCTGCCACTGAATCCCACAACGGCGGTGGACAACTGACCACTGTACTTTTGCCCTTCTTCATTTGTATGAATAGGAGTTGTTTTCTTTGAGATTTTAAATTTGTACTGAGTATGGAGTCAACGTGGCACATAACTTGTCTTTTTTGTCTGTAGGTAACTGGACCCTGAGAAAAAATGTCCAGAACCAGTACATCTCCAGAAATGTTGGACTTCTACCTGGGTGTTCTCTTTTTGGAAATGCTAAGAATTCTATGACAGAGGAGAAATTTAGGTGAGTGGCCCAAGCCAGGGGGGCAGGCTCTGCTGGAGCCTCAATGTCCCCTTCAATTCCTTCTCCTCT
>PVLC010000315.1:108628-120722 GCA_004027655.1 Graphiurus murinus
ACTGGGGATTGAACTCAGGGGCATTCTACCTCCGAGCTATACCCCCAGCCCCATTTTTTATTCTTTATTTTGAAACCGAGTCTCACTAAGTTGCGGAGTGCCTCACTAGGTAGCTGAGGCTGGCCGCGAACCCGGATCCTCCGGTCTCAGCCTCCCGAATGCTGGGATTACAAGCGTGCGCCACCACGCCCGGCTCCTTCTCCTCTCCTTTTAAAAAAATAATAGATTCCTCTTCCTGCCTCAGTTCAGCTGCATGTATGCCCAGAGTACATTTCTCTACCTCCCTTGCAGATGTGTGAGGCCCCATGACCAAATACGACGACAAAAGTATATGAGCAGAAGTAAAATTTCTGGTTACATCTTTAAAAAGGAAGTTGCTTAGTGGGCCTAGTGGTGCATGCCTGTAATCCCAGTACTTGGGAGGCTGAGGCAGGATCGCAGGCTCAAGGATAGCCTCCGCAATTTGCTGAGACCCTCAGCAACTTAGTGAGACTCTGTTTAAAAAAAAAAAAAAAGTAAAATGGCTGGTGGTGTAGCTCAGAGGTAGAATGCCTCCAAACCTCTAGTTTCTAGACAGTTATGTGAGAGAGAAATAAATTTCTGACTTATTTAAATTGTTGTAATTTAGAACTCTTTGTCATCCCAGCTTATCCTATGACCTACTTTGCAAGCTGTATAGTAGCTAAGAGTTTAAGAGTTCAGATTCTGAAGCTAGGTGGCTCAGTCTGAACCAAGGCCATGCCAATTAGCTGTGCAGTCGTAAGCAAGTTACTCAGCCTCTCTGTGCTTCATTTCCTTATCTGTAACTGGGATAATAACAGTACATCAAAAAGTTGTGAGGATTAAATTACATATTTAAAGCACTTTGAACAGTGCCTGGTCCACAGATATTTCCGTATGTTATTGCCATTATTATTTTCTGTTCTTATTGTTACTATTACCATTATTGTCTTTGGTGTTTTATTTATTTATTTATTTATTTATTTATTTATTTATTTATTTATTTATTTTGCAGTACTGGGGATTGAACTCAGAGGCATTCTACCTCCGAGCTATACCCCCAGCCCTATTTTTTATTCTTTATTTTGAAACAGGGTCTCACTAAGTTGCCGAGTGCCTCACTAGGTAGCTGAGGCTGGTGGAGAACCCGGATCCTCCGGTCTCAGCCTCCCAAATGCTGGGATTACAAGTGTACGCCACCACGCCCGGCTCCTTTGTTGTTATTTTTGACTCAGACTTTCCACTTATACTCACACAGCTGAAGTTTACAATTTAAAAAATTGTTTCCTTTGAAAAATCTCATTGGTGCCTCTGGGCAAATTAACATAATTTTGAATTTCACAATAGTCCTTAAATTTTAATTTTGTGTTCAATTTCACTAAAAGGATTGGTGTCTGGTATCATTCTCCTTTATTAAAGCTTTTTTTTTTTTTTTTTGCATGTGTGGGTATGGTACTAGGGATTGAACTCAGGGATGTTCTACCTCTGAGCTCTACTCCCAGCCCTTTTTATCCTTTAATTTTGAAACAGGGTCTCACTAGGTTGCTGAGAGTCTCTATGTTGTTAAGGCTGTCCTTGAACCTGTGATCCTCCTGTCTCAGACTCCCAAGTACTAGGATTACAGGCATGTGTCACCATGCTCAGCCATATAAACCCTTTCAGTCAAGGATTTTGGACTTACTTTAAACTATATGTCCAGTAACATAGATAATGATGTGAAGACAATTACATCACAATTAATACATTTATTAAAAACTCTGCACTAGCTGCTGGCTAGATCGAATACCAAAGATTAGCTTTTTAAAAAACATGTAATCTGAAATCACAGCTAGAACTGTGATTTTACATACACTCCAATACAAATTTGAGATTCATATTATCTGGGATTAGAGTCCAACACAGGGCATGTGGTTTCTCTGGTCTTGGAGTCTAATTTTATTTACATATAAACAAGTTGGTTCTTAAAATCTTTATGAAAGTGAAATTATGTTGCTCATAGACTGAGTTTACTTTTTTAAGTGGCAGTAATAAATACTTGCAGAACTGTTAATAATCTCTTCTTTAATCCACCTCTCTCTAATGACTTAGCACATGGCCTGACATATAGAAGTGTTTATTACATGTTATTACGTTAACGGATGGATAGTAACATGGAGTGTAACTGATACATAGAACACATCCAAGAGGATGGAGCTGGGCCACTGGCCTTATTCTCAATATGCTCTAACTAGCTGAACTCACTAGTCATAAGCATAGATGTACGGCATATGAACATGGTTGAAAAATTAGATCTAGAGGAGCAGGAGGGCCTGGCCCTTCTAAATGCTAACTCCATAGCCAAGGAGTAAAGGCTGGCATTGCACTGTTTATTCCAGTTAAATATGTGCAACCCAGGGATACATGAAGTTTGTTACACTGGAAAAGAATGATCTCATTACATGTCTTAGAGTTATAAGTTCCATCTCCTATTGAGGCTTTAATAATAATTGCTTAATAAAAATAATTTTCAAAGATTACTCACTGGTCGGTCAGCATGATGTAGTCACAGGTAAGCCCAAAACATGCTAAAAGAAACTAAGTTCTGTCTAGAAGGAAATGTGGATGCCTTCAGAATTGAATCTCCAACTACAATGGCATAGTGAGATCAGAAGGTGATATTCATTTTTAGTTTGAAATAGTCTAACTATGAGCTGGGCATGGTGGTGCACACCTTTAATTCCAGTACTTGGGAGGCTGAGACAGGAGGATGACAGGTTCCATGTCAGCCTTAGCAACTTAGTGAGACATTCATCAACTTAACAAAACCCTGCTTCAAAATAAAATAGGGCTGGCAGTGTAGCTTGGAGGTAAAATGTCCTTGGGTTCAATACCCAGTACAAAAAACAAAAAACTATCAAATAGTCTAACCTTGTAAAAACTAGAAGTGGGTGAAGAAACCTGACTGTGTCTATGATAGGACTGTTCTTCCTATGTATAGTCTTATATTATTACATATTAGTCAGACTTTTTAAAAAAATGCTCCAGGAGCACTCTAAAGGTCACCATTCTAAGGTATCTATCAATTACACAGGGAAAAACATAACTTTACAGTGGAGAAAACCAGCAGACACACCCTCATCGTGTGAGTGAGCGAGAGCAGCGCAGTCACTTCTGTGGCCTTCTCATCACAACTGTGCCACTTCGTTTAACCAGGAGAAAACATTGCATAATTCAAAATTGAGAGGCATTCTTCAAAATAGCTGATCTTCACTCTTCACAATGTCAAAGTCACAGATAAGACTGCAGAACAGTCACATATTAGAAGAAACCAAGAGACATGATAAGTAAAAGCAATATGGAATTCTTCATTGGATCTTGGAAAGAAAAGAATGCTTTTGCAGAAACTAGCAGCATTCAAATAAGGTATCTGTGTAAGTAAATATAACAATATTAACTTCTTAGTATTGATCAATGTACCATGAGATGTTAACACTAGGGGAGATGTTATAAGATGTTAACACTAGGGGAAGCTGGATGAAGGATATTTGGAAACTTTCTGTAATTCTAATTTTAAAATTTTTTTAAAGATTCATGCAGCACCGTTTTATAGTTATATTTGAGACTTTTCTTGAAGGCAAAAATGTATTTGCAGTAGAATAATGGCTGGCTTTTAAACACAGTCTTGCTGAAGTGTCATGTAGCAGAAAAATAGCTCTGTGTAGTCAGCGTTATTGGTATTTATAGGTATCCCACAGTATAAATTGTGATCAATAACCATTTGCTTTTACAATGTGTGGGAATTGTGGGAGGATAGTTCACATGCTAAAGAAGAGTTGAAGTACACACCTGCTGTCTCATGAACTCATTCTCTGAGATAAATCTCCTGGAAGGTTGGCAAGGAGAAAGGGAAATGGATGGCCCATAGAATCTGGGTTATACCAAGCACCATGCACTTCACATGCAAGACAGCATTGGGCCTTGAGCACCGTTTGAGATGGATATTATTATTCTCATCGACAGATGGGGAAACAGAATTCTGGACAGTTTAGAGGAAGTTTTTCTGAAGTCACAGAGCTTAATAAGTGGAACAATTAAGAGTGAAATATGAGTTTATCTGACTTCAAACCCATGCTTCACAAACTGAAAAACAAAACAAAGTAAAGCAAAACACACTGTACTAAGAAACAAAGGTTGTGTTTGCGAAACATTTACAGACCAATTAAATCTTCATCAGGGAAGACTCTTTTCATGGCTACAAATGGCATCTCTAAACATAACCAGCTGCACTTAAAATGCAGTTGGTCAAAAGCGAGACCAGGCAAGAGTAGAATAATTCAGGCCAGATTCAGCCCCCTACAGAAAAAAGCCTCAAAGCACCTTTCAAATTCCTGCTGGGTCACTCATAAAATCTCTACTTTTGAATAATGGTGGATTAGGAAATTACTTCTTAACGAAAGATTTAAAATTAATTTCCATGGTCCATGATGAGCAAATATTTATATATTATTGCCCATCATCAAGGAAAATATTTGCTTTAACATGATTTTCAGAATCACCAGTGCTCATTTGTCATGTGTTTTCAGTTCTCCAAGGAAGTTTATAGTTTGTGACATTTCCTCATTTGTTTTCTTTTTTTTTTTTTTAAGTTGATTCCCCAAACAGACATTTGTTTAACATCTACATGCGCCAGCCACAGTCCCTGCCCTCATGGAGTTCTAGCAGAGAAAGCAGATATGTAAACACACAATTGCTGGAGAAACCTCTGAATGCTGTAATGAAGATTGTTGCAGACGCAGGGTTGGCACAAAGGACTGTGATGGACTCTGCTTTATAAAGGAGATGCTTCAGTTTGAACTTGAAGTATACCAGAGTCTACTAGACAGGTGGGGGTTGGTGGGCTTCCCAAGAAGCAACAGAGGCAGCAGTGAGGGGGGCCCAAAGCAGCTGACTCTCTCCTGTACCACTGCAAAGGACTGGGCATCCTTTCCATGAGACTAACTGAAGCCTGATTTATACATTGCTAACTTTTTCTTCCTGACCGTAACTATTAGCTTGTGATTCAGTCTTTAGCCATAAAATACACATGACAATCTGGAACAGATTGGAAATGGAGTTTGTCTAGTTGTGTTTAGGAGCTGTGCAAAGCATATGGTGTCAGTTAGAAAACTCTGAAGCCGTTTGCTCAGAACCCAGCCCAGCCCTATCAGTTCAGGCTTTGATACTGTCAGTTATCGCCCAGCATGCCCACAGAGGGCTTGTCATTTTCCTGCAAAAAAATGTGCTGCAGTCCTTGGCATGCAACCCAAATGCAAGGGTAGCTTGTCTTCATGGAGGAACTTGAGACTCCATGAGCACAATTAGAAAAGAAGGTGTCCTGGAGGAATTTCAAGATAGGAGATTGTCATTTTATTTTGTCTTAAATTCCCCATGGGTTTTAAATTAGCTCATTATTTCCTGAACTTGAATGCCGCCGCTGTGATTTGATCATTACCATGGAGCAGTTGCCACAGATCGCTGTGTGGAATGAAATGCCTCTTTCATTCAAAGCCAAGTCTGGCAAGTGCGTCTCCATAGATCACATATCTCCAGGTCTCCACAGTTCCAGCTCCAAAAGGCAGATGCTGTGAGTCGGCCCCAGGTTGCCCCTCTCCTCCCAGCTAAAGTCACTGGGCCTTACCTCCCTGCCACATGCTCGGGAGACCTGCCTTCTGTCATTGCTTCTCCATAATCCACAGCCATGTGGCATGTCGAGCTGATCTCCAGAATATGTCACTTCACTGCATTCGCCAACAGCTGTTCTGAGATCCTGCTGTCACCCATCAGATATGCTTGCCTGGCCCAGCAGAACTGAGCTATCTGCTTTAGAGTCGGCGGACTGGTTTTGTTCTAGAACTTTGCAGTTGTTATTGTGCCCAGATCTAATACTTTGTTCTTCGGTGCTTTATCTTTCAAAGGCCGATGGTGTCTTAAGGCTCTACTGTGTTGGCTAACTGATAGATCCGCACTGAACTGGACACAGCAATGGATATTGCTAATTCCCTCTGAGTCCCCCCACCTTGACTCAGGTATGCCTTCTAATAACAGCTGTGTAGGGGTTAGCAAAGACTGATCACTGGGGGAAAAATACTACCTTGGAAGGTAGAATTGTTCAATAGGTAGGCTACTATTTTTTATCATCCCCCATAGTATTCACAGTTTTACAATGCTATTTTAATTGTACTCTAAAAAGTTTATTGAAATAAAAAATGATATAATAATTTATGAAAAAGAACGTACTTTCCCCAAGATGTGTTTCATAAAATTTAGGTTTGGGGGAAGTTAGTAAGTAGGTATTAAGTCAAAAGAGAGTTGAATTTTGGTGAAAAACTTTAAATATATTTTACCTAATTTAATTGTCAGTAAAAAAGTGCTCTACAAACCAATTATTACAGTTTCATAGAGCCATTTCTAAAACACAGATTAACAAATTGCAATTGTAATGCTGAAGATAATTCAGTTATTTAAAGAGTTTTAATTTCCTGAGGAGGCAGCCTTGATGAAATCTCTTTATCAGGAAATCTTTAAAAACTTAGCTATTCTGATGCAGGGTATGTAAAAAACACTGAACTAAGAAATCATGTGGGATCATTTGTTCTGTGATGGATCATGAGTAAAAACCTCAAATGTGGCAAAAAAAGACCAAAAAAAAAAAAAAAAAAGAAAATACCACAAAGCTATATGGAAACAATTGTCATCCACTATTTTTTTTTCAATTATAAACAAAAGAAATATTTTGTGATGACAGACATCTATTTGGAACAACTAAGAAATCATTTCTGGGAATGAATAAGTCCTTGAATTAGCTGCAAGTATTCCTTTTTCAGTAAGTCACATATTATGCACATGATATAATCATGTATTCTATGAATACACCCATTTCTTTGTTCAATTATAGCAATTTTTCTATGTATTAATAACAAAGTCATCATTCACATTATACACTATACTATTAAATTTAATTTTCAACA
This sequence comes from Graphiurus murinus, assembly GCA_004027655.1. NCBI lineage: Eukaryota > Metazoa > Chordata > Mammalia > Rodentia > Gliridae > Graphiurus > Graphiurus murinus. The sequence continues at coordinate 115,615 of PVLC010000315.1, forward strand.
ATGATCAATATTATAACAACATTTATGACAGCAAAACTTAAGAAGGATCTATTACATATCCCAAACCCTGACATTTGGGGCATGATTTAGAGGAACATTTATGAATATATCAGGAAAAACAATGAAAACACTAAAACAAATGTTAATAAAAGGTCACCATGTATGTTTTATACTTTAGCTATGTTCTTGATAATTTTACAGATTTCAAGATCTTAAGATCTTAAGAAAAAATACATTCTAATTAGGTCAGTAGAATTTTCAGCTATACAAAATATCCTTTCTGTAATGTAAATAGAATTTTTATGATATAAATATTCACAATGGCTGGAGGCCCATTTTGGCCTATTTAATGCCTGCCCTTTGTAGAAATAGAGGTTGAAGTTTCTTAACGATCTGGTTAAAACTTATCAGAGAGAATGTCATCATTTCATTTTGATTGGCAACACAGGGGGAGCCCCAATCTCACTTCTGCACATTTAGTACCTCTTGTTCTTTCTGTGCAAGGGGGTACATCTGGGCAGTTGAAGCTTTTTGACTGTTGATGTAGATTAGATTCCAAGATGGAAGAAGGGTGACTACTGCTGGACTCACACACAAGGAGCAGGCTACAGGCACAAAAATCTTGAGAAAGAGAGAGAGCAGCTGTCCAGAAGGGCTTACCTGTCTGTCCTCGGAGTGAGCTGCCTTTCCATGGACATGTGAAGTCAGCTCTTCCAAGCCTCTTTAAGGTAACAAGGTGGAAGGGGAACCTTCAGCTATTTGCTCCTAAACCATGTTTTAAAGGGTCTTTTAGTTTCTGAGCATTTAAAATACTTTTGAACTGAACAGATTCAAGCAGCATTTTATGCCTCCAGTATGTTCGGAGAAAACAAAATGTTAGCTTGAGCTCAGTAATCACTAGAATTGGACTCCTTTGAAAGTATTTCAAGGAAAGTAAGCAAAATGAGTAGTATAAATTTTGTTTCTTCATTTAAAATCACATATATTTTCATTGTCCATTCTAGTACTTCTAAAAGAGCAAATTATCTTGGTCATATTGGAGTTCAGTCTTTGGGAAAAATAAGTAAATAAAAATACCAGAAAATTCTGAAAGTACAAAAAAATTCCAAAAATGTCTTAAAATAGAATTTGCTAAGTATCAACTCAGGAGTGACCATAAAATCTTTAACAGTGTGAAAAGTGAACAAGAATTCAAAACTACTTGTGGATGAAAAGTAAAAGAGCAATGAAATAATTAACTTACTAAAAATGGAATCTCTGCTTCATTGACAGAGAAGTGGGGCTAATAAATTCCCCAATTGTAAAAAAAATTATTTAATTTTTATTTCTGATTAATAAAAGACAGTATTTCTAATATTTTCAAAAGATGGGGAAATTTTCCATTCTTGATGAATGTATATAAATTTAAGAAAAATCTTCATAAATGAGAAAAATTATAATCATGCTACTAATTAATAGATTCAATCACATGGTTTTTGTAGCATTTAAAATTCCTCTAAAGTTTTCATCAACAAAGTAAACTTTGCTTTCCATAGTGGTCAGCCTTTTCTTGAACTAATAATAAAAAGGAACTGTGTTTCACAAGAAAAACAAAACAATGTTTTATGGAGGTGGCCTGTAGCCCCCATTTGAATCATCATGATCAGGCAATGACCTCTTTTGGGGTATATTTGTCTGACCATTTTCTGCAGGAAAGGAACATTAATAGCTACATAAAGCTTCAACACATGTTGCACAGAAAGGACTCTCTATTATTTCTGCCTGTAAATGACTACATGTCTAGCACTACCCTGGGGCAGAATTGGCTGCCAGAAACTTGACCTGCATCATGGGCTTAATGAAGCTGTAACTTTCTGTTTATAATTCTTTCCACTTTTAACTAGTGTTGCATCCAGGGAAAATGAGATAATGCTCCTCTCCTTTTCGGTCCATCTGGGCTACTGACCAGTCCCTTGTGAGGGGACAAACAATACAATCTGGACACTGCTCAGGTGTTGGGACTCACTCTGCCCCTGACTCTGTAAGGTCAGTTCAGAGCTGGGCAGCAGGGGCACCTGAGATTTTTCACCTATGGGAGTCATCTAAAATGTGGCTCCCTGTAGGTGTGCACTAATAGGCTGACTTGAATAAATATATCTACATACAATTTACTTCTGCCTTTCCAGAAGACAATGAGGTAGGCTGGGCCTTTCTAACATCTTTAATTTAGAAAAGCTTTCCTTTAGCATCTCCAGCTTTTTTTTGGGGGGGGATCCTTTTTTTCTCATTCAGGAGTTTCTACTTTGTAAGACTATTATGAACTTTAAGGCGTTGGATTTGTTGAGTCCCTCTAGCATACCACAAGAAAGGAAAAAAGGATCTTATGCTTTTTTTGTTACCTGAATATAATGGAACCTCAGTTTGTAATGTAAGCCCCCTTCTCTAAATCTGGAACAAAGGGTTTGGGAAGGCACCATTAAAACTAAATAGATTGAAAGATGTATGTGGGTAGTTATTTCTCGCTCTTTGTGTGTCCTGTAATGTTGGGTGTTTGAGGTCCTGTAGATATTGTGGGTCTCTCCTTTCTGAGCCCCTTCCTGCCTCACATCCCTGAGAGCAAAGAAGGGGGCCAGCATAGGAGCAGATGCAAATGCACAAGCTCTAAGGGAGGTGGGTGTCTTTGCAGCCAGAGCCTGGAGACCTCAAGCCAGCCCTGCCATGTTATACCTGACTGGTGAGCAGCTTTCCACCTTTTCTTCTTTCTTTATTTTCCTTTCCCATGCCTTCTTCTCTTCTTTTGCCCTTGGACATTCAGATAAGACATGACCTCATAATTACCCTTCCCCTCCATCATGCATGGTCATAGCAATCCCTGTTATGAAACTGTTAACATCTTCACTGGCCTTGTTTACCACAGACAGGAGATTCAGAGTTTCCTCAGTGCTATGCAATCAGAAGCAGTGCAGGAGTGGGACAAAGGACTGTAGACATGCTGCTCAATACACTGAGGGCAGCTGTGTTTTAATTTACTTAAGGAAAAGGACCACAGGGGGCATCTGGGAGCCACTGTAGCCTCTGCAATAGTATAGATGGTTGACTGGTGGAGTGGAAGCCATGCTGCTGTTGACACGGGAGGAGAGGGAAAGATGGTCGATGTCCCCAGGAGTCACAAGAATAGAGAAAGAGTTATTTTAAAATATGGGAGTGAGCCAGGCATAGTGGCACATGCTTGTAATACCAGTACTTGGGAGGCTGAGACTGGAGGATCCGAGTTCACAGGCAGCCTTAGCTACTTAGTGAGGCTCTCTGGAACTTAGTAAAACCCTGTTTCAAAATAAAGAATAAAAAATAGGACTAGGGGTTTGGCTCAAAGGTAGAATGCTCGTGGGTTAAATCAATCCCCAGTACCGCAAAAAAAAAAAAAAAAAAAAAAAAAATGGGAGTGGCTTATGTGTTTGTTGATGATGAAGAAGGTGGCAGTAGGAATAATGAATTTGAAGAATAACTAACCTACTGAGCATGGCTCCTAGGAGCTGAGAGGTAGTTAAGTCTGGGGGAAGTGGGGGGATTTGCCTCTGAGGGAGGAGGGCCCTCAGAGAAAGGGGATCTAGGATGGTATAGAAGGCTTTGGAGACATTGTGCATTCACACCGGCTGACTTTGATCTTGTTAATGATCTCTTGAGACTTAGGGCATAGGATGAAAGCTTAAGAAGAGTGGAAAAGATTTGAAATGGATGGATCAAGTCCGCTGGTGATGGGCCAGGCCTGTCATCTTTATTTACGATGGGTTGCAAGTCAGTGGGTCTTAAAATAGGAACAACTGGCTTCAAAAATTAACAAGTGCCTAAGCTTGAAAGAGGAAATGATTCTAGAAAAAAAAAAAAAGTGAATGCATCACCAAGGTACACAAGCCTTCCTAGAGGTTCTTTGGAAAATAAATCCAAAGACTTGTGGTATTATATGGACTCTGCAATGTAATTGCTTTGCTGTCTTTGACATGGGTATCCATTAATTTACTTGACAAATACTGATTGCCCTCCTGTCAAGTGCTGGGTTAGGGATTGCAGGTACAATAGAAAACAAGACACTCTGACCTCAGGTCAGGTTTCCATTAGCCTAGTAGCTCCCTACACTGCCTCCTATGCCAGAAGGGCCAACTGAGATAAGTCAGAAGGTAGTTTGCATCCTTTGACCTACATCTCCCCATTTCCACCCTACTCCCTACTAAACATAGTGACCGCTGCTTCATTCTCTATCTTTATATATTTGATCTTTATATTTTTTAGGTTCTACATGTGAGATCATGCAATATTTTTCTTTAAAAAATGGACAGCTATGTGAGATGCTAGATATGCTCATTTGTTCTACTATAGAAACATATTTTACTATAATTGTGCCTTATAACATAATACTATATATCTTAAATATACACAAAATTTATTTTAAAATACTAACCAGAAGAGGTTTTAAAAATTTGAAGCCCAACTCTGGAAAAGAATCTATAAGAAAAATAATTTTTTTCTTGAAACAATTGCCCTGTTGTGATAATGAGTATAACAGTGATTACAATTTCTGGGTCAAAGACTGTAACTCTGAAGTTGCCCCATGGTGCTCTGGGCTTTAGACTGTCTTACTACACAATTTTCTGGCCAGTCATGGAAGCCCCTGTCCCCTGGTGGGAAGCAGAGAGCGTGGCTTCGTCCTGAGTCTATGCCATGCTTGCCGCCCACTTCCCGGTGTCTTCCACAGCTGGTCCCCTATTCCCATGGCTGGCTCCTCTGATGAAGACATCAGTGTCAATTCCAGCAGAGGGACAACACAGAGCTGTCCCAGCAGCCAAGGATAAACCAGCTGAGCTCTTTGATCTAGCGCTGCAGCATTCCTTGGGTGGTCAAAACTTTGGAAGGACAAGCTAAAAGAGTAGGTCTGGGGACCGGGAGCCAGGTCAAAGGTAATGTTGTAGAGAGAATTTCTGGGAGTAGAATTTTATTTCCTTTCCTTTCTTTTCTTTTCTTTCTTTTTTTTTTTTTTTATGTCTGAGTCTAGAACAGGAAAAAAAATCCCCTGAAATGCTTCCAGGAGTTCTGGGAATGTCTATCAATACAATTATGGCCACAGGAATCATTTC
>PVLC010000315.1:120822-192771 GCA_004027655.1 Graphiurus murinus
CGGTACTGGGGATTGAACTCAGGGGCATTCTAGCTCCGAGCTACACCCCCAGCCCTATTTTTTATTCTTTATTTTGAAACCGAGTCTCACTGAGTTGCAGAGTGCCTCACTAGGTAGCTGAGGCTGGCTGCGAACCCGGATCCTCCGGTCTCAGCCTCCCGAATGCTGGGATTACAAGCGTGCGCCACCACGCCCGGCTACAGGAATCATTTCTGAATACTATACGTGACTTTCTTTAGCATACCCAATATTGTTTAATATTTCTGTTTTACTTAACATTAAATAATTGTCATCAGTGGTGGAAGACAGGAAGAATGAGGGGTGGGACCTTTTTCTTTTGTGTTTAGGACAAAGAGGAAGTCCATTCCTAAAAAAAGATTTTTTTTTTTCAGACGAGAATATAAGCTACTAGTTAGGTGAACAGCACAGGAGGAAGTGAGATGATGCTTAGATCATGTTACTGTCTACTTTCTGTCTTTCTCTGTGAGGAGCTGCAAGTATTACTGGCTTCAGAAAATAGATTCCTAGAGAGCTTATCAGACAGGAGCATGGACAAATCACTTCCTATCTAGGTGTGAGAAAAGCAGCAAAAAGCAGTGAAGAAGGTAATTTTCTAGATATTCACCTTTAAATAATTTACTTCTAAGAATTTCCTGTTCCTTGAGGTAGTAGGTAGAAAGGCACTGTTTCTAAAGTTTCTTCCCCAAGCTCTAGTCCTTGACTTTCCCATATGACCCTCCTATATTTCCCACATCTCCTGTGTCTCAGATCTCATTTTTTTTCAAAAACCTGAAGATTTACTTGTTAAAGAAAGAGGTTTATTGCTTGTTTGTTTTGTGTGGTACTGGGGATTGGACCCAGGGGCATTCGACCTCTGTGCTACATCCCCAGCCTTATTTTATTTATTTTGAAACAGAATCTCACTAAGTTACTGTGGTTGGCCTGTGGTTGGCCCTAAACCTGTGATCCTCCCAAGTACTAGGGTTACAGGTGTGCATCACCGGCCACTTCTCTTCCTTGCTTTCTCCCAGTCAGATTTACCTTGAATGTGAACATTCTCTTGTGGTCCGCTCTGACATTGAGTGTGGGGAAGCTCTTCAATGCTGTGTCCGCATGGCAACACTATTAGCCTCATTACCTTTTCCCTATTAACCTCAACTTGTTGGTGTGATTCGTTTCCCTTCTTGAGCTATGAAGTTCATTTCTGTTCTGCATTGCATTGATATCTAGAACTCTCTGTTTAATTCTGTTCAACAAATACCGATAATCATGCTCGCTCCAGTATGAGATAAAAATGTGAGTAAGTCTGTGTCACTCTTTTTGAAAGGACCTTAACAACTTCTGGGGTGACAGCCAAGTCCAGAACTGGCCAAATATTACAGCAGATTCTGTTAGACACACTGGAGAAGTTGACGAAGGTACTCCGCATCCCCACAAAGGCATCCCAGGGAACCTCCATTTTGCCTTTCTCTGACTTCCAAATTCCTACATCACTTATTTGGGGCTTAAATCAACATTCTCCACAGTGTGCTCCTTGTAACACTAGTCCTAAGAGATGCTTTGTGAAAACACAATTTCATGACCAATTAAGAATAGGAAATGTACACATAAAACCCAGAACACCCGAGGCTTTCACCGACAGAAAAGCAGAAGAAAATGTGTTGGATCCAGAAGTTTCCAATAGTGTGTACTCACACATCACTTTTTACATCATAGAGAAAAAGCACTGTTTCTCAGACTACAGTCTTACAAGCATTGCCATATGCAGAAGCTAGAGAGAAATTGGGAAACAAAAGAGGCTTTAAATGAGGAGAGATTCCAGTAAAATATGGAAGGGGATTTAAAGAGGGAAATCGGAGTGGGGGAGACTTGATGAAGGAAATAGTTTAAATAATGCTGTGTATATTCATGAAATTATTAACGCCAACCTCAATAACATGTACAGGGAGGGGGAGGGAGTGGGGAGAGATCCCAAGGAACACACCAAGTGGGTTGTGCATGTATGTTTCATCACTCTGAACCTCACCATGATGTATAATTACAATGCACCAATAAAAGTGTATATATTAAACATTGCCATAACTGACTTATTAAATGATTCATATGATAATGTTATAAAAATCATATGTGTTTACAAAGTTTTATTTATATCATCATTTAAGAAGATCTTTTATAAAAGCTAGATTTTTAAATGCCTAGAGCTGTGCTTTCCAATGTAGTAGTTGCTGGCATATTTGGCTATTGAGCACTTGAAATGTAGTTTGTCTCATATAAGATGTGTCCTAAGTATGAAAACATAGCAGATTGGGACAATTGTATGAAAAATATCACTTCTGCCTTTATGTTGACTATATATTGAAATATAACATTTAGGACTATATATTGAAATATAACATTTAGGATATATTTGATGAAATATTACATTATTAAAATCAACCTCACTTCTTCCTTTTTACTTTTTTAAAAATGTGGCTATTAGAAAATTTAAAATCACATTTACATTACATTATCTTTTTACTAGAGAGCATTTCCCTTTGAAGACAGGAGATAGGAACTGTAATTTTTTTATATATAAGATTTTTCTACCACTTCACAGAAAGACTTAATGAAAATAGATAATTACATGCCTTTTGGTTGCACTAATTTGATTGGCAAAGTTTGGAATTGGTTTGAAAAGCCAGTGAATTGAATTTTTTTCTTCTATGTATTTCTACTTGCACTCATTAACCTACCCTAGGTATGGGTTAGAAATCACAGAGAGTAACGTCCAGCAATGTCACACTGATACTGACTTTGTAAGACTCTATGTTGGGTTCTTCTTAGCTCCCCAAGAAGAACACCAGTGTGTGCTTGGAATTCCTACTCCAAAGCAATCGTTCTGATAGAATTTGGGTACATTTCAAGAGTTTTTAGCCAGGTATGGTAGCACACGCTTGTAGTTCCCAATACTTGGGAGGCTGAGACAGGAGAATTCACAGGTTCACATGGCCAGCTTCAGCAACTTAGTGAGGCTCTTAACAACTTAGTGAGACCCTGTTCCAAACAAAAAATAATATAGGGCTGGGGGTATAGCTCAGAGGTAGAATGCTCCTGGGTTCTATCCTCAGTACTCCCCCAGACCCCCCTCCCAAAGAGTTTTTAGGCATTTACAGACTGTAGAGTGATTCTCTGGCATTTCATCTATATTTGTTCCATGGATCATCACTGCTTCTCATGACACTCTTTCTCAGTGTGTAAGAAGGGAAAAAAAAAAAAGGTTCAAATCTCCACTGTTTGTTTTAGAAGAATCTTCTCAGATGTGCACTGAGCTCTGCAGAATCATGCAATAAAGCTGAGAAATAACTGATAGAGATCAAGTTTTCAGATATTGATTGGCATGAAATGAGATGAAAATCACACACACTCACACATTGTTAAGTTATGCCACATTGGTGAGCCTTATCCCACCTGGTGATCTACATCTGTGAAATAATTACGCCGGCACATGGGATCCTGTGGCCACCTGTATGTGCAGCCCGGTGAAGGGAGTCAGGGTGGCTGTACTAGCTATACTTCATGAGCATACCCAGAAGCCTACAGCTTGGGGGAATTTCCGAGAGCAGGGAGAAGGCAGACCTGATGGTGGCGACTGGAGAGCCTCACCGGGAAGAAAATGAGCAGGATTGGGCAGCGCTCTCCAAAGCATGAGTCAGAGTGAAAACCAGGGAACAGCACCATGGAAAATATTCTGCAGATGCATCCAATCAGATAAAAGTGGCCTGCACCACTCGCACTCGCCATCCAAAGAGAAGGGCTGGGAAAATGGATCCGACATACTCCTCTTTCATGCAGAACCATAGCACGTACCCAAGAAACCATAATGAATGTAATTATCAAAAACCAGCTTTCATTTCAGAAGCTACAGGAAGTATCAAGAGATATGAATGCCCATGATATTCAGGAGTTCACATTTGAACAATAAATAAGCCTTCCTGTCTTGTTGGGCTGGTCCAGTAGACTCTCATGATTTTCTAGTTAATGGATATCAAGATATAAAGTATTAAGGGCCTTGTTTTTCCTAAATAATAAAATACTCTGCTGAAACCACCTTGTGTGGGGGTAGCATCATAACTGCTACCCCCAAACACTATTTTCTGATTTTTATTGTAAGTTTATTTGAAACATCTTGTGTCCATCTTTCTCTATCACATTCTAACCGCATGCTGTTATTAGACTTCAACTTTGAAAGACATGTCTGAACTCATATCCCTGACATTAAAACAAAAACAAACAAACAAATAGTAAAAGCCCCCAAACGATAACTTTCTATTGGCATTAAACAAAAGCCATGCTTCCTCGCCTGACCTTTAGGGCTTTTATGATTTGGTTCAATCTTCTATGCTGGCCTTATTACCCATAATCAACTTTGTGTACTTCACATACTATGCAATTTGGGCCGCTTTCCTCCCCACTCCTGTGGCCTGCCAGGCTCAGCCTCCGTCCCTACACATCCAAATCCCACACAATGTCAAGGTTTTGTCCAGCTCATGGTTCTCCCAGTAGCTGTGCCTCTGCACACATGCACATGTGCCCACACAAACAATTGTATGTAAACAATTCTGCTTGAATTAAATCCTAGCCCTGCTAATTACTATGTGACCTTGGCTACTAAGCTCTCTGTGTCTTACTTTCCTTAAGTGTAAAAACTAGTAACAACTCCTTCTTCATATTGCTGTTGTGAGGAATGGATTGGTTTCTGTAAAGTGCTAAAAAAAAATGCTGAATATGTAGTATGTCCTTTGTAGGTGATTTATATCATTTGTACCAATAGTCATAGTAAAGGTGTTGCTGATACTGTCTTATTTCTGCAATCCTGACAGCACTTCTTGGGATCTGATCCATTGTACACGACTCATAAACATTTGAAATATAAAAAAGTAAGTAAAGAAACATCCAGCAAGAAATTTTAAAATGAGGATTGGTGCACTCATTTGTTGCTATTTGTAAAAATTGTTTTAGGAATTATCTCTTAATAGGACCAGAATGTTTTAGGTATTCATTAGAAAAAATATGTTTTTTTAAAAGGAAGAACAAAAATTAAAACAAAACTCTATTAGCTGGCAATCTGTGGATTAACTAACTACTTTTTAAAAATGTATTGTTTTAGTCTGCAATTCTGGAGATGCAAACATGTGTCTTCATTTATAATTGATACCCTTACACTGCAACAAGCAGCAATAAACTTACACAAGATAAAAACTGAGTTCCTCTCAGGCTGAGGGTAATGACAACTGAGCAGATTTTTAATTTTTTCTGATTGCATTTATGCCCACTGTTGCATTGGGGGCCTCTTGCTCTAATGAGCTAGACTTGTGGGAAGAGGTTTAAAAATAGAACTGAAAAGAAAAGACAATTAAGTGTGATCTAGAATCCAGCCTCTTCTCCCCATCACTGTGCAGAGGCACAGGGAACTGCAAAACATTCTTCTGCCTCTGAAAATCAATGTACTTTTCATGGAGGAGAGGAGGGTAGCCGCCTTTCTGTCATAGCGTTTTTCCCTGCTGTCTTGTAACTGTGCCCTGCACTATATTTAACATGTGCCCCAGACTCCCATTTAATTCTCTCAGCTGGGAGACAGGACCAGTTCAGCCAAACCTATTTTCCTACAGTCCCTACAAATCTGCCCTTTAATCATTTATTTTCTCCAAGAAAATGGTCTCTAACTAAGCTCTAATAGATTTTGCCACATGGTTGCTGCTCTAATCAGAGAACACCATTTTATGTGTTTATTAATCGTGCTCTTTTTCGAAAGCTACTGATTAAGCATTTGTCTGAGGGTTGCAAGCCGCTAGAAGGGACAATGGAGGCTGCCTGCTTACTGAGCAGCAGCCTGCAGGTAGCTCCCGCACAGGGCCCATCACAGACTGCATACAGCTAGGGCCAACTGAGCACAATGAAGTTTCAATTCCCCCCAGCTCTTAGCAACAGATTGCTACCAGCCATCTTCCTCCCACCATGCTATTCACCAGGATGAATCCAGCAGCCAATCACAAAATTCCTTCCCACTCCCCACATCCCAAAGCAGCTGAATTATTTCTGAAAACTGAATGACATGCTTGGCAAAAGACTGTATTCCACCGCGAGGCACTGCTCACAACAAGGTTTACTTTGGCCTACTCCACCAGCAGACCCACTAAACACCATCTCCCCCTGCCTTCTAGGAAAGCGGCATCTTAAGCCACACAGTCGCTTTATGTGTTAATGTTCAAGGCACTGAAATAACTGCCAAGCAACACAGAGGAGGCTTCCTGTACTCAAGAAAACCCCTACTGCTCCGGGCTAATTTACAGTGTGCTCAGGAGAACACACATTCAGACCCAACACCACCGCAGCCTGAGGTTTGTTAGAAGTCAAGACACCAGGGATAAGCAGTTAGTGGTGTTTCTGAAGGGGAAAAATAAACTTAGAATTATTTATTTTTAGGTGGAGAGTGAATATTTTCTGCAAAATTCACAACTTTTTGAAAGACCTTCACGTTTTTTAGATATGTGTACAAATTTCCCTGTCTCCTTAATAGTCACGGAGAGGTGGAGATGAGTTGATATATTGTTGAGGTGAATTTAGTAATGATTAGCCCATGACTTGTCCAAACTGTTCTACATTTGAAACATTTGAAGCAGCACTTCATATTCTTAGCTAAGCATAGCTGTGTTAGATGCACTTCTCCGTTGACCTAAAATGATCATTTTATGTTAAGTGAGATTAGTCAATCACGATAAGTAAAAAATCGTATGTTCTCCCTAATATGCAGATGCTAGGAAGAAGATGGGGCATAAAAGGGACTCCAGATGAAGAAGGAGAAACCTTAGATAAGCAAAGAAGGTGACTTAACTGAAGGTGATGTCGGGGGGGGGGGCACCCTAATGCACATGAAGTACTTTCACAAACATATCAAAATCAATCACTAAACTGAACCTGAGAAGGAGGGAGGGCGAAGGAGTGGAGCGGGAATTGGGGAAGGGTTAAGTGAGAAATGTGTGCATGTATGCCTTTACCAGCTTGTACCTAACAAAGATGTATGATTACAATGTACCAATTAAAAAATAAATTAAAAAATAATTATTTAAAAAAAATAGGTCCTTCCTGGAATTATCTATGTTTTGATTTGTGCTATTGCATGACAAAAGCTGTTCCTATCATCTTCAAGAAAAATGAGATTAGTTAAACCATTGAAGGAATAACAGAAAATATTTTTTAAAAATCTTATGTGTCTTAACAATAAGGTTTTTAATGCTACACAAGAATTTCCTGGGCTAATCTCATTGTTATCTGTGTAGATATTTTATTGTGTCTGCTAAATGGGTTTGAAGTTGTATATGTTTATATATTTCCTGTTTTGAAAGAAATAATATGTTATTCAATAAAAACAGAAGACTTTAGTATGATAGTTTGTATATTATGTTAAGAAAGAAAAACATAATATTTGTAGACCTAATAAATAGGATATAGCAGATCATTTTAGCTCTTCTCTAATGAATATACAATTTTTTTTCTTTACGAGACAATATAAAGTCACAAAACACAAGAATCTCAAATTTGCTTCTATTCTTCATATCATATTACATTTTTTAATAAGCATTGAGACATACTAAATTGAAAAGCTCAGCAGATTTAACGGAAAAGCAAAACTCAAAATCATGTTCAGCTGGTAATCAGAATGATCATCAGTCACAGTTTTGCTATGTGGAGACAATATATGCTTTGCTTCAATGGCCTGGAAAACTGGTTAAATAAATCTATCCTTTGGTCTGTGGTAATTAAATTACTCTTAATTGGTATTATTCAGGTAATGCCATGAATGTTTTTTACTGCTACCATTTAAGAAATATAGTCACTGCTTGCTCATCCATGTTAATAGAGTCCAAGATTCTAATTTCTAATTCTTACTTTACATATACATATATAAAATGCATATGCTTTAGTTCTGAGATTTAATATCAGGCATGTCTTCCTCTTATACCTCATTATTATAGGAAATATGTAGTAGTAGAAACTTGGTATAAATCACAACTAGGAGGTTTAAATCTTTAATAGGAACACTGGACAAGTTATTGACCTTCTAAAACCTTACATTCCTCTTCTGTAGAGTTAATAACACTTACATAGTGGGTTTACTGTGAGGCAATCTATATAAAGTCCAATTAAACACAGTTCATAGTACTTGCTCAGAAAATGGCAGCTGCCCTCTCATTCCCTTATCTTTTCTCTGTTTTCTCTCCCTTCTTCCATTTGTTTGTGGGTCACTCTAGAATCATGAAGCACACTGTGTTATACCTGAAATTTCATATTATCCATGAGAAGAAATCAAAGAATAAATTGAATTAATGTGCTTTTTATTTTGTTAATTGAAATGACCCAATAGGAACTTAGACACAAGAGAAAGAAAAGCCTTCACAGCTACCAAACAAGCCTTAAAGGTATTAGAGTACCATCAATGGTTTATTTTTTCAACTAAAGGAACCCAGATTGTTCACATTTTCCGTCATTGAGTTTGGTATCTTTAATAAATGTTGGCCAGTCTAACAGATCTCACATTTCACTTTTAGTTCTTTCTCTTTTAATTTTTTTATTGAACATTTGTTCATATGCATTGTAAAAACAAAGAAAAATTAACCATGGTGATGGCTAAAATATAAACCACAGATTTGAGTCAGCAGAGATCATTTTGGGTAACCCAACATTCCATGTCTCTGTGTATTCCAGTCCCTTCGACAGCTTATTAAATGATAAATGAAAGAAATCAGAAGAACAGAATGCAGATTAATCTCTCTTAAGAGTTCTATATGCTCTTGGTCAGATCCCAGACCCAAAAGGAAACTTGATCTAGGTTTTGAAAATATTTTGGTGTCTGAGAATGATTTTACTTGATCAAGTTCCCAGAAAATACATGGTACAGATGGGTGACAAATTGTCAGAAAGTTACAGGGAAATACTCCTCTTCTCCTTAACTAAAAATGAAAGTCTTACCTATCTTGTTTATTCTTTAATCTCAAGATGAGCACTCTATGTGTCACTAGGGATGAACATATATTTATTTATGTGTTTATTTTTAAAGTACATGGTTTGTATTCGGATGCACAATTGAATAAAAGACAATTTTCCCTCTGAATTTTTCTATCCTCTTCTTCTATTCCTGATTCCTAGATGATATTAATCTGCTTTATTCCCCATCCCTGCCAAAGTCTGACTGTAGGCACCCAAATTTAAGCATGATGGGCCAAGCATTTATGCATAGTATTGAGGTTTATGAGGAGCACAAAAAATAAGATAGGGTTTGTACACATGGAACTTCTTACATGGCTCCAGAAAGTATATGGATGAAGAGTATGTATCCCCATGTATATTATGTATCATATACACAACATACGTGCACACCTTGCTGTAAGGCAGGATGAGGGAAAATAGTGAAAACATGAGCTCGCATAGGGAAGTGTCAATCATGTTTAGAAAATGATCAATCAGTGTGGGAGCCCATAATTGTAAATGCAAATATAATAGTGAACCATCACAAAATTTCCCCTCTCTAGTTTCATTCTCTGCTTCTGGTTCTCATCACACCAGAAACGGGATCTCTGCACATGATATCTTCAATGCATTTGTAAAGGCCAACTTAGAATATTACTTGTTGTCTAGAAAGTGTTTTTTGTTGTGTCCATCTAGACAAGAGATCAAACAACATTTTAACTAAAATATTTATTGTGGATCTAACTGCAGTGTCATTTTGTTATTAAGCCAATGAAATACTGCTGGAGGAAAGTACACAGATTGAATTGTTCAAATAATAGTTTTTCCTTCTGTCTTTATACTGTCCTTCTCAGTCTCTGTGATGAGCCCGCCAATTAAAAATACATTTTGATTGAGGTCTGAAATTGATATACCTCCCAATTTTGGACCCATAACTCTATGAAAAAGAACCACAGAGGCATGCAACCAATAACTGCCCAAATTTGAGTGAATTAGAACTATTCAGTTTTGCCACAATAGCCAGAAAGCCACAGGCATTCTACCACCCAAAAAGGGTCTGCAGAATTGGTGGAAAGTATAAAAAATGAACACAGATTATACGTAGTTTTGCTGCTTCATTCTTACTTAACAACCATAGAAAGAATCCCAAGTTTCAATTCAAAGACCTCCCTTGTAAAAATAATAGGCTCATTTTAAGGAACTATTTTGCTTTTTTTTTTCACACAACCAACACTTTTTAGTACATTTTAAATGTTTTTTCTAAAAAACAGAACTCCCTTTTTTGTATGAAAGCAGGCAGAGTTATAAAAATGTACCTTGATTCTTTTCCTTCCATTTTTTATATTTGAACAATAGAAAATGTGGATGACTTTTAGGGGTAAGCACATTCATCCATTTTATCTCCTGGGCATTTACTGAGAAATTCAACTATATCAAGACAATCCATTGAGTGATGAAGATACAGAAATAAAAGTCAGAGTCTCTGCCATTAAGAAGCTCTTAGCTGGTGAGGGAAACCCTGACAATCCAGGTTTGTGTTCTATGACAGTGCTAGAGCTTTAATGTTTGTGTCTGTCCCAAATCCTCACTGTGCTGGAATTAAGAGGTGGAATCTTTGTGGGAAGTGATTAAACACCGATGGTTCCACCCTCATGAGTGAGATTAATGCCCTTATTAAAGAGGCGTCAGAGGTTGCCTGGTCCTTCCATCTCTTCTGCCACATGAGGACACAGCGAGCATCCTTCCCACTTTTCTGCTGTGAGGGTGCTCTAGGAAAATGCCCACAATGGAACAGACCCTTGCCAGACAGCGAATGTTCTGATGCCAGGACCTCAGACTTCCCAGAACAGGAAGAAGCAAATCTCTGTTGTTTATAAATTACTCAGTCTAAGGTATTTTTTTTTTAAGTAGCAGCAGAAACATACTGAGACAGATGAACAAGAAAAGCTGATTTGAAAAAGCTTGAAGGATTTCTCCCACCCCTGGTCTAACATCTAAGGAAGTTGCTCAGACAGATGAACTTGAATAGAATGGACCTGCCAGGAAAAAAGAGAAGAGTTTTTTCAAGCAACAGGGCACTATACTTGTAAAGGGAGGAAAAATTAGGAGCAATGATAGTAAAATGGGGAGTCCAGACGATGAGGCATAAGATGGGATTTGAACCATGAGGGGCATTCTAAAGTTATATTTTATCTCCAAGACATAGGGAACAAGAATTTATGGGAAGAATAAACTCATATTTGTACCTTAGAAAGGTCACTCCATCACCTTGAATAGAAAGGGGATAGAAGGAGAGAGGAGAATTTGTCACAAGTCCAGGTGAGAAAAAAAAAATACAAAAGACATCAAAGATACAAAAAGCTAGGACTTGGTGATGAATCTGGTGCAAAAGGAGGATGGCTCCTAGGAAGACTGAAACTAGTCTTCCTTAGTATACATTTATATATATAATTTTTTTTTTTTCTGCTGAGAACTGCGACTATATGAGCTTCCTGACCTTGCCTCTTGATCTCAATGAAACTCGCTGTAATTCTGAAGAAAAAGAGTGAAGGTTTGCCCAGGCACACTGTGATGCTTTTCATCTTTATTTACCAGGAATCCTTCCTTTCAGTCACCTCCTCCCAGACCTTCAAAATCCCCCTTCATGTCACTTCCAAAAAGTCTTGTCTAGTCCTCTTTAGCCAATGCCTTTCGTTGTAGACTGCAGAATATAAGTGTGCAGTAGGCATGCATTGCCTTATACATCTTTTTTAATCTCTATAAAATTTGTCTTTTTCCTGTGATCAATGTTTTTAAAGAACTGTGTATTTGGGCTTATATTCTAAAGGATGGCAAAAAGCATGGATCAAACAGGTTTTCAATTTTTTCCCCCAAATCCCTATAGTATGAGATGAAGGAATATTTTCCTCATTCCCTTAATTCTCTCCTTCTCTATAACCACATGGCCCTCACCTCCAGCTGACCTTGCTATTTATGGGCCAAAGGAACAATATTATCATAGTCAAGGCTGGCCAGACAGACTTTAAAATCCAACAGTGACTCTGGGATGGGGAAAATCTGATTTGTGCGGGTGTGTGACTTTTGTAAACTAATTTGTAATTTAACGCACATGACCTCACCAAGATTTAATAAAATCCTGTCATCGCGCTCAGATTTCGGATTTTAGATGTTTGCTAAATGCTGTAGAGCAATTCAGAACTGGTTTCAGTTTTCAGAGTTTGAGAGACTATGTTCTTGGAGAGAAAGAGTTTTTGATGGTCAGAAAAGGATATATATATATATATCTTCCATACTAAAAAATAAAAATGGGTACATTAAAAATATTTTCTTAAATATCATCTACTTATTGATTTATTTTCCAGTTTTTCCAAGTCTAGAAAAAACACCAACTCTAATCTTTCCAATGTTAGAGTAGAAACTAGTCACTGAAAATAATATTTGGGATTAAAGGCAGTTTAGTATCTGGAAAATAAAGATCTAGAATGAGATGCCTAGATCCTGCCAGAAGGTTTAGCTGGTCCTGATATAATCATATAAGAAATAATGACATAGACTACCGCCCAGGCATAGGTTACTACCGCCCAGGCTTGGGTCTGTGCCTCAATTTCCTTTAGCAAACTGGGATGTCATATCCTCTGGTGTAAGGGGCAGTGTCTCCACTCCAATCCCTAATTCCAAGCTTGCTATCTTCACTCCCCTTCCCCATCCCAATGACTCCTCTGAGCTCCTATTGCCCTTGAGATGAGAAGGATTTCTCTGCCACATCTTACTCCATTTCTCAGCTACATTTTGCATATTTTTTTCATTTCTCCTATTCTTTCTTGGCTTTGCTATTCTTCACCCTTCTGATTTTCTTTCTTTATCCTTTCCGTCCTTTTCAGTCTCTTTTTTTGGTTCCTCCTTTGTGTGTGTGTGTGTGGGGGGGGGGGTACTTGGGATTGAACTCAGAGGCATTCTGCCTCTGGACTACTTGCCCAGCCCAGTGTTTACTATGTTGCAGAAGAGCCTCACTAACTGGCTGAGGTTGGCTATCCTCTTCTCCTAGCCTCTCAAGTACTGGGATTACAGGCGTGCACCACCACGCCTTGCTTGTTTGTACATATCTTTAAATAATTGGTTTCTTTTAATTATGAGTCTACCAAGATGTGAACACGGTATTTAATTGGGTGGCAATGTGTATTTCTTTATCACATCATATAAAGAATTAGGATAACACCTGTCTATCTGTAAAATAAAATAAAATGAGATAAAATAATCAAATCTACATTTCCACACTTCATGGTCACATTGTAGTATGGGGATAGAAGACACAGTAGCCTGAAAAGCCAGCGTATGTTTTCAGGGTGGTAGAGACTTTGTAATTCAGGGTTGCCCCCAATTCTCTGTTTTCATTCTTAGCTCTTCTGTTACCTCTGTAAGCAATTTCCTCAGTTAATTTAACTCTGTTTGAAATACCTAGAGCATTTCTTGCTCTTGTCTGGCCTGATTGATAAAGACGAGATCACAAGTTTAATTTTGCACCTGCTGAGGCTGAGGTTCCCTTAGGTGTGATAAACATGCAGTCTAACCCCTCTGTCATGGCCTCATGTGGGCATAGTTGGGTGCTGGTCTATGTCCCCAGTTTCTTCCTGTGTCACCTTTTCCCTGTCCTACCACTTTTCCACACTGGTCTTTCTGTTTCTTTAAAAGTGCTGAGCTTTTTTTGGCATAGCTAACTCTTTTTTGAACAAGAAGTTTCTGTGTCTGGAATTTTGTTACTCTAGCTTTTTTTCCAGACTAGTGTCCTCTCCTTTGAAATATGCCTTCATACAGCATCTCCAGCCATACCACCCTGAACGTGCCCAATCTCATCTGAAATACACCTTCCTTGTGCATATATACCACATTTTCTTTATCCATTCCTCTGCTGATGGACACCGATGTGGGTACCAAGATTTGGCTATTGTGAATTGTGCCAATATAAAAGTGGATATGCACTTATCCCTATAGTACTCTGACTTCAATTCTTTTGGAAAGATACTGAGGAGTGATATAGCTGGGTTATACGGTGGTTCTACTCAGCCATAAAGAAGAACAAAATTATGTCATTTGCAGGAAAGTGGATGGAACCAGAGAATATTATAATAAGTGAGATCAGCCAGTCTCAGAAAGTCAAGGGTCGTATGTTTTCTCTCTCATCTGGAAGCTAGAGAGAGAAAACATAAGAGACTTCAGATAAATGAGAGAGACCAGTGTAATAGTGGAAGGGGATGGGGGTAGGTAGAGAGGGCAAAAACGAGGCTTGATGATTAAAACAGTTCAAATAATGCGATGTCTATATATGGAAGTATCGCTACCAATCTCACTAACATGTATAGGAAGGGCAGGGGAGTTACGAGGGATCCAGAAAGAATCACACCAAGTGCTGTGTGCATGTATGTTTGTATCACTTTGAATCTCACTATGGTATATAATTACAATGTACCAATAAAAGTATACTAAGTAAAAAAAACAGGCCTTCATGGTGGAACCTTCTTTGAGACTCCTGTCTGCTCACAGTTCTTCCTGCCATTGCGGGCCCTAGCAGCCGGTTCTTTTCCTTCATAGCATTTAACATTGTCTGCCATCACTCTATTACTTACTTGGATGTATGTTATGTCTAGATTGCCAAATATTTTGTAAATTTCACCAGAGCAGGAAAAAGAAATTATGCCCGTTCTCTTGATCACTATTCCTGGTGCATAATAAATTGCATCTCAAACGGAAAGAACGAACGAATGTGTTACGGAGTTATGGAGCTGATCAGGATGCCAGGGGAACAGCGGATGGGGCCGAGGCTGGATCAGTTTCCAGCTTAAGCTGCAGGGAAGCGAGAAGCACCCAAGGATGCTACATCTACCTCAGAATCCCTTTTAGCACAATTCTACAGCACACTGGGATGTATGTTTAAACAAATGCCCTGGATTTTGACATCTTTGTGGCTGTTTGAGGAACTGGGTCAAAAATTTCTTTTCTCCAGTGGAGAAGACAAGACAAATTTAACCAGTTTAAATCACTGGATAAGAAATCCAGCTTTTGACTGAGTTGATTTAACTAGTGCCAGTAGCCTTTTAAGATTTAAGATAATTTTTATTTTTTTCAGTGCCGGGGTCAAACCCAAGCCCTCACACATGCTAGGCAAATGTTCTTCTACCACTGAGCTATATTCCCAGACCTAAGATGATTTTAAGGTAAAAATATTTACAGAAATTTTATGGGATGCATAATTCTTTCAATGCTTAGGGCCTCCCAAGAAACCTTGCTTCTTTAAGGCAAGCACCTATAGCATTTGATATTTGATTTTAACAATTTTGGTAGATGGATGTTCTCTGTTATGTGAATCTTCTAAGAATTGTGCATTATGCTGATAGTCAGCTTTCCAGGCACCAGGAAGCCCACAAATTCATACTGGTTCAGAAACAGCATTTTGGTGAAGTCATAAAGTATCAAGAATTCCAAATAGAGCCATAAGGATTCTCTTTTGTAACCACCATACCAAAGATAAGTATAATGTCTCACTCTCAACATTCAAATGCTTTTTGTGAACCTTTAAATGTATTGAAAGTGAAGCTTACTGTGAATCACCATGTCTACAATGTTTAGATAACTTACAAATACTAAAGCAAAATTTGAAGTCTATATTTTTACCAAAGATAGAGAAGGAATACAGGGCTGTGGCAGCATTTGCAAATGTGTTCCTTTAACTGCTCAAAAGTATAAATAACAAGGTCATGAATATAGAATAATGTTTCAAGCAGAGAAGCAAATTAAGTCATACAAAAATAAGCCAGGAGGGGTGGTGTACCTCTGTAATCCCTGTACTTGGTAAATTAAGATAGGAGAATTCTAGGTTCAAGGTCATTCTTATCTCCTATTTCAAATAAAAAACTAAAAACAGCTAAGGATGTAGCCCAGTACCCACTCCACACACACCAAAATAGAAAATAAATGCTTTTCTTCTCACGTTATCTTTTAATGACTCTATGGAAAGGCCAGTGAATAAAATATATTTCATGATAACTAGTGTTGCATCCAGTTTATTGGATGCAACTCTCAACACTTTAGTACATTATCATATAGACTAATTAGTTTTTTTAAAGTACTTCAAATGCCTTATGTCAGATGACAACTTGCCCACTGGAAATCCCTTCCTTTCTTCTCACTGGAATAGGACTTATAAATAGTTCAAGCATAGATTCTCTGTTAGCAGCAGCACGCTGAGGGACTAAAAATCCATTAGGAAACTGTGACAGTTGGACATGTGTCAGCAGTAGCAATTCATTCATAAGAACTCTCTGAAGGGGCACCTTTGGCCCACGATCACCAACCATAGGTGCTTGCTGAGTTTTTCACTCTCAAATCATGCTGCTTTGTAGAAATTGGGAATGACAGGCAAGTGGCAGTCATGTTAAATATTTTCTTTCTCTATCCAATTACCATTACCATTACCCCCCTGTTAGGTAAATCTTAATTCCACAGCTTAAAACTATATTCTTAATTATTGGTTATAAAATACAATACTTTTAAACATTTTTTTATAGGTATCAACCTGTGAATTGATCTATTTTATCCCTTGTGATCTAAGAATGATTTGCAATAAAAATCAAAATTTGTTTGGGGCAAAAATGGATACTTTGAAATCATCCTACAATGAGTGTCTTCCAATGTTCTTTGCCACAGTCATTTATGAAGGGTAGTGGAATAGCTACTAAAGACTAAGAGAATAAGTGTTTCCTTTATATATAAGTGCCACCTCTCTAAAGAGCTATATCATCTGTTATATTTCTAGTCTAGGAAACATTTATATTTGTGCATACTGCCTAAAGATTGCCAGGGACTGTATATTGTTCTCAATACTCAGAATTGATGCTATTGACCTAGAGAACTATTTCTCTGCTTTGGGTCTCAGGAATGGTAACCCAGTTGCACTGAGCCATGCCTATCTTGCTTCTCTCCTGTGGGCATTTGGGATGAGCAGCATCCATTGCTGAGAGGTTTTGCTGCCAGCTGGTGGGTGCATCTAACCACAGAACAGACTAAGGTTAATCTCATTAAGAAACCCTTGCGTATCCTTCACCCCTCATTTAACCATAGGGATTAAGTGGTTCCAGCCATAGTAGCAATTATTTTTACACTTTCAGCTGCATACTTAACTAAATATTGATATTGTTCCCTTCTCTAAATTTGACAAGGTTCCCTTTAAGGAAATTTAACTGTTTAAGAGAGCAAAACTAATTTATTTATTCTACTATTCTTCCATTAATTTACTGTCAGCAAGAATTAAGCATGGTGTGTGTATGTGTGTGTGTGTATGTGTGTGTGTGTATGTGTGTGTGTGTATGTGTATGTGTATGTGTTTACCTGGTGATTGAACCCAGGGGCATTTTACCTTCAAGCTGCACTCCCAGCCTTTTGATTTTTTGTTGTTGTTGTTTTGAGACAGGGTCTTGCTAAGTTCCTGGGAGTCTTACTAAATTGCTAAGGCTGTCCTTGAATCTGCCATCCTCCTGCCTCAGCCTCCCAAGTACTGGGATTACAGGTCTGTGCCACCACATCAGGTAACATATTTCTATTGTATCAATTTTGCTCACTTACCTCCAATTCTTGCTCTAATTCCTTTGCCACACTTCTCTCTCTCTCTCTCTCTCTCTCTCTCTCTCTCTCTCTCTCTCTCTCTCCCTTTTGTGGTACTGGAGGATTGAACTCATACACCCCCAGCCCTATTTTTATTCTTTATTTTGAAACAGGGTCTCACTAAGTTGTGAAGGGCCTCACAGGTTGGCTGCCAACCTATGATCCTCCTGTCTCAGCCTCCCAAGTTCAGGGATTACAGGCACAGGCGTGCACCACCACATCTAACTCCTTTGCCATATTTTTTTATTAAGGCAATTAAGTGTATTCAGAGTAGAACTCAGAAAATATTTGCAATTATCTCTAATATTGTAAAAATTGGAAGAAATGGAAAACCTGCCCACTGGTTTTCTGTATGGAATATAATGCAAAACTTATTAAGAAGAAGTATGAGTCTCTTTAAAAGCTTAACAAGAAAGATTAAGAATTGTATGGCTTTTGGTACAAGTAAGAAAACCCAGAAATAATGTAAAACAGCTTTAGGATTAAATAAAAAATAATAATGGTATTACTTCACATTTATCAGAAACTGGACTAGAATCTCAACTGCATTTACATTTTGGCTCTTCACAAAAACTGCTGATTTGCTCTCTGAAAGAATGCAAGTATGGTTTTACTTCCTTCCTCTTAGAAAAAAAGAGTCACACAAAAGAAATATACTTTAAGGAAGTATGTGACCAGGATAGGGGAGTGAGGGGAGAAACCTACTGGGTTCAATCTCCAGCACCAAAAAAAAAAAAAAAAAAAGAACAAAAAAGTGAAAAACAATTAGTGCCTCCAAGTGAATTGTGTGACTCTTTAGTCAATAACGTAATACTTCTTCAGTTATCAAAACTTAAGTTTATCCTATGCTTTGTTTATTAGCACTGGAAATTGAAGCCAGGGGTATACTTCCTCTGAGATACACCCTCAGCCTTTTATATTTATTTATTTTTATTTTGAAACAAGGTCTCCCTAAATTACAGAATGCTAACCTCAAACCTGTGATCCTCTTGTCTCGGCCTCCCAAGTACAGAGATTACAGGTGTGCACTACCACACCTGGCTATTTTTTTTTTAAATATCTATTGCAAATCATTATGAAAAGAAAATAAAAACCCTGAAAATGGAAACATATGGAAAACAAACCAGTTATGTTCTATTCACTTCTAATGCTCTCTAATACCTGAGGTATTGCATATCAGTTAAACAGGTCCTCAAACAATTTTCCTCCAGCCATTCACTCATGCATCTACTGCATGCTGCTTTGCCAATTAGGTTTATGACGGAAAATGAAGAAAAAGCCTGCGCCTTGAAGAATTTCTAGAAGACACCTGGCTTTCTGAAATACTCTGGGATATCTAGAATTCCTGAGAGTTCCTGTTGCCTTTTTCCCTTTCCTTAGGAAAATTGTTGTGAACATGAGTCCTTAATGCCCTCAAATCTATGTCTGAGTTAATATCCAATAAATACTTCTCAACTGACAACTGTCCATTGACTCTAGCTTTCAAAAACTTTAAATATTTTAGAGCAAATGTGACTTAAACCTAAAAGTTTTCTTTGCCATATGCACTTCATTTCCTGCTGACAGATTGAAAGTTGAAGATGAATTTCCAAGCTGATAGGAGCAAAAACTGCTAGAAATCTTCAGGAAAAGAAGTGTTTGAGTTGCCATAAGCCGAGTGATTTTTAAGCCCAAAAAGTCGAGGTTACGCACTTGACATTTGGCATAGTTTGCAGGTTCTAAGACACATAATTACTGTGGGCTTTTGACTATTAATGATAATAATTTCTTGGCAGATTATTACATTTTTGTAAGGCTTTGTAGAAAAATGAGATGAGTTTTTCTTCTTCGAAAGGATAAGAGTTGAACCTTAGAATGATAAATAAAAATAATTCTTTGCAAAAATAATTTTACTATAAAGGGAAGTAAGGAAAAAAAGAGGGAATGAGTATATTTCAATCATCTTCCAGGTGCCAGGCACAATGGTCCTCAGGCTACATTTTTAGTCATATTCATAAATGCTCGAAATAACACAGTGAAGTGGGTCCTGTAATGCTCATCTTAGAGATGAGCTAAAATTTGCCCAAAGGAGTCCCAAAGGTAAGGGGAGAACTAGAATTTAAGCTCTAGCCTGGCTGGCTGGCTCTAGAACTCATGATCTCACAGCAGTTCTTGTCTAAAAACATGCTGTTTCCACTTATGCTGAATATCAGTTAAATAGATCTCTGGGTCTTAGAAACATAATGGCACTCAATAACCACAAAACAAATCATGGAAGAAGGAGGAAAGGGAAGGGAATAGGAGAGAGGGAGGAAAGGAGGGAGAGAGGATGGCAGGAAAGGAAACAAAGAGAGGGAAGGAGGGAAAGAAAATGATTCAGTTGTCATTTTACTCCTACTATGACAACTTACTGTGTCCCATTAATGGATTTCATTCATTTGAATAAGAGTCGGTATGTATGTATGCATGTATGTATGCATATATGTATTGTAGTACTGGGGATTGAACCCAGGGGTATTCTACCTCCAAGATATATCCTTGGTACTTTTTATTTTTGTTTGGAAACAGTCTCTCTAGGTGGCTGAAAGTCTCACTATGTTGCTGATACTGTTCTTGAACCTGTGATCCCCCTGTCTTAGCCTGCCAAGTACTGGGATTACAAGCATATACCAGCATAATCAGTTGGTCTGTTTTTAATGTAGTAAAAATACCTTAGCATGATATACTTAACTTCTGGCATTTTAATGAATTTTATATGAATTTTTATTTCAGGAAATGTAACATCATTAAAGCTAAAAAAAAAAAAAAAACCCTCTTGTTTAAATATTTAGCATGGTCTGACATGCCCTAATTTTACTGTCAAATATATAGTGATTTTTATTAATTTGTATTGTCTAAAATAAGAGCAAAATGTTTTATGTTGAATGGGCCCAAAGATATGATAGTTCATGAGAGAAGTAAGCATGTGTTCCACAGCTGACATAGACACAGATGGCCCTCAATAGTTTCCCATGTTTATTTTTGGATAGATGTGGCTTTTGAATTCCCACATACTCGCATTTTCCTGGAATATCTAACATAAAACCATACTAAGGGTTGTGAGCCTGAAATATCCTCAATGAATATGCATCTAATATTCTTTTATGTATAGTTATTCTGACAATAACATCCCAGCCTGCTTATACTAGATGCGTGACCTTTAGAAAGCGTTCCTATCACTCAATTTGGATCCCTTTGGTGCTCAATTTGCTCACTTGTAGAATGGACTTAGTCATAAAATTATAAAACCTTTCTCACATTTGAGGAGGACATAGGTTATAAAGGTGATCATCAGAAGATGATATTCTGCTCCTATAATAAAGGGCACATTTAGCTCTTTTCCTTTTCTCTTTTAACTTTTTCATTGTATAATAAAGGAGCATCTACAGGGCATTGAAACTCTCAAGCTCATCATGATGGAAGCAGCTTAGAGTGCATGTAGCAGGGCTTAATTCATCGGAGGGAACACGTGGAGAATAGTAGTATATGAATAATGTCATGTAATTCTAGACTTTGTTGTGAATTCCATGATGTATTGAAATAATTATCTTTTAGGATATCATTATCCTGTTGGCTTCAATGTATAAAGGAGGAGATCAAATAAAAAGCCACAGAATTCTGGAAGAAAATGAAATTTGCTGGTATATTAAAAGTGTATTTCTATTTCAGTGTTGATATTTTCTTAGATATCAACCATTCATGTGTTGACTCAAAAAGAAAAAGAAGGAAAATAGGCCAACAACTGAAAACAGTTTTCTGTCCTGCAGTATGAAAATTCACTCGTATAGGAAAGCAAGATGAGTCAGTTTAAAAATCTTCATATACATCTCCTGCAGCTCGCCCAAGTGTGGCGGCACCTGTCCTGTCAGGAATGAAATCAGGAAGGACACTAGACATCTTCTGGGCCTTGTCTAGTGGACATTCAGTAGACCTGAAATGTTGAGCAGATAATCAAGTGTATGACTTACAAAGTCATATAAGGAACAGGAGAGCAAAACTGCAAATCAGTTCTGTGCTCTACAGTTGAGATTCTGGACTCCAATGAGTAGAACAGAATCCATCATTGTTTGCTTCCTTGCACCTTCACAAAAATTAGCACACCATGAATAATTTAAAACGTTGAATTTTTACTGCAGTCTATTCAAAGCAGTGCAATTAATTGGACTTCTTGTTATACTAATTAAAATGTACTGCTACTTTCCTGCTATGGACCAGGATTAAAGGACAATAATCTTTAACATGCAGTGACCAAGGAACTAACTATAAACTGCTATGTTGAGTTTAAAGTCATTACCATAGAGCAACCATTCCTCTCACACCTTAAACATCCGCACACACTTTGATTCACTTAGACAATAGAAAATCAAATAAAGATAGGATGCTAATAAAGTGATTTCCATAATTAAAAAGGGAAAATAATTCTCCTGGCACTGTTTGGCAAAAGATTCCAGAAAAACTTCATTCTGTATACTATTGCAATAGTACTTCAGCAAGATCTGAAGTATAAGTTCATCTTTCCATGGTAATCCTTCCCATTCTCTAAATTTATTACACATATCCATTAGAACGTAAAGGTCTATATTAAATTGGATGCTTTCTGATGTACCTTGCTTTGATCATCATTCTCTTCTTCGTTCCCTGCAAAACTTCTTACAAAGAAGCGATATATCCACAGCTACCAATCCCTCCCCATCGCTCCCTTCTTAGCCTTGCACTCACCTCTACGCTGCCCATTCCAGGGAAACAGTTCATCTGACTGTTTCTAACCTCCTGACTGACTGGCCAACAGCTCAGCTCATAGGCTTCTCCTCTGCCCTCAACTTTCCTGCAGCTCATCTCCACCCTTCCCTCCTTTATACATCTTTCACTTCTGGCTTCCAAGGCAGGGTGCACCGTGGTTCCCCTCCTGTGCCTCTGGACTTGTTTTTCTGTTGCATGTGCTGGCTCCTTCCTTTTCCTTCCCTCTACATATACAATTTTCCCATGGTTCTCCTCTTGAGCCTCTTTTACTCACTCTTTTTTTGGAGAGTCTTAACTGACTTTATAGACTCAGTTATCACTTTGGTACCAATGACACCCACATCTCCATCTATAGTTGCAGGCTTCTTTTTGAGATTTTTTTCTTCTCTTCTTTTGGTCCTGGGGATTGAACCTAGGAGCATTCTACCTCCAAGTCCCCTTTTAAAATTCTTTTATTTTAAAGCAGGCTTTCCCTGAGTTGCTGAGAGTCTTGCTAGGTTGCTGAGGGAGGCTGGCCTTGAACCTGCAATCCTCCTATCTCAGCTTCCCAAGTACTGGGATTTCTTTTTGAGATTTTTGATTAGTTACCTGATAGTTCTGCACCATGATCCACCTGCATCTTAAAAACCAGCCTGTCCAGTGAACATCCTTATCATCCCACAGACAGCTCTTCTGCTTTCCCTTGTGCTTACTGGGGCTATAATTCACCTTGTCACGCAAGCATGATTGTTTATCATGTCTTCCTTCTTTGGCTTTCACTCCTTGTACTTTTCTCCCTTTCCTTCTGTCCATTGTTGCTATAGTGCGGGCTGTGATGTGACGTCTGCCCTACCCACCTGTCTGCCCAACAGTCTTTCATGTTAAAGACTTGTCTTCAGATTCTGTTGCAGGGGATCTTTCTGATCCAGCTGTCCCCAGAATGACTCTGCCCCTGCATCACAGCCCTAAGTTCATGCTTTTTACCATAACCAAAACCCACAGGTGCATATTCACATATCAGGCACAAGTTTCACAGATCACAAAGTTGAGGTGTAAAAATAAAACCTGCTTTCTCTGAAAAGAAAATTAATTTCTAGTTAAATGCCTATTCCTCCAGGAAGTCAGGACAGGAAGCTTCTCAATGCATTTGCATTCAGTGGCTGGGCCATCTGCCACTTGCTGGGGTCGCCTCATGTTCCACATAGTCACTAGTCCTGCTTTCACTTGTGCTGGCTCAACTCGTCCCCTCCTCCAGGGCTGAGTTCAGACAGGTCCTCCCTGCAATTGACACCCAGCCTCTCTGTGGTCCTGGTGACAGGAGGATCTGGGTTCAGGAGCTCCTTCTCTTAACACTTCTCAGCACCTGGCTCTCATTTTTACCTCTTGCATTTTCCCTTCTGTTCTCTAACTCAGAGAACTGCAAATCTTGGGAGTGGTTTCAGGGACAAGTTTTCTAAGGGTGGAGTCCAGCTTAGTGAAAGGACATCATTTTCTTACCTATGTCTGTGCTGTAATAACCTTGTCACCTGGGGCATAAGTAAAGAGGGCACTACATACTACCTGCATGGAGGGCAGGTGGGAAGGTAGAAAAAAGGAAGAAAGAAGCAGAGTTTGGAATTACAAGATATCTTGTTACTCCATTGCAGTTGCAGAACTTAAAGGCTTTGAATAAACTCACCCCTCCAGAGAGGGCAACCTGCAGGGCAATTCTGAACTTTGGAAGGAACTGGTCATGCACAGACCATGCTGCTGACATGCTCTGGGAGGATCTGCCCACTGCATTGCTCTTGCTGTTGTTTTTCCTAAGCTCTGTTCATTTGCATTCAATATCTGCTTTTGTCTTCTAATTTAAAAAAAAAACATGTTAAAGACATTATCTCATCATCTATCTCAATCACAGCATTTCTAAAACCCTATGGAAAGAATCACTTAAGGTAATTATATGGTCCATACATGTGCTCTGATTGGCTTATACAAAATATTACATCTTTAAAAAATATTTTAATGGAGAGCCTTTGCATAAAAATCAGCAGTTTCCACTTGAAAAAAAAATGAAAGCTTGATAACATTGGGAACTTGCACAGAATTGGCTTGAAATTCTGGAGATTGTAAGGATGGATAGAGGATGGGGGGATGGGCAGCAGAACCAATATCAGCTAAGCACTTTCCACATCCTGGGCAAATTCACACACACACACACACACACACACACACACACACACACACACACACTCCATCCCTGCAGTGAGGGAGGTAAGAGTTTACTTTTCCCATTTTAAGAAGCTAGTAAGCGAAGGAGCCCAGAAAGAAACTTGCATCTCTCTCACCAGGAAGCCACATAGCTAAAGGGGAAATTGCTAGAAAATAACTTAGTTCCACTGCACCTAAAGCTCAGTGGTACTTAAAAAAAAAAAGAAAGAAATGAGCAGAGGTCAAATGAACACCCTAAAATACAAAGATGTACACTGCTGCTGCCCCTTGCTACTTCTAAGCAAGCTTCTTGCTGCCAGAGTACTCTTAGTTTCTTGGTAGTATAAATCAAAATGGGACAGATTTTTCTGAAATCTATAAATTCTTCAATTCTTTGGGGACACAATCAGTTACCATTATTATAGTTGCTTCCTTTCTGAGTACTGCATAAATTTCCTGTGATAGATATAATATAAATAACTTATATTTTGCTTCGGATAGCCCTGGTCCTTTGCAAAATAGGAAATTATCTGCTGAGAAAGTGTGCAACAGGTTTCGTTAAAGTGGCTCTTTCCACTGTCTCTGTGGACGCATAAAGTAGTAATTTCCTCTCTAAACCAAATCTGTTTGACAAGATATACTTGCTGGTATACAGATAAAATAATTGTCTCTCTCCAGGAGAGCTTGCGCCTTTCAGATATTTGTGAGCTGTTTTCTAGCTCCTCTCCTCTCCTTCTGGACATAATTAGTTTCTTTAAGCATGCCTAATAAATCAGTCCTTTCAGTTTCTTAATGGGTTTTCTTGCTCTTCTCTGAACTTCATCCAATTGCTTTATATCCTTTAGTAATGAGTAAAGCAAAACTACATGGAATATTCCAAATGTGATTTTTTAAAATATTCAAAATGTGATATACTAAAAGCTATGGGTTCCCTGTAGAATATCTTCAAATAAAAAATTAAAGAAAAAAGGAAACAGTGAGAAAGAGTGCTAGCTCCTATGAATGTCACCACTTCATAATGTACTTATATTCTTCTTTCTTTCAATGTTAGTAGGCTCTGTTGGTGGTTATTATTCTATTATTTATAATATTACAGTTAACTGTGAAATTCAGGTTGTTTCAGGGTGCTTTTTTATTCTGTCTCCTCCTCTTCCTTCTCCTCCTTCTCCTTCTCCTTCTCCTCTTCTTTTTTCTTTAGCATTTGAACCCCTTCAGTTATTTCTCTAACCCTGTCCCTCTGGCCAGAATCCTGCTAGCTTTGAACTAATTCCTTAAGTCATTCACACCTGCCCATCCTACTAAGTCACCAAGGACCCTTCATTTCAGACTGTGCAGTATAGGAAGCTACTCATCTCAAGTCAATTTGCTGCTGCTTAGACCCCTGCTGTTAACTTTTTTCTAAAAGAAGATGAACCATATCCCTTTGACTGGCTACCATGCCTGACAAATCTATGTGTTATCAGGAACTATCCTGAGCTTCTTTCTTGGCTCACTCTGGGGCCAGGCTCAGTCTTCCTCTATTACTTTTTTATGGTGGGTATGCAGCCATGTCATGCAACTGTTTTCAAATTATGATAGTAATTCATTCAGGGTTCTCTCTCTCTCTCTCTCTCCGCCCCCCCCCCCCGTGTGTGTGTGTGTGTGTGTGTGTGTGTGTGTGTGTGTGTGTGTGTGTTACTAGAGATTAAACCCAGAGGCATTTTACCTCCAAGATACACACCCAACCCTATTTTATTTGGAATCAGGATCTTGCTAAGTTGCTGAGAGCCTTGCTAAGTTGTTCAGACTGACCTTGAACCTGCGATCCTCCTTCTCAGTCTCCCAAGTACTGGGATTACAGGCATGTACCACCATGCTCAGCTCAAGGTTAATTTTAACTTGAAAGTTAAGCTTCTTTTTAAAGATAAATCATCTTCAATTTTGGAACTTTCCTGAAAAACTCCTACTGGAATCCAAGAAACAAAAGTATTATTTCAATAATAACCTCGATGCTTTTTAGCTAAGGAAGGTTCAAAGACTAGCTGACATGCAAGACTGGAACTAAACTGCCTGCAGTTGAATCCCAGCCATGGCCAGCATCCTGTGGAATGAGATGCTCTTACATTTTGGGTCTAATGTTCCCAGGGCTCAGGTATTAAAGACTGGTTGCCAGCCTGTGGTGCTATGGGGAGACGATAGAACCTTTGGAAGGTGAGGACTAGCAGAAGGTCATCAGGGATGAGCCCTTGACTGGGATATTGGGATCTGCCCCTTCCCTTTCTCTTTCTTCCTGGTGGCCATAAGTTGCTCCACCATGCACTCCCCACCATGGTGCTCTGTCTCACCACAAGCCCAAAGAGACAGAGCCAAGGGACCATGGACTAAAACCTCGCAAACTGTGATCCAAAATAATCCTTTCCTCCTTGAAGTCATTTATCTCAGGTATTTTGTCACAGTGACACAAGTCTGACTGACACAGGTACTTAATTGCTCTGTGCCTTAGTTTCCATATCTATAAAATGGAGATGTTAGTAATCGTGCAGGTCTGTGAGATTTGATGAGTATAGACGTGTAAAGCACTACTGTTTCATGGATAAGGGTGAGTACCTCTGGAGACATGAAAGTCATTGACTTGAATGATAAGGAGAATATCAACCCTATTCAGCACCTGATCTTCACCTTCAAGGAGGTCAACTTCTAGTTAGAAATTAAAAATGCACACCCATAAGGAAGGAGGGCAATCATAGAGCTGTGTGTGTGTGTGTGTGTGTGTGTGTGTGTGTGTGTGTTCTTCAGACTCATGAATTTCATATGAAATTTACTAAGCATATTAAAGGAAGAAAAAAACCTTCAGTACAGTTCTAACTCAAAATGGAGAAAAACATTTAAGAAAAAAACATTGAGAGTACTTCAGTCTGGACAGGGTGATAAAACTGTGAGATAAAATAAAAATATTACTGGTTTTCAAAATGTGCCTATTATTGTGAATTAAGCACTGGTTTTATAGAGAATCATCAGTTATCTGAAATACTGTAAACACATGTTTCCAAACATTCGGTGTGCAGGAAACTGATTTTTGAGGCAGGTCTAATTACTCTCCTCAGTGTATGGAGGCCACGGGCTGGCAGAAGGCTGTGGTCTGTGAGGGGCCACCAGTTCTTCCACCTTGACAAACTGTCTTGTGTTTCCTGCCCTCAAGTTCTATTTTGCCAATCTATTTTACATATTGTTCACTATACATACCTCAAAGCCTTCCTTTTCAGAGGAGTGTATACATAAATAGATTTAAAAAGGAGAAGGGATCAAACCAAGACTTTTTGATTCTAAATTTCAAGATAATGTTAATCATTGAAAATACATCACTATCTATTTGTAACCAGTTTAATAGTTAAATATGCATTGATCTTTTAATGGATGCATTGGAATTTAGGAATGGTTAAATGAAGATACTCTGATTCTTGGGCATTGATCAATTTAAAAACAGAAACATCATTTTATCCATTGTAGCAGTAATACATATAATGCGTTCATGGGAGTTTAGGAAAAATTTGAAAAAGAAAATATTCAGGGTTTTCCAGATATTTTTGTAACATTTTACAGTGTTGAATAAGGGTTATAAAGATATTTGTTATATTTAATAATATTTCCAAGATGCAGGAAAACTGTAGGGAGGGTAGGCTTAGGAGATGTCAGGGATGGCGAACAGATTAAAAAAAAAAATTTAGCAAATTGGTTACATAAGTGATCATATTCTAAGCATTACATTTTTCCTATGATAATTTAAATTTTACTTCTGTCATAGTTGAAATAAACATTGGGAAATATGAAATGGTGTATTGAAAAAACAGGCATCTAAGTGTAAGTAATTTTAATACTTTGGCACAGGTTTTTCTAGATTTAAATGGTGGAGGGATGTTAATATTTACTGAATACATTGGAAATTATTTAATCAACAATTTACAAGTCATTTAATGATGACAAAAATGCCCTTGGTTTGCAATATTAAGGTGTTGAGAAATATAAAGATCTTATCTTTTGAATTTTAATGAAAAATGGAAACTCATTTCTTGTTGGACTTGTACTTCCCCTCATTATACTTGTAGCAATTACAATTAATTTACTGGTTGTATTATCTATTGAACATTTGTTTTTCCCATTAGATTTTGATCTGTATGAGGAGAAAGATCATGTCTATATTAATCAGCACTTTATCTGGTATATTATAATAATGACAATAATAATAATGTGTTAATTTTAT
Source organism: Graphiurus murinus (assembly GCA_004027655.1). NCBI lineage: Eukaryota > Metazoa > Chordata > Mammalia > Rodentia > Gliridae > Graphiurus > Graphiurus murinus. The sequence continues at coordinate 149,642 of PVLC010000315.1, forward strand.
TGAGTTTCTCATGTCAGGCCCTGTGTTAAGTATGTCATATGTATTACTATTAAGTTCCTCTTATTATAGTAATTGAGTTAATAAGTATATAAGTTTATTACAAATCAAAAGACTGTACATTTAAATAGAGAAACACAAAAGACCCTTTCCCAAACAGAATGGAGCCCAGAGTGAGAAGGGCCCATAAATGTCAGCTACTCCATATAGACGATGAACCCAGACCTCACAAAGGAAGTCAGTCACCTGCTTAAAGAAACAGAGGAATGTCAAGAATATGGAGTTTTCACAGCAACATAGTGAGACCCTCAGCAACCTAGCGAGAGTAACCCTGTTTCAAAAACAAATATTTAAAAAAGAAGCCTAGGGGTGTAGCTCGGAGGTAGAATGTCCCTGGGTTCAATCAAAAGCATGCATGCAAGCACACACACATGCAAATAAAAATAAAAAGAGTATGGACTTTTCTGATGATGAATGTAATGCTCCTAAGTATAAGACATCTGATGAGAGATGTAGTTAAGTGAATCATCCTGAAAACTATGGCAATTTCTTACATGAATTTATTCTTCATCATTCATACACTCAATCAACAAACATTTACTAGATATCTACCTTTTACTATTATACTTTATTAAGTGGCAGGGACACCAAGACAAAGTGGAAATATGTAGAGCAGATATTCATGTAAATAAGAGTGTCACCACAAAAAGTAAAAAATCGTATGCTCTCCCTAATATGTGGAAGCTGGCGATAAAGTGGGACATAGGAGGGACTCCAGATGAAGAAGGAGAAACCTTAGATGAGCAAAGAAAGTGACTTAACTGAAGGTGATGGGGGGGGGGGGGCGGCGGAAACACCCTAATGCACATGATGTACTTTCAAAAACATATTAAAGTCAATCACTAAACTGAACTTGAGAAGGAGGAAGGGGAGGGAGTGGGGCAGGAATTGGGGAAGGGTTAAATGAGAAATGTGTGTGTGTATGCCTTTACCAGCTTGTACCTAACAAAGATGTATGATTACAATGCACCAAGATAAAAAAATAAATAAATAAATAAGAGTGTCACTAAGGTTTGGCTAGTGTAAAAAGGGACAGTGAGTGTCAAAGAAGGAAGTGGTTTCCTCCCATAGACATTGATAAAAATAAGTGCTTTAGTGGAGACATACATACTGGGGGAAAATAATTCCAGACTCTAATCCCTTTAATGCAGAAAAAAATATTGACTCTACCATGTGTATTTATTCAAAATTAGTTTATCAATGCCTGGAAAAAATTTCAGTACTATTATCCTGAACATAGTAAAAAACAGAATTGCTTTGGTTGCCATTTTTACACTCTGGGTACATCAGCCACAGATAGATGAGATCATTCATTCATTCATTCATTCAACAAATATTTATTGGATGTTTATTGTGTGTCAGACAATCCATCAGATGCTAGGATACAAGATGATGAATTTAAAAGGTTAGTCACCAGTTTATGCAATACAATTTATGAGAATACAAACTTTTGATCTCTGACTTTTGAAATATTTAGATCTTACTAACTTCTTCAAAATTATAAAATTTTGAAAAATCATTTTAGGTGTTTTAAAAAGCAAAATAGCAAATAGCTAAAAGGTCAGCTGGTAGGCAGCTTTTATTTAGCAAGTTTCTCAACATAGGAAAACCCTGACCAGTAAGAAACACCCCGGCATTATGGAGTCTTGCATGTGGGACAGTAAGGAAGTGCTTAGCATGAGTAGAGAGAGGAAGACTCAGCCAAGGCTGAGCTCAGATCTTGCATGTTTCAAAGCAGTGGAGTCCCAAAGATGAACTAAAACTAATAGGTTCCAGGAACTTCTTTTACCTTACAATCACATTAAAAAATTTAAACTTTTATCCCAGATCCAAAATATGTTAAAGCATCTTCTTCAAACAGGATGCAGGCAATGCCTCCATTGCCTTCATTCCATTTTTCAAGCAACTTTACTCTGTGAGCCCTTTTGACAATCTCATGAGTTTGAACAGGACTCCCCACCTTGTTAGAATGTGACGCCTATAAATTATGAAAGTGGAGGGTAAAGAATTCAGTCTCCACTGCATTTCAGAGAACTCCTTTTCCCCCATAAAGCAATGAATACTGTTGACAACTCCTTATTCTTCAGGTTCTTCCTCTTCACTGTAGGGGCAGGGGAAGCTTTCCTAGGCTCTTTTACCATCTTCTTGGCTACACTCATGATCTCTGAGTTAATCCTTCTTTCTTTCCTATTAAGAAGTGTAAGCAGGCCGACTTCAAACAGACTGCAACAGGTCACAAGGTTTAATGGGTACAGAGATAATCATCTGAATTTCATTTTTAGGCCTGATGGGGTAGACAGACTTAGAGGGAACTTTACCAACACTCTCCACTAATCAGCAAGGCTGGTAGGTCTTGCTGCTTCTGTCCTCCTCCCGGAGGGCTGGGTCATATTGACTGATTAGCGAAGGCAGGTGCATTAACTTTCTTTTCCCACAAAGTGTGTCAGTCCCAAAAGGACATGAAAGTCAAATGTGGCTACAGCTCAAACACCAGACGCACTCTTTTCATCTCTGGGGAATTATCTGCCCTCTACTTGTAGATCATGATCCTCCGCCCAACAGTTGTCGCTCCTTTTCACGATCTGTTAACACTTAGGAATTTTTACATTAAAGAACTTTCTCCTACATTGATTTCTTGTAGCATCAAGGCAAAATGCCATCACGTATTGTATATTTTTTTTATTGCTGCATGATTCTGAACTTTAGAAAGAATAAGAAGCATGGACTTACTCTAAAAATAAAAGGAACCAAAATAACCTCTTAAAGCTCAAAGATAAACATCCTTTTGGAACTGGCAGAGGGAATATCATCATGAGTTGTTTTTACAATCCAGACTCATACAATTTGGTTACATATTTCAGTTTATTGTCAAAGAAAACAGCAGCCTTTTCCCTGATACAATGGCAAGTTAGGATATGCAGTACACTCATACGCTAAAAAAAAAATGAATAGGAACCATTCAAAGTTAACCAATATGTCTAATATATAAATGCATATGGTATGATCTTTCACATCTATGTAACACTTCATAACTAATAAAATGCTTTTATATCCATTGTTGTTGTTTTTTTTCTTTTTCTGAATAACAGTCCAGTAGAATGAGTTGGAGTAAGTATTGTCTCAGTTTTACATATCACAGTAATTTTTCTGAGAAGTTAAGTGGCATGCTCAATGCCACTGAGATAATAAGTGAGAAAGCCAGCACACAAATCCAGGCCCTTGGAAGCCAAACCCAATCCATACATATAATTGAGTCACATTTTGCAAAATGTGATCTTGTGGTACAATGCACTAGTTTTTTGAAGCTATTTGCTCAGAGGCCCCAATGATAGAGTCTGTAGGTAAATTGTGTTTACAATGCAAATTAGCATTCTAAAGTGAACAGAGCCAGATATACTGAACTGATTCAATAAGAAGACTGTTTTGTCAAAATAGCCACATACATTATGGTGGTTCTAAAACCTTGGATGGCTCTCAATAGCATGCAGTTTACAAAAGCCACAGATATATGAAATCATATTTTGGTTTGATTCTGAAGAGACTAGAAATCTAACAAACAAGTAGACTACAAATGATGTAAGTAAATGCCAGAATTAAATGTTCTCTTTCTAAGTTCTAATTTTATAATATTTTAAGACTTTTTCTGAATTTAAAAATGTTTACCTTTCCCTATCCACAACCCCCCCAAAAAGGGAAAAATGATTCAAAAACTTTAGCTTAGTGGGGGCTTTTCACCCCTACTAAGTAGGACCTGCTGTCTTGTGAACTCTGTGGTAAGGTCTCCAAGGACTGGAGAGGGAATGAAAAGGAAGGAAATGAAAATATGGAGGGTATTAATTCTAGGAAGAAGATTTTTTAATGGCATACAGTATGGTCAAATGATTACTAAACATATCACTTTTTTATGATTAAATACTAGGATGAAAAGAGTACACAATATCTATGCAAAAATATGTCCTCAAACATAAATCTGATCCATTAATGAAAAGTCTTTATTTTCACTAGTGGTCAGTTGGGGAGTTTTAATTTTCAAAGTTTGATTAGAAAAGTGTACTTTTGCTTTTAGAAATTGCTTTTAGAAGTTACTTTTACAAAAGTAGACACAAAAAACAACAAAACACTTATTGAATACTTAAGTGAAATTTATATCCATTGTGTACTACTCTGGTAGGTCTTTTACCTGCTATTTGCTGAACCTTTCATTTTTGATTTTGGTCTTTTTTGTGTTCATAGATTTCATTTGTTTGACAAAGAGAAAATTAAGAAACAGTGATTTATGTTATCAAAATAATTGAAATATTCAATTTGATGTGATATGCTACATAAGCAAATAATGAATGCTTTTGACAATTTCAGAAAATTCAAGAAAAAACTTAGAAAAATAAATTTATTGTTTAAAGTCACTTATAGGAAGAACAAGATAATGTTGAGAAAATGAATAGAAAACACATGTGTATCATAAAAAACACAAAAGTGGTCAATACAGAATTGGAAGTCAAGTTACAGGAAGCACTACAAAAAAATTGTTATTCACCAGATTCCATTTCAATAAATAAATACTGGGAAAACGGCTCACAGTTTTGGAGTTTTCAGTCCAGGATAGGTTGTCCCTATCACTTTGGGCCTGTGGCAGGACATCATAGCTGTGGAGCACGTGTTGGAGCAAAACCATTTTCTATATGACTAAGGAATGACAAAGAAGAGGAAGAAACTGGGGTCCTATAATGCTTTTCAGGGTAATTGCCTAAAATCCCTCATTAGGCCTCAGCTCTTAAGATTTCACCACCTCCCAGTAGGGCTAAGATGGGGACTAAATCTTTCACACATAGATCTTTGGCAGACACTGCAGATCCAAACTATAGCAACAGTGTTTATTTTGTCTTTTGGGGGGCATTTTCTTAGTAACACTACCTAAAAACTAGTCCTTTCACATGTAAACATAGGGTTTTCAGAGAGGTAGAGAAATACTGGTTCATTTTATCCAAATGAATGGAATACAGAAGAACTGTATTGGAGAGAGATTGGACCTGAGCTGCACAATCCTAAATACAGGAGCTTTTTGTATGAAAAAGAAAGGGCATAAGCCCAGGGTTATATAAAAGCCAATGGTTCTCAAAGTGCAGTTCCTGGACCAGACACGGGACATTGGCATCACCTGGAAAATTATTAGGCATATAAATTCTTGAGTCCAGAACCTGAGGCCAAGCCAGTGATCTGTTTAACATGTCTTCCCGGAGGTTTCAGTACCCGTTCAACTTTGAGAATCACTAGCATGAGGACAAGTGGCGACAGGTGAGGAATGTGAGAGAGTGCCGGCAGACAACCACAGCAAGGGTGGCCTGGTCAGAAAGGTTCTGAGTCTTTAGGGAAAGGTATTCAGAAACAACTCCAGTTGCATGTAAGCAGTCAGAAACACCAAAAGAAACCAAGCCCTAGATGGAACTTATTAAGTGAGTGCAGATGTATACTGGATTAGAAAGCAAGTGGGTGGCAAACTGGATATAATCCTCAACCCACTGTGGTGATACACAGTCTGTTTACACCTTGGGCCAAGTAGCCAGTAGTGGGCAGGGCTTGTGCCGTCGGGAAAAGACATAATCACAGGGTCATATTAGGCCCCTCCAATCAGACTTGTGAAGCCCCAAGCTTTTGCTCCTTGGTATGTATAAACATACAAACAGTCAAAGGAAGAAAACAGCATCTAGGAGTAGAGACTGGGGACATATGTCTAGCTTTCTATATATTTAAAATGTTTCAATAAGTAAAATTTTAAGTCACTTGCTCCACTCATTTGGTGCCTGAGTTCTTTCTTAATTTTGCCACAAGTGGCCAACTAGATTATGTTTTAGATATGATGAAGAAAAACTTGATGTGTCTTAAGGGAGATCTGTTTTATTTTCTCTTTGGGGGAACTATAGAAGTGAGAATAGACTCCCTAATACTAAATTGGTAGTGACTCCACTATGAGCAGCTTATCTAAGAATTGTTCATATACAATTGGAGAAATAGATGGAATCCATGGGGAGAGTTGAGATGTTGACATTTCATTAACCAGTTTTAGATCCAAAGTCCTAGACTGGAAAAGGTGAGCCCTATATAAAATCTGTTATTTATTTCCCATCATTCCGCTCTTTTTAGGAGGGTAATTGATTCATATTTGTACCTAGCCATTGGGCTTATGGGTTTTTTACCTCTTAACAATTCTACCACTTCATTGACTTAATAGTTGGGTATGAAATCCAATGGGAGATAATAAGACTCATGCCAATTTTGCAAGAACTTCTAAGACTGTGATGTGAGGTTACAAAGTCCAGTATAGTCCCAGCCATGCACAGACCTGTGAGAGGACCCTCAGCTGTCCAAAGGCTTCCACATGAAGCTTGAGGGCAAAGTCACAACTAGAAAGCACAGCTCCGAGCTGGAGAGGAAATGGTGACTTCATTTAAGCACCGAATCACACTTTTCCTAGAATTAGAAATGTCTCTAAATTTGTTCAGTTACATCAGCTAGTAAATCCTCTTTGTTTTAAAGCCAATTCCAATTGGGATATTTTAACATTAGCAATATAAATTGTTCTAACCATTACATCCTTTCTCCCCTTCTCCCATTCTTCCTTCCCCAGCCGCCCACACAGATTATGTTTGTCATTAATAATATGAATGAGTTGGTTAATATCAGAAGACACAAGCTAATAGCCTCTGAGTTGAGTTTAATAATATAATTTGTTTCATTGTCTTTAAGAGCACACCCTTTAAAAATTATTTACCAAAATATAATTTCTGGGAAATCTTCTATTAAAATCCCAAGTCGTTGGTTCCTTTTGAAGAATCAGGAGAATTGACAATACTGAGCCAGTATTGCAAAATGACAACATTCATCTTGACCAGGGCAGTTGCTGTTCACATTGAGCAAGGCATATGCTTGCCATTTTGCCACTATCTTTATCACTCCCTATTGCCTCACACTTGGCCTCTTTCTGTCATTTATATTACATAAACCCTTTGAAAAGATTTGTACTTATAACACTTTATGGTTAGGAAGGCCCATTGCATGTCTTTTAAATTATAAACAAAAACAAACATGGAAAAAAAATCTACTAATCTTAGAAGGAGTATCAGCACATATTTGGAAGCCTAATCATACTCTGCATCAGGATAGGAATTCCATGGGGGAAAGAATTTGATTTGATTATGAAAATATAAAAAGCTTTGATAAATATGCTGTTTCATTTGTCACCTGGAGTAAAAACTCCATAGTAGCTTAAGAGCACTAATTGTATAGCAATTAATATCATGAGCTTTAAGTCCAGACAGACCTGTATTTAAGTCCCAGGTGTGCTCATTATTTGCTATGATGACCATATCCATCCTCTATTGGTTATCTCGTACATTGAGGTGGTTCCATGTGGAAAGAACAGTATATGAACACAGGCATTTATTATGATAGTCTGCTCTACTGTATGAGGTTATTTCAATCAATATAATAGTTTTGATTACAGAGTCTCAATTTATAAGGTAAATAAATAATTTAATTTTTTCCAATAACTGCTACTATAATTTTCAATTGACCAACCTGCTCCTTTTCTTAATTGGCCTGGCTTTCTTAATGATATTAAAGTTCTGTATCCTAATACTTTAATCCTTGCCAGTTATTAAAGCAGGCTCATTTTCACTAAAACTTTAATCTTGTGTTGGATCCAAAGCTCTTCCCAGAGCAGGTTAGAGTTGTTGCTCCCGTAGCTTACAGTGGGTAGAAAGATATTCTAGGTTTAGTTCCAAGAAAACACAATTCCTGACTCCTGGGGTATATACACCTTCTCTAGTTTTTCAAGCTAATACAAATCAAGGTGATGTTGGTAAGGGACTTGGCAGATGTAGTGAAGACCCAAAATTTGTTGGCCTTAAATTGGGGAGTTTAATCTGAGCCCAGAAGTCAGAGATGGGGAAGTCAGAGCAAGACTAATCCTGAGAGAAACTCAAGGTGTGGGAATCTCCATTGCTGGCTTAAGAAGTGGAGAGGATGGAGTGGCAAGAAGCGTAGGCAGCCTTTGGGAGCCTAGCACAGCACCTGGCTGACAGCTAGCTGGGAAACAAGACCTCAGTCATCTAGCTGCAGGAAACTGAGTTCAGCCTTCAACTTGAATGAGTTTGGAAGTGAATGCTTCCCCAGCACCTGCAGATGAGAATTCAGCCTGGCCAACATCCTTGATTTCAGCTTTTGAGCCCTGAGCAGAGAACTCTGACCCCCTGTTTCTGCATTTCTGAGCTACTAAACTGAATTAATAGGTGGATGTTGTTTAAAGCTACCAAGTATGTGGTGATTTGCTATACTGCAAAAGGATAGTAATACTGAAGGTTTGAAGGTGATGGATAGCGCTTGTTCCCTCATATCTTTCTTATACTTATGCCTCTTGATTTGAGGCAGGAGGAAGGACAGGGGAAGATAAATCTCAACTTTGAGGATCATCACTGTTAATCTAGCTCATAGCCTATACTGAGTGTTGATGAAATAGCCTGAAATAAACCCCAAAGATGAAGTAACAGCCTGGAGCCCTGAGTCTCAGCTACCTTCCCCAGTTGATTCTGACTTGGAGCCTCAGCCTGTTCACCCATCCTGGGTTCCTGAGCTTCCTATAAACAGAACCTAGTCTCTTCTCCTTTCTACAGCTTCAACTCTGGGGCCTGTGGCGTGGACCAGATGTACTTCTATGTGCTGAGAGCTCAAGGGAGGATCTTTTGCTCCTTAGCCTGGTGAACCTCATGAACTGCAGTTTCTCAGCAAGCCCTTTGTGCTAGTTCAAGGTCATTCCACAAGCCCTGCAATTAGGCAGACATCCAACCAGGTAAGCAAGCAACATCCTCTCTCTCGAAGTCATCAAGTGCTCTCTCAAAGTGCTCAGGGAAGAGAAGAAGTGGGCACCTCTCTCTCCCTAGGAAAGCAGAGGAGAGGGGGTGGTTTCTCACCCTGAGCACTCCATTCCCCAAAGGCTATCCCTCCCCATCTCAGTCCCCTCATATCTCTCTGGCTACTGAGTATGAGAAAGCCTGAGCCTCAGGAGGAGGCCTCCTTTCTCCTGAAATGTGGGGAGTTTGGGAACTACATTGTTTGGCAACCTCCAAGGGCAAGAATGATGCCAATGATACTCTGTTACAAAGGTAAAGATCCATTTTTAACATTTTTGAAAGGATGTCTTAGTCATATGACCTAAAGCATAATAACTTTAAAGTATAGAACATGTATTTAATTTTGCATTTGGTTTGGACAGTATCATTTCATTTTAAAATATTAATTAAGAACTTTCTAGATACTGTGCTACATAAGAGTAATCAAAGACTAAGGCTTTTTCCAGGAGAAACTCTGTGTGTGTGTGTGTGTGTGTGTGTGTGTCCGTGCTCCAGTGAGAGAGAGAGAGAGAGAGAGAGAGAGAGAGAGAGAGAGAGAGAGAGAGAGAGAGAGAAACAGGAAAGACAGAGAGCAAACTACAGGAATATAAGGTTACTAACTCTAGTGTTACAACAAAAACACCACAATTATCTTACCATCATGAACAACATTGAACTAATGGGTAGGGGAAATCCACAATGTTCAAAACTAGATTAGGACGAGGTTGTAAATACTTCTTTCAATAAAAATAAGAAGAATGTTCATTTAAAAATTATTTTATTTTATTTTGTGGTACTGGAAGCTGAACCCAGGGGCATTGTGTTTTTCTTTTTTTTTTTTTTAATGCAGCAAGTTGCACAATACTGTTTTATTTCAAATTGCACAATATTGTTTTATTTTAATTTTTTAGTTTTGGGGGGTTTTTAAAAAAGTTTTATTGTTGCACTATAATCATACATTATCACGATGCTCACGGTGATAGGGACATATTGCACACAGCACTTGGAGAGCTTTCCTCCTAACCCCTGGCTCCCACTCCACTCCCTCCCCTTCCCTTTGCACAGTATTGAGATTGGCACTGGTAATTTTTTTTTATATGAGCATTGTGTCAATTGAACTGTCTCCCTCATCAAATCTCCTCCCTCCCTCCCCTCCCTCCTTCCTCTAGGCCCCCTCCATCACTCCTCTGGGGTCTCTTCTCCTATGTCAACCCAGGAGCATTCTACCACTGAGCTACACCTCAGCCTTTTTTATTTATTGGTTTATTTATTTATTTATTTTTATTTTGAAACAGGGTCTCACTAAGTAATCATGCACTGGCCTCAAACCACAACCTCCTGTCTCAGCCTCCCAAGTATTGTGATGAGAGGCTTGTACCATTGCACCCAGCTTCACAGTAGTTTTAAATGAAGCACTTTAGGATTTATACATGTGCATTGTTTTACATTCTTTCTTGGCATAATGAACCCATGCATTTCCATTCTGTGTTTTGAGAAAGAAAAGGAAACAGCACAACAAACAAAAACTGTTGATCAAGTCAGAGAACCTCTTTGATCTCCCCCAAGTGGAGATCTCACTGAAGATGAACCCAGAACTCTCCACGTGCAGATCCCAAGAGCAGTTTTGGAAAATCTGAGCTTTCCAAATCAGAAGGGTACATTGTATGAGTGCCTTTTTCTCTTTTTGAATGTTAAACATAAAATTCATCCCACTTTTTATTGTGCCCGATAAAAAGTGAAATCTTTATTCTGTTGGTCTGAAAAAGTAACTTTTGAAGTCGGATGCATTTATCAACATACTCATTAGAGGCATTTCTTTCTCTACAGTTTTGGAGAGAGTTTGAAAACCAATCCTAGTATGGTTTAGATATTCATAATTGTTTACACATGTTCCAGTAACAAAATATATTTGGGGGGGTTGGTGCTTTACTTTTAGGATTTTGGACAGCTGGAAATTATTATGGTTGTGGTTAAAAATGTTCTAACTGGATAATGGTGTTAAAAAGAATATAACATTCTGGAATGCTTCCTCCTAACACAGAACACATATCATTTTATTAGATTGAGTTATTTAAATACAGATTGGCTGATGTCTAGCCAGTTACACATAAAGGTAGCTAAGTAAGTACCACATAGAAAACAACGGTGACTTAGTAGTGTGATTATTTTTATACAGAAAAAGTGTGGTACCCCTTTTAAGGGCTAGATAGTTAATATTGCACGTGCTACAGTGGCAGCTTCTAATTAAATCAGAAATAGGACATCCTTTCCAATCATTATACAGCATATTTGATACCTTGGAGAAATGTAAAAATTCTTTTCATATTTGCATCTCAAAAAATGATTAATAAGGGATTCTGTGGCTTCCAGAACCTGTTTCTTCTAAGCAGCTAGACTATGTTATGAGCCAAGAGGAAGCAAGGTTCAAAGGAAATTCGTCTAATATTTGTGCTCTGGATATGAAAGGGGGTGAGAGGTTATTCTTTGGTGGCATGTGGCATGTTGGCCGGGAGGGCGGCGGGCCAGACAGAGGGGTTACTGTGATCACAGACGGACTTAGCATGGCCAGGAAGGTGCCAGAGTCCCAGGCAGTGCAGGCTATTTGGGGGGCTTTTAATGAATCATTAGTTTTTCATTAGATGCCAATATTGACACAGAGAAATTTATTTCTTTAGTTCTTAACCAAAATTCCAGCCTTGAAACAGCACTCAGACTGACATAATAATTACCTCTTATATGTTGATGTTGTGGCCTAATAACTGTCATATGGAGAATACTTGATCATTTGTTGATCAGCTGCAAATCCGCAAACTAGTGGATTTCAGATTAACAGAGTCGGCCTCATCCTTGGTGACATCACTCAAGAAAGATTTTTAAGTTATGATATATAACTGCCTCTAAAAATACTGAATTCTTTTCATCAAAAAAAATTTTAACAGTTTTTATATCATGTGAAATCAAGACAATGCTGCTACGACTTAACTAAAGACATGAAAGACCCAGGTACATGTTCTATAGAAGAAATAGGGAGTCTTTTCAGTCAAGGAGAGTAGTCAGCACATTTGCAATCCATCCTCATTTTATAAACTGAAAGCTAATGTTTCTGTGTCCATGGCTCTCTTAAGGATATGGAGCTGGCTCAGAAAACTCAGGAAACATGTCTGTGTCTGGATCCAACAGTCCTTCCATGGAAGGCACAACTACAAACTGTCAGGAGTTCAATACTTGACCCCTGGTTCTCATCCTTACTCCACCACTGACCGGCAATGAACCTTGGTACATTGTTGTGAATGGACCTTGGCACATCAGTGATCACCTAACTCAAAAGTTCAGTGTGATTTTGGAACACAAGATTCAAACAGCCTATGAACAGCACTGCCCCACAGAGTCAGCTCTACAGCTGAAAAGAGACACGTCAGGCTATCTGAAATCCGCCTCAACTCCAACTTCCAGTTCTCAGCTGGGGCCACTCACCCCCATTCCCCACAGGCAATCACTGCAGGTCTACCTGGCATGCTCAGCCCTTCCTTCCTCCTGAGCTTCCTACTGTGTCAATAATATCTTATGTTGAGTTGGGAAGGTTCCCTAATACTTAACCTCATTTGTAAATTTTCTTCTATAAAAAAAAAAAAATACTCCAAGTTTCAAACATTAACCTTCAAATTAACTCTTAATATCAAAGCCCTTTGGAAAACGTTTATTTAGTTTAGTGATCTTGTTTTAGACTCTCATGTAGTGGTCAAGAGAATAGCTTCTAAGTAGCTGAACTCCAGAACCAGGCTGTTTGGGTTTAAAGTGAGATCTGCTCCCTACAACTTAAGTGTGGCCTTGGAAAGTTCTCTATGCCTCCATTTCTCCATCTGTGAAATGGGAACTATCCAACTATCTACTTCCCAATTTGTTTTGAGAATTGAGTGAATAAATGGGAAGTGATTTGAATAAGACATGGCATGTAATGAGTGCTAAATAAATACTAAATACTATACATTGTAAATGTTCTCAAGGGGGATACATCTCTAATCTGTGAAAACAGATTAGCATTTGGGAAATATCCAAAAATCATTTAGAACAAATTCCAATTTTTAAGATGTGGGGGAGAATTAAACAGTTTGGGTTGAGATTTATGATGTGAATATATAGAATAAGACTTAATTCTTAATTTACTTTATTATTAGGAATGAATAAGTTTATGGGCTTTTGAACTTTAAAAAGATAGTACTTTTTTAGAGATTATGCATGGAAAAATTAAAATTACATCATTATTGTACTGTATGCTTGAGGAAACACAATTAACTTCTTTGTTACTTACTTTTAAAAATGGCATAGAGATCATAGATCTTACTCATAATGGAATCTACAGGATAATACAATTTTAGCAAAGAAATTCTTTTATTTTTGTCATACGACTCTGAAGTTCTTAGTCTCGTAGCTAAAGTTGCTAATAAAATGACATGAGATTAATCAAAGTTAAAACATATGACCATGGCAAAACTTTCACTCAATTTTGAATTTTTAATCAGATTCATTGTACACTTTAGGGTACATAGCTCATTCTGCAAAGTTCTTCATATTTTTGTATCTTATTAAATGTAAACTTCAGTACAAGCAAGTTGTAAATCTTTAATATAGTTAACTAGTCTGTAGTAGGAAAAAAAGACTGTTTTAAACCTTACCCTATACCACCCTGAATATAAATTTTATGTCTACCTTTTTTAAAATGTATATTTAAATTTGCGAGTTTCTATGTTCAGGCCTGGTGGCAAGATTTTCACAATATTAACTTAATTTTTCCTTGAAATGCTTTTCTAGGGTCAATCCTATTCCTGTCCCTAAATGACAAATGAGACACTTGCCCCAGGTCTCCAGCAAGTAAGTAGTGAACTGTGTCTCAAATCCCGACAGCACAAATTCTGTTTTGATCAAATTATTTAAGAGAGTTTATTTTGTTTTCCCCCTCCCTGCTATGTCTTATGCCTTTGAAACCCAGCTTTCTTAACTTCATCAAGAATATAATTTTAAAATATCATGTCAGGTCAAGAATCCCACATGCAATATATCTTTTCCAAATCATTAGATAGAGAAAGTGGGAGAGGACATGTAATTCAGTGGAAGTCTGTACCACGTAGCTAGAGCATGAGGTCCTGATGTGAGCGGGGGACACTGGGGTAGGGAGCTTGCTCTGCTTTGGAGTTTTAAACTCAATTATGCCTAAAAAAAGGGGGGTGGGTGGGTGAAAAAGACAAATTAGCAGCATTTTCAAAAGATGTTAAATATGTCAAGCAGCAAAGTGTTCCAATTGTGTCTTCAGGGAACATAGGCTGAACCCGCCTGTAGGTCTTCTCGTGGTGAAGCCATCTGCAAGGAATACCCCATTCCCTGTTCTTGTCCCTGCAATGCATGCGATTGAAAGGAATGTCATAGTTACATGCTTGTGGAAATGTCTTCAGCATTACCTAATGGAAACACTGGGTCAACCTTGCTTTGAACAAAAAAAAAATGTGTTATAGCCGGCTGGAAGCAGGTACAGCATGATCTAATAATAATATAAATAGTCCAAGTGATAGATGATTAACTTTCCCTGTGTTTTCAGTAATATCATTACCTATCTCTCATAACCACCTTCTGAGTCAGTGAGGGGGAAACCGTGGTTACATAGTCCCTTACAGATGTTGATTTCTAGGGTAAATATGAGATTTGGTGGCATTATGTTTTGAGAAACAGAACAATTGTCAATTTTCTGTGCTAATGGAGACCACACAAGATTCCAAAATGTTACTTTGTTATATAGACATAATGTCTTTTTTTCTTAGAACCACGAATGAAACAATGTACACAAACATTTGGTACATTTCCTGGAATTAGGAGGTGCTCAAAAAATTGAAGTATAATTATCTATATATTTATGAAAAAAAAACCAGCATTGTCCTTACTATATTTGTCTCTGTCAGTGATATTTTGTTTCAGATTGTGAACTATGTGGATAACTTTTTTTTTTTTTTTTTTGGTCTGGGAGTCTTAATCCCTTTCAAACTGTTTACACCCAACAGTGTAAACTCTTTGTCATTTCTTGAGTCGAGGGGTCAAAACTTCCATCAGTTATTCACAGGAATAACTTGCTTTCCCCAAATGGTTAAGAATCACTGGTCCAAAGAAGCCATTTGCTTCTACTGGTCCCGTAGAGAGCCAAACTTAGCTGTCTAAAAATGTCTTTAAAAATAGATAAATAACATTCTAGAGTTGGTTTGGTTGTGGGAAACCTAAGAGATCTGAGCACCAGTGCTCTCATGGTGTGCACCTTGGCTATTGGCTAGAGTTAGTTTGGACTTGAGAAACAGGAAAGAACATAGAGGAGAGATATAAGAGATAAGAATCTTTCAGAGCAAATAAAACCCACAAAATTGGGTATTAGGGGTTGAAGTATCAAAAAGATTTCCCTCATCTTTAGTGAGAGCCTCCTTCAAAGTTTCAAATGTCATGTTTGAAATCCAGTTACTGCAACAGAAAATCTAAAAAAAAAAGGAAAACCTCCCAGCGTTTCTTTCTATTTCCCTGTCCAGTTCAGAAGTCAGAAGATTAATTTGTAGAACACTAAAGCACAGTCTTCAAGGAAAAATGAGGGAAGACAGCAGAAGTTTGCACTCAGAGAAACCGCTCTGGATACTGTCAGAAGCCAGGCAGACCGGATTCTGTTCCAGGCTGCACTCTCTCTGCAGTGTCAACGGTAGTAAAAGTGTGCTTCTTCTAGTAAAGGGAGCAGATGTGAACTGGAAGAACATGCAGAACAGATGTGCTGAGCAAAAGTTTTTATTTAAACAGTAACTTATCTGACCGTAAGTTACATTAACTCTCAAGCTGAGTGTTTTAATATGGCTCTCACCAACAAAGAAGGATCATTTATGTAAGTTCTAAAGTAGGTCACGAATTAAAGAACCCTCCCCTCTCATCTCTGCTTGCCTTTGAAGAAAACTGAATGCCAGACAAAGATTCCCATGCTTTGAATGTATGCAAATGCTCCCTTGCTACTGGGAAGGCATATGCATCCACAATGGGGGGGACGGGTGAGCTCTGCTCATGATCACTTTCTGCTTCTCCAGCTTCTGAAGGAAGCTGGAAAAGGATTGCTCAGTCCAGAAACCTAGAACTTGCAGTACTGCAAAGGTTAAGTGTTTACCCTAGAGGGCAACAAAACTCCAAAGAATGCATACAGCCCAGGTCATTAATAGTTGATAAATATCCTTGCTGTAGATCCTTCAGAGAGAAGTACAGATCAGCTAGGTATAGCAAGCACCAAACCTATGGCACACAATAATTCTAGGTGCCTGTGAAAATGTTTGAATTTTTGAGCAACTCCAAGCAAGTGAGGCTAATCTACAATGTTTGGTAGGTGTGTTTAATGAATTTTTGATGTAGGAGACTTTCACATATAAAGCCACAGTGTAAACCCAGGAGAATCTGTACTCAAATCCCACTTCTGCCACCAAATTACATCTGTCACATAGAAAGCTGGGACAAGGTTTCTAACCCTTCTAAACTTAGTTTCTTCATACATTATAAGGAAAAAGGAGATAGAATTTTTAAAAATCACCTATGTTCAGGGTCATACCAAATATTAAATAAGCAATAAAAAGGTAAAGTGTTGACGTGCATGCCTGGCATATGATAAAAGTTCTACAAATGCTTCTTACTACTGCCTCTGCTGCTACTGCTGCTTTCTTTCCCTGTAGCACTAAGAACTAAGTGCAGAGCGGGTACTTAATAACCTGTACTGGTTGACAGCATTACACTACAGCACAGATTCTATTCGTAAAAAATTAAATCAGATTCCTCCAGTAAACGGTAGTAGGCAAGGTGACTAAAAACTACAAAAATGGATATTTAATGGAAATGGCAACTTTAGAAACTGATAAGTATTTATTAAATAATTATATGCTACTCTTCTCTTGCTATGGATATTTCTAAGACATCAGGAAACTATCAGTTTTAGCTATTTTATAAGAGTTCTCTGTGGTGTTGGAAGGGGGCAAAAAGTGAGGGAATTATAGAGCATTTTTGAAATACTATAATTGGAGTCATTCACACATCATTTAAATGACAAATTATTCTTTTAATAAGGCAGCAAATGCCAACTTTAAATGCTAGATGCTAAAAAATGCTAAATGCTAGAAAATCTTTTTAAAAAATATTATTTTTACCTGACATGGAGGTGCACACCTGTAATCCCAGTACTTAGGAGGCTGAGACAGAAGGATTGCAGGTTTGAGGCCAGCCTCAGCAACTTAGTAAGCCTCTTAGCAAGTTAGTGAGACCCTGTTTCAAAACAAAAACAAAAATAAAATAAAATATGTCTGGGGCGTAGCTTAGAGGTAGAATGTCCCTGGGTTCAATTCCCAGTACCAAGGGAAAAAAAAGCAAAACTATGTTCTCTTTTCATGGCATTATCTCTTTGTGAATTGTAATCTGTTTTAAGATGAAAACCGGTTCTAGCAAATAGATCCATGAAACACAGCCTCCAAGTCTTGTCTATATGACCTTTCTGTAGGTATTATTTATGACTCTACTCTGACATAAGACTTTGGAGGCAAACTGTCTATGAGGCAGTACATTATCTATACACATCAATTTCTGTGGATGTTATATTGACATATATTATGTTAAAATTTTTTTATTTAGAAAGGGGCATTAAAAGAAATATTTCTCCATATGTATTTTAATTTCCTTAGAACATAAATATATTTTATTAATTCCTAAACATGACATTTTCCAGCCACAATAACAGTTTATTTATTACTTCCTAAATCTTTCTTCCTAGCAGCAAAACATTATACTATTTATGGGTAAATCAAAATGAAATTACAGTCTAGATATATGTTTTTATGCTTCATTAAGAACATGTTTTCTATAATTGAATGCATATTTGTGATTATAATAATTGCACTAGACAATAAAAGGCAGATTAGTAAGTAGACTAAAGAGCTATCAGAATAGTTACCATCAACTAGAAATGATTAAAAATATAAGAATAAAAAATAAAAAATAAGAATGGTTCTCTAACATATAATATTAAAGGATTTCCCTTAAATTATTCTCACTTCTAGGAATACACAGGAGCATAGAAAAGCAGGAACTCTACTGCTCTGAATCTTGTTCTCCACTGTGGTTGGCTTTGCCCCACATTGGTCGTGTCTGGAGATGTATTTGGTGGTCACAACTTGGGCAAAGATTCTACTCTTCGAATCTAGCAGATAGAGACCAGAGATGCTGCTAAATATCACACAGCCCACAGGGGAGCTTCCCAAAGCAGAGAATTACCCAGCTCCAACTGTCAATAGTGCTGAGGTCAAGACACCCTGGTCCTGATCCAGTTATTTATATCAATCATATAAATTAGCTCTTCCTCTCTCACCCATAATAACTAAACTAAGAGTTGCTTCTGTGGCTACCATATATAGTTTCCAGCTGGCGTAATAATACTAGAAATACAGACTTTAAATAAGTTCAAATAGTTTGTTATGGCTAAGTAGGTACCTAACAATGTTTGAAAATATAAATAATACAAAATCTCTAACAATTAAGTAATGATTTACCTAAACATCATGGTAATTGGATTTTTTTTAATTGAATGATGTGCTTTATATTTGCTTTCACTTCCCTGTTAGTCATTTGGTGAAATGAGGAAGTAAACAGTCAAGGCCTAAAAGGTAAGAGAAATTAGGAGACTTGGTTAATCATAAATTAAGTTTCCTCTTTTGGTTATTTGAAGGTGGGTCACCTTTTGTGTTTGTTATGGCCTGAATGCCCCCCCAAGTTTATGTGTTGAAATTTAATCTTCACTGTAGTAATATTAAGAAGTGGAGCTTTTGGGGATATGATTGAGTCCTAAGAGCATAATACTCAATGTATTAGTGCCTTAAGAAAGGACTGGAAGGAAGTAGCTCAGGCCCAACTTTCCTCTCCCCCTTTCCCCCTCTTTGGCTCTTCTCCCACATACAGGCACAGAATGTTTCCTTTTTGCTCTTTTCGCCCCTTCTGTCATGTAAGGATGTATCAAGAAGGCCCTCACCAGATGCCAAATGCCAGTGCTTTGATCTTGGACTTCCCAGCTTCAAGAACGAGGAGGAATAAATTTCTGATCTTTATAAATTACCCAATACTGGGCATTTTGTTAGAGTAGCGAAAATGGATTAAGACAATGTTTATTTAAAATTTTAAATTGTGGTATATTAGACCCAAATCTAATTTGAAATGTAAGGAGAAACAGCAGTTTTTCCCCTTTACCAATAAACTATCATTAGAGGTGCATTTATTTCCTTTTAGGATTGCATGTATAGATTCCGGTGTTTCAAACTGACCAGCCTGTGGTTTAATCTGCAGTAGTTCCCCTCTGGACTTCAGCCCTAAGGAATCCAGTGACAGCACTACGGTTGTTGATGGAAAATAAATTGTTTGGAAAATCAAAAGTTAAGTCTCAAGATGTATATCTGTTTAGCTATCAACTTCATTTGGAAATTTCCAAATCCCTAAGAATTGTTATGAGATTAGAAATTTTATCCCTTGCACTTTCTTTGTATTGGAACCGTTGTTATCAGTTTGCAGTGAAACCTAAAGATCCCAATGAGAATAAGCATTAAAGAATAAGGGGGAGGGCTGTGAATTTGAAACTTAGCTGGAGTCTGTGGTGAGAAAATCCTACCTGCGCTATATTGACTTCACCCACTTTCTCAGACTGATCGTGCCTAGCTAAGTGTCTAATACAATCCATGTTATTCATGCCTCATTTTTCTGCTCACTCATTTGACAGTTTTCAAAAGAAAGGCAGGAAATGCTATTAGACACTTTTCCATGTTATAAAATATTGTACTAATAGTAGAACCACACATAAACTTAAGACCTTCTGGAAAGAATTCTTATATATGACTGAAATACTTTTCTGCAATTATCTGTAGGATTCATTCCACAAGAATTTTCTAATATTTTTCTTCATATTATAGTCACAAATTCCAAATATAATCATATCTTCTTTTTTTCTGTTTAATCACCTATCTTCTAAAGTAATGGTATGGTAATTAACTTGTTTCTGATCAGTATAATATTTGAAAAAGGAAGCATGTCTCAGAAGATAAAAGTACAGCATGAGGGAACAGATATGTTTGGATATATTTGCATATAAACATTTTTCTTACATTTTTGAGGTAAAGTTTATATGCAAATATATCAAAACATACATGCATATTTTAAATTTCTCATAATTTGTATACAGCAAATTTTACAAATCTTCAGTGCACAGTTAGCTTTTTATATACCTGTATACCACCTGGTCATATATGTTACCACCACCAAGATCAAGATGTAGGACATTTACCTAATAAGTTCCTTCATGCTTAAAGTTCTTTCTAGACAACCATTCTTTCATATTCTAATTTCTATCATCATAGTTTAGTTTTTCCTGTTCTTAAACTTCATTTAACTGAAAGAAAACATGTCTTTGTATATTTGGGTGTGTGTATCAGTAATTCACTTTTTTTTATACTGGGAATTGAACTCAGGGGCATTCTACCTCCATGCCATATCCCCAGGCCTTTATGTATTTGTTTGTTTGTTTTGTTTTGAAATAGGGTCTCCCTAAGTTTCTGACACTAGCCTTGAAACTTGGATCCTCCCAATACCGAGATTACAGGTTTCTTGCTTTCATCTACTATAAATAAAACTGATATGAATATTTCTTTCATATGTCTTTTGATGAATATAAACTTTATTTATCTTGAGCATATAACTAGCTTATTCTATAACATTATAGAATATGTATAGGGTTATCTTTAGTAGATACAGCCACAGTTTTCCAAAGCCATCAAATATTTTATAGTACCACTAAAGTATGCGAAAAAAAATTCCTCCACCAAAAAAGGTAAGAAAGTTTAGTGTGGAAATAATTATATACTCACAAACATATGCATACACACACACAAAAAAACCCTACAACTTTCTCTAGTTTTTGTTGTTGTTGTTGCTGTTTTTAAAGCATTTTTGGCATGGCTGTATTATTTGTTCAATTCAGAAAAAGACTTGGATATAGCAAGCCAAATAAAGCAAACTGAAAAGTAGAAAAATAAGGGGAACATATTTTGAATTTTTCTCCAAACTTTAGCCCAATATTTCTTCAACAAAACAAATATTAATATTAATTCCACATAAGTGACAAATAAGCATGGAAATTCAGCACACATATATTCTCCTTTTGAAGGAGAATATATGTGTCATTTAAATTAACATATTAAAGGTTCAGAGAAATACTATAGTCAAAAAACATAATTATCTTTGTTTTATCCATTACTTCATAAACCTCCTTGAACCATTACTTTTTTTTTTTTTTTTTTTTTTGCGGTACTGGGGATTGAACTCAGGGGCATTCTACCTCTGAGCTACACCCCCAGCCCTATTTTTTACTCTTTATTTCAAAACCGGGTCTCACTAAGTTGCGGAGTGCCTCACTAGGTAGCTGAGGCTGGCCGCGAACCCGGATCCTCCGGTCTCAGCCTCCCGAATGCTGGGATTACAAGCGTGCGCCACCACGCCCGGCTGAACCATTACTTTTTGACCATGGATCTCTATATTTATCCATTACTTTTTGACCATGGAACTCTATATTTCTTTTAATTAAGTATACCTATTGATGGGTATACTTAATAAAATTTTTTTATCTTGCTTTAGACTAATGTGATTCCTTGCTTTGGTAATAATTCATAAATTGGAAAGAAATCTCATGGATAGGTGCCCTTATAAAATAGTGTTAAACTCTTTGAAATACATATGATAGTGGTGGTGATGGTGCAGGAGCAGAATTACTAAGGTTAGCCATCAAGTAAAATTACAAACAAGTCACTCGTGCTACCCATTGAAGCCCAGTTGGACCTTTTTCTCCTTGCCTAATGCTCTGTACTTCAAAGTTTCCAGTATCATATATAGCTTTTTGACTTTACATGAATACATTTGCAATAATACTTTCTGAGTGGATTAGTGGATATATGATAAGAGCACCAATTATGACTTCCCTGCAATCATATGTATGATGTTGGAAAATGAAAAGGGTTGTGCATAGAATCCTAAAACAGAAAGGCGGAAGTAGAGGACAAAGTCACTGAACAGAACAAAGTCTCAGGTTAACAGTCCTCCTCCTACAAGGCTGCAAAATGGCACATGTTGCCTGAAGGAGAAACTACAGGCTTGGGAAATGACTAAGATAGGAGAAATATATCTATCCCAAGTAAACTTACTTTCACTAAGATATGAGAAATATATCTATCCCAAGTAAACTTATTTTCATTTATTCATTATGCTTTCCATGAAAGCCTTCCATAAGTTTTTCTCTCATTCTTTAAAATAAGTTCCATCGAATCTAGTTTAAAATTTCAAAAGTAGATCCAGGGACAAATCCAAGAAAAACAGCACAATTTAAAGGGGGAAATGTGAAACCAATTTCCTAACTAAGTGTTAGTACTCAGATCTTTTTAAAAATAGTAACCACGGTAAACCCACTGAACACACGAGGGCAGGGAGTAGACACCACATTATAAAGAAAACCACTCACAATGAAGTGCCTTAGATACCTGCCTGGGACTTCTGCCCTTTTGCAGAGACCACAGTTTAGATTTAAGAGCATACAATGTCTTGTAACAATTTTCATTTGGCATTTTTCACCTGGGTTAAAAAATCATTCCCAGTTCAACTCTGGGCAAATATAAAATTCACTTACCTGCACAAAACCACAGGCTGTGAAGTCCTCAAAGAAGGGCAGACTTGGGCGGTCTTCTCTGTAGATGGTGAGTTTGTAGGTGACCAGCGTCTCACTGCCTGCTGGAGATTCATCCACCACGAGCATTGAGATTCTGTTCATTCCTAAGCCCAAAGGGTAGTTAGCAAGGCTGCAGAGAGAGGGAGTGGGATGAGAAAGAGGTGGGAGTGGAGGAGAGAAAGAGAGAGAGAGAGAGAGAGAGAGAGAGAGAGAGAGAAGAATGAATATGAATGGGTGACATTTATTCAGCCCTAACTGATTTAGAAATCAATATTTATTAAATGCCTACTATTTGCATATAAACCAGTCAAGGCCTGCAAAAAAAAATCATGAGAAATCTAAAATATGAAAAAAAAATTAAATGTTTGTTTTATGGTACTTGGCTGTGCTAAGAGTCATCTTGTAGAGAGAATCAGGTCTTCCAGTAACTAAATGGAAAGAAACTAGTATTTATCGACCCCCTGTCAGAACCATCCATCGTCTCACTTAATTCTCACAATAACTCTGTACAAAAATGTGATGGTTCCTATTTTAAATATAGAGACCATTAAGTAGATGCAATAAAAAAAAATTGCCCAAAATTACATGGCAGAGACAGAGGTGGGACCTGGATTGGTTGACTCAAATCCTCTTTCCTTTTTGCTATCAGGGCTGTTAAGTGCATTTCTTTTACTACAACATGGAACTATGAGTATTTTAATCGCTACACAGCATGAAATAAAGTTCCATTATACTCTGTTCAAAATTATAAACAAAAGATTTGGGGATTTTCAAAAGTGTGCACAGAAAAGAAATCCCTGTGAGACTACAGAAGTTAGTAGTACTGTGTCCACAAACTGTCACCAACAATTGTGACAGGAGGAAAACAAAGGATTTTCCTTCAGATTCTTATTAATATTTTACATAAGATTCTCTCTTGTTACACTGTGTAAAGACTATAGATCAATAGAAAACCTATGTGTTCTTTTTTTTTTCTTTCTTTTTCCTTTATGGTACTGGGAATTAAACCCAGGACATTATGCCTCAAGCTACACCCCCAACACAATTTTGTTTTTATTTTGAAATAGGGTCTCACTAAACTGCCAAGGCTGGTCTTGAACCTGTGATTCTCTTGTCTCAGCTTCCCAAGTACTGGGATTACAGGCATGTACCACCATGCCTGGCCCAATGTGTTCATTTTAAATACATAATGTCCCCAAAGGGGAAGGATTTCACACCCTGGCAATCTCTCCAAATGATCTGTGGCTCATCTTTCCTGAACCACTTTTAAAGGTTCTACCAACTTCTGCTTCCTGGGGAGCTGTCTCCCCCGAGCCCCAGTGAGAGTGTCCCCATACCTGGGCCCCGCCCGCTCATACAGGTGCACCTCGCACTGACACTTAGAGGTCTCCGCTCTGATTGTCACCGTTACCACATCAAATGGGACTTCAGAGTAATAATCTTTGATCTCTGGATTAAATTCAGGAATTAGTTCCAAATGTGGATGTGTGAAGATCTGCTTGATACGACACAGTGTGTCTTTATCTGTTAAAAAACAAAATGACAAAGAAAACTGTGAAATGGATTGATATTTTTAAGTCATATCTGTTTAAGGCATTTTTTTTTCTCTAATTCCTTTGAAAAATTCAGTGATCACTGCTGTCCGTTTGGCACCCTGGTCATAAGTGATTTTCAATTTGTCAGATGTTGTAGAATTTACATATAACAGCTGCTGACTTTGGTTGATGCTGTACAGTCTCTCTCTCTCTCTCTCTCTCTCTCTCTCTCTCTCTCTCTCTCTCTCTCTCTCTCTCTCTCTTTCTCTTGCATTCTTTCTTTCTTCATTTTTTTTTCTCAAGCCCTTGAAAGTTTAAAGGCACAGAAGGTGGGGAAATGTCTCTCCTGTGGATTTGTGGATTGATAACATTTTCGCTATATCTATGGCATATATCAAGCAACTATGTAAAAGGGGATAATGGCCCTTTGGGGTGATGACAGAATGAAAACAGCAGGCAATAAGAAAATTCTCTTAATGGAAATGTCATTAAACTGAACTGCCATTAGAGTGACATTGTAGCTTATCCACAGTAGGGTATAGGGAAGGTAAACTCCAGTACTGTTGCAAACACTCAGATAAAAACATCCTCAAGGACCCCCCTTCCCAGGCCACCTTTACAGAGGAGAGTGCCACAAAGTATAAAAGGGATATTCTATATTCTGCTCAATATGACTGTGTGTGTGTGTGTGTGTGTGTGTGTGTGTGTGTGTATTTGTATTGCTAGGGATTGAACCCAGAGAAATTCTACCTCTGAGCTACAGCCTCAGCCATATACATACATACATACATACATACATACATACATACATACATATATTTGAAACAGGGTCTTACTAAGTTGATGAAAGTCTCACTACTTGCTGAGGCTATCCTGGAATCCGTGATCCTTCTGTCTCAGTCTCCCAAGAAGTACTGGGATTACAGGCGTGCACCACTATGTCCCACAGGATACATATTTTATAAAGCTTCATTGACAGCTAATTTCCCTGCAGTTTCCATTTTTTACATTTTTTTTTATATTTCACTCAAATAGTCAGAGTGTTCAATAAGGTTTGCATACATTGTAACCTGAACCTCAGTCCCAGATAATAAACAAGCAATTGTTTTCTCCATCAAGATTTTAGCAAGTCCCTAATTTTGGTTTCTTCAAAATCTTCCCATCTCTGGCTTGAGCACTATATCCCAGAGCCCCACTTGAGAGTTGATTAAGCTCTGACATCTCAACTGAATTATCAAGGTTGCCGCCTACAAACACCTGGCGTTGCCTTGGCACCTTTCCCAACCCTGTCCCAACTTGTCTCGGGCCAGCTTACCTTAGATCTACCAAGAAGCCAATGTGAGGTATGGTGGTAGCAGGCTGCTTAACCTATTTGGCAAGTGCATACGGGAAAACTGTTTGAAGTTTGGGTTGCTTTTAGTGGATTTCTTTTAACCACAGAGTTTTATTACTCTCTTGAGGGAAAATCGTAACTCATATTAAACCCAAGAACAGCCTCAACTCTTAAAGATAATCCCATCTGTTCTGAGGCATCATCAATTTTTAAAACAGCATCTGCTATCTTACCATAAAAATAGAAAGATTGATTTTGAAGATCCAGGTAGGGCTAATTTTATCAATAGGAAAAGATGAGCAAAGTGGAAGAGCTTATCTGACATGCTCACCTTGTCTATGCCACGTTACCTGGAAACTGGAAAAAAAAATAGATCATCCAGTTCAACCCTTTCAATTCATAAATGGGAAGACTATAGACGCCCAAAGAGGTGAAGTGGCTTTCCTAAAGTTGTATCTAACCCAGGCATGGTGCAGGGTAAACACTCAACAAATGTTCATGCTACCTTTGCTCCTAGCTTTCTCCCTGTTTTTTTTTTTTTTGTTGTTGTTGTTTGTTTGTTTGTTGTTTTGTTCCCTCCCACCACCACCATGCTCTAGGTAATAGTGTCCCAGGAAAATGAAAAAATGTTTATTTCTGGAGGTGGGAGATCCAGCAGTGAGCACAGGGAGGGAATAGTACAAGTGAAACCAGTTCCCTTTTCCCTGTTAGCAATACTTTACATAAAATGCTATTTTTCCATCTGGGTATGGTGGTGTAAGCTTGTAATACCAGTACTTGGGAGGCTGAGACAGGAGGATTACAGGTTCGAGACCAGCCTTGGCAAATTAGTGAAGCCCTCAGCAACCTAGGAATACTTGTTAAAAAAAAAAAAAAAATTAAGCCAGGCGTGGTGGCGCACGCTTGTAATCCCAGCATTCGGGAGGCTGAGACCGGAGGATTCGGGTTCGCGGCCAGCCTCGGCTACCTAGTGAGGCACTCCGCAACTTAGTGAGACCTGGTTTCAAAATAAAGAATAAAAAATAGGACTGGAGGTGTAGCTCGGAGGTAAAATGCCCCTGAGTTCAATCCCCAGTACTGCAAAAAAAAAAAAAAAAAAAAAAAAAAAAAAAAAAAAAAAAAATTAAAAAGGGTATAGTTCAGAGGTAGAATGCACCTGGATTCAATTCCCAGTACCACTAAATAAATAAATAAATAAATAAATAAATAAATAAATAAATAAATAAATAAATAAATAAATAGATCAATAGATAAATAAATGCTATTTTCCTTAATTGGATGCATTTGTTGAGTCTATTAAAATCTATCATTATGTTGCATCTCAATCTACCATGATTTTAGTTTTAAAACATCATGAATGAATTAACTTGCATGTTAGACAATAAAAATTAGATTTTACTATATTAGAAGACTTCTATTTATAATAAATTAAACCTATCCATAAATTTTAATTTTCATCTTTAATGTTTTATGGGAATTGATATTTTTATTTGTGAAAGATGAAATCTAACTGCATGTTTTAGCACCACATAGAGATATAAATGCAGACACATCAAAAAAGTACTATGTAGAGCTCTAATTTTTGCACCATATATTATAGAATATTAAGAAAATTCAGAAGCTTTGAAGAAAGAATCTGCCTTGACCTTGAATAAGTCATATTCTCTAGAAAAATATTTTTATAAGACCATGGTAATAATACTGACAAGAGTGAAGGAAATTTATTTTAAAATTTAAAGTTTATATAAACTCAAAATAAATATATTTTTCTATATTTAAAAAATAAAATTTATGAATTTTATGAAAATTGGCTTAAAACTCTCTACTCAAGTACTGTATAAAAAAATTCTACTCAAGTACCATCCATCATATAAACTCTTTCACTTGATGGACTTCTGATATAAATTTTAAAACCATTAGAGACCCTCAAATTGAGTGAGGAAGTCATTGTTCTTAAATAAATAAACAAAAAAATATAACATTTCATGCTAAAAAAATGGAAAATTTAAAATGTTCTTTTTATGCAAAAGCAGTAGATATTGACTCTATTAAAAATACAATAACAAGTCAGGCATGGTGATGCATGCTTGTAATCCTAGTACGTGGGAGGCTGAGAGAGGAGGATTTCAGGTTCATGGCCAGTCTCAGTTGCTTAGTGAGTCCCTCCAAAACTTAGTGAGGACTCGTTTCAAAATAAAGAATACAAAATAATGCTGGAGGTGTAGTTCGGAGGTAGAATGTCTCTGAGTTCCATCCACAGTACCTCGAAAATAAAATAATCTCCCCAAATATATTTAAAATACCTGCCAGGCATGGTGGTGCACACCTATTATCCCAGTACTTGGGATGTTAAGATAGGAGGATCACAGGCTCATGGCCATCCTTGGAAACTTAATGAGAGAGTGTTTTAGAATAAAAAATAAAATAGGGTTGGGGTGTAGCTTGAAGGTAGAATGCCCCTGGGTTGAATCCCCAGTATCACAAAATAAATAAATAATAAAATAAAATACATTAGTAGCCTAAAGATGAAAATATAATAAAATTACTATCTTCTTTTTTCAAAGTGACTGTGCCTAAATATTGATTATGCTGCCCAAACACTTAAATCTCAACTTACCATTACTGCAATGTATATCTTTATTTTCATTCATACTTTGTGGGACTGCTGCGAGAGAAAGAAAGAAAGAAAGAAAGACAGAAAGAAAGAAAGGAAGAAAGGAAGGAAGGAAGGAAGGAAGGAAGGAAGATTAAAAATGAAAACTATTAATTAAAATTTTAAACAGCTAGTTATCTCAAAGGATAATTTAATAAAACATATATTATTATTTAGCTTTTATTATAACAGTGAGCATTTCTAAGTAAAACTGTCAATTACAATAAAACAAAATATACTTGATTCAAAGCTCAGAAAAATAATTATTTCAAATAGGAAAATTTTTTTTTTTTTCGGTACTGGGGATTGAACTCAGGGGCATTCTACCTCCGAGCTACACCCCCAGCCTTATTTTTTATTCTTTATTTTGAAACCGAGTCTCACTAAGTTGCGGAGTGCCTCACTAGGTAGCTGAGGCTGGCCCTCGAACCCGGATCCTCCGATCTCAGCCTCCCGAATGCTGGGATTACAAGCGTGCGCCACCACGCCCGGCTTTAAATAGGAAAATATTAAAGATGAAGAATTTTCTAAATGTCATTGCCCGAAGGTGCTTCTAGTTTTAAGATCCTATGACTATTATTTTCTAATCATTAGAACTCAGAAATTCCATCTAGTTGGTTATGTTGAAATTTTTTCTAGATTTCTGAGTTTAACCAGACATTTATCTTAAAAAACTATTTAATAAATATATATGGAATAAACAACTGAATACGCACATGTAGTGTTTAAATTATTTAAAGAGAAAAAATATATACCTGTTTATCATTAATTCTTTACTGGGCCTACTGATTTATTATGTTGAATCAGTGATTTCCAGATTGGGTGCTTCAAACTCAACTGAAAGAGTTCTTAAAATACAAATTGCTGAGAACAGCCTTAGCAACCTAACAAGACCCTGTTTCAACATAATAAATAAAATAGGGTGTTGCTCAGAGGTAGAACAACCTTAGGTACAAGCCACTGTTCTGGAAAAAAAAAAAAAATGTGGACTTCATCCCTGGATTTTGATTCAAGAGATCTGAATTTCTAAGTTCCTAGTGAAGTGCTGCTGCTGCTGCTTGTCAAGGCTGGGCCACCCACTGAGAGCCACTGTATTGGATTAAATCCTGGTTTGTAATATCCAGAGGCATTCTACCTCTGAGCTACACGCCCAGCCCTATTTAACTTTTATTTTGAAACAGGGTCTCGGTAGGCTGATGAGAATCTCACTCATCATCTCACTCAAGTCTCACTCACTTGCTGAGGCTATCCTTGCACCTATAATCCTCCTGTCTCAGCCTCCCTGGGACTGGGATTACAGGCATGTGCCACCATGACTGGCCTTAATATTCTTTTATTGGTGTGTTGTAATTATACATCATAGTGAGATTCAAAGTGATACAAATGTACATACGCTTTTCTTATTACGAAAATCTCAGAAATTCTTTAGAAGAAAATAGAGATAAGCTTAAGAGAGAACATCAAAACCACCATTAATTTTCCCTAAGGTTCCTACTGCTAGCAGTCAAAACTTTTTCTTTTATGTTGTTAAATGGTCCCTTAATAAATGTTCTAGTTTATACATCCACTATCATTATGAGAATACTTATATACTTATAATTTTTCCAACTCTATTATCTTTAGAAAGGAAAATCTAATTTTGATGGGAAATAGCATTTCCTTGTTTAATTTCCAACTTTGATTGCTAATGAAACTAAACATTTTATATGTATTTTTGGGGCCGGGCAATATTTATTTTTAAGTTAAAATAAATGAGACCATATGGTTTTACCTTTTTTGCTTTCACTTGCATCAAATGGCACCTGTGGTTTTTCAATGTTCTCATCTTCTGTGAAAGAATTCCTGTAAATTCAATGCCAAACAAGCCTGAATCAATGAAATGAGCAAAATTCATGGAAACTCCATCAAGCACACTATCTTTTCTTCCATGTGGGCACAGTTGTTTTGATGGAGACAAAGAAACTCTTTCTGGATTTCATTCCTCAAAACTGGCAATCTGTCCCCCAGTGAGGAGGGTGGAAATCTCATCATCTCTAATCAGTAGAAGGACATTTGAAGAAAACCAGGGCAAAAGTCGCTCTTTGGTCCAAAGCTGAGCAATCTCAGATAGTCTGGGGCCAAACAGAAGTGCTTCAAGAACGCACACTCTTATTGGAATCTGACTAAAGTTACACAGTTCTTAGAGCAAAAAGACTTGGAAATTCTGAGACACGACCTGAGAAAAACATACCCAGAATCCGAGGAAACAAATTGTACCTTGCACAAAATAATCTATATCTCAAGGCTTCTATTCTTAAACTCTAAGAATCAGTAGTGAATGGGAGGACTCAGTTCTAGGTGTGTTTGGTTCATTTTGTCTATCATTTTAATTTGGGGACAGATTGCCATTTAAATCCTTAAATTTATGAAGAAAATAATCTACATTGCAGATAGAAAAAACACTGGTCCTGATGACAGAGAAGATAGGTTGTGATGGTCCCCCAACATGATTTTCCTGAGCTGAGTCTTTTGTTTTCACCCCGGCAAACAGGAGCTAACAATACTTGGCTTACTTTACAGGGATGCTATGAAAGTGAAATAAAATGTTCTATGTTAAATAAATCTTATATGCATATATCCCAGGTATTGTGATGGACGCTATAGTAGAACAAAGATGAATGAGGCATAATTAATTATTTTAAAATATAATCATAAGGCTGGATGTGGTGGCGCATGTTTGTAATCCCAGTACTTGGGAGGCTGAGACAGGAGGATTGAAAGTTCCAGGCCAGCCTCAGCTACTTAGTGAGGCCCTCCACAACTTAGTGAGACCCTGTTTTGAAATAAATAGAAAAAAAAAATTGGACTGGGGGTATATCTTGGAGGTAAAATGCCCCTGGGTTAAATCACCAGCATCCCCATATATATATATATATATATATATATATATATATATATATATATATATATATATATATATATATATATATAGAGAGAGAGAGAGAGAGAGAGAGAGAGAGAGATAAAACCATCAGATGGGAAATTAAGAAGAATAGAGGAATTAAAAATGTTGTTAATGTTAGCAGATATAATCATTTGGTTCCAGTTTTATTTCTAAAAGCATTTTCTTTGGTATCTACAGTAAAGTAATTAGAGATGAAAAGTAATGATATCTAGGTCTTTGAGTTCTCTCCTCCCAAAGAATGGAGAAACAGATAAAGTAAGCATGGCATATGAGATGTGTTTAGTTAATGTCTGACCAAGAACCAGGCCAAAGTAAAATATATCTTCAGAATTCCCATGAAACAAAACACTCAGGTAAATCTTACAAAAGATACAACCCTGAAGTTTGTAGCACAAAAACTGAATTTTGGAAACATTGCTGTCTTAATAGAATGAGCTATTATTATTTGTAAAGAAAGACAACCTGCAGTGATTTCTTGGGTAATTTTGTGAATTAATTATTTGTTTTGAAGCCATGTGGATTTTCTTGGAAAGCATTTCCTTAGAGCAAATTACACATGCAATTTTATTTTCAGTAAAGTGAAAGTTAGCAGATGGTGCAGAAACATTGATTTTAAGATTCTTTTCCATTCAGTTTTACACTAATTCCACTAGGATTCCTGTATTTTTAGCCTCAGGGCACAAGCATAACTATTACCTACTGCTTTTGCTTTCCTCATCTTGTTGCTACAAGCAAATGGTCTTGATTTAAAAGGAAGGATGAAGTCATTATATCCCATTGGTAGTGTGGGCATATAATGTTGACTTATTCTGTAGAAAAATTATAGATGGCCATCATGAAGATAAAATCAATGCTGACTATCCCATCTGCATGACATGCTAGAACAAAGTCCTAGACCACAGAGGAGAAGGCCAGGATCCCAGTTCCACCTCTGTTGGTAGTAGCTGTGCAGTGTGAGCTAATAGCCCATCATCTTAGACACTCAGGTCCCTTACCTGGAAAATGTATACAATGTATATGCATCCTTCTTGTAATAAGGTATGGTTATTAAAAATACATATGATCATTGGTAAACCTGAAGATAATTCAGATTAAGTACTTTTTCTTGAAAAAAATCTAAGAGCTATATGCTAATTGCCCTTTGATAAGCATCTAAAATTTACTTATTTCCACACTAACTTAGCTATGTCTAACATGTTTTGCTT
The DNA here is from genome assembly GCA_004027655.1 of Graphiurus murinus. Classification (NCBI taxonomy): domain Eukaryota; kingdom Metazoa; phylum Chordata; class Mammalia; order Rodentia; family Gliridae; genus Graphiurus; species Graphiurus murinus. The sequence continues at coordinate 182,037 of PVLC010000315.1, forward strand.
TCCTTGTAAAATCAAGAAAAGCATTACTCCCAGTATGGATTGCTAAACTAAAGTATCTTTGGATAGCATAGAAACATAAAAAAGAAAGTTTACTGATATTTAATACCTATTGAAATAACAGGTGGCAAGTAATATATTTATATATATATATAGTGTGTGTGTATGTGTGTGTTCATACTGGGGATTCAACCTAGGGTCATCCTATATCTAAATACAACCCAGTTCTATGTTTGTTTGTTGGCTTGTTTGCTTGAAGCAGCATGTCACTAAGTTGCTGAGGGCCTTGCTACTTGCTGAAGCTGGCCCTGAACTTTTGATCCTCCTGTCTCAGCTTCCCAGTATATTGTATATTTTATAGGTGAAGCAACTGAGTCTCAGAAGTTTTGGAATCTTGACTTCTGTAATGAATAAACTCTAAGTTTGGGGGTCTTTGAATCCAGGTCTGTCTGATTAAAAAAAAGTTCTGATCCTTTCTAATTGTACTCAATATTGACCATTATTAGTAAATCTCCTTTTTGGAAGGGAATCCAATCTTATGAGTTTAACATCAGTGGAGTGCTTAACCTTACAACACATGTGGAGCTTGGGAAAAACTTCTGGGTAACAAACTTTCTTAAGCTTGCATATCTCAAGGGAACTTCCTCAAAGTTAAAAAACAATAGTTAAATAGGCTCCTTGGGAAATCAAGTCTGTTCTTCACCTACTTATTAAGATGAGTGAGACAGTCTTGCATTATTTCAGTGGATGCAAAGTAAAAACAAAGTGGCTTTGAGCTACACTATTTAAAACCTAAATTTTAAGCACACAAATGAAACCTTCTGTCAGGCCTACTACTCCCGGGTATTGAGGGAAAAAGGGCAAGTTCATAAAGTGTTAGCAATTTAAGTGAGTTCTGATCCTTGGAGATGTGTTAAGAAGTCTTCAAGTACATGATTATTTGTGTTTTTTTAATTATAAGAGGAATTTCTTTTAGAACCATTTGCCCTGTCCCCAGAGGCAGAAGGAAATGAAGTGTAAGTCAATAGACCAGAAGCCATCCTGAGGGCAGATGCAAGAGACCTGAATGAGTAGGGCATGCCGGATACTCTTTCATCTCCCTATGAAGTTTAGGTTCTATTCTGTTTTCCAGGCAATCAAAAGGCCAAGCTCTCTTAACTCTACCCATGTAAAAGAAAAAAGGAGATAATCTCAGTACTCCCCGCTTTGACTATACCATCTCCCCCTCAACCCTTCATTCCTACATCTCATTAGCAGGGAAGCAGTGGAGATGGGAAGCTACCTTCTAAGAACAAAAGGAACAAGAAGCCATTTGCAGGAACATGGCTGGAACTCGAGAGTATCATGTTAAGTGAGATCAGTCAGTGTCAGAAAGTCAAGGGTCGAATGTTTTCTCTCATATGTGGAAGCTAAGGAGAAAATGGGAAATTAAAGGGACTTTGGATAAATGAAGAGAGAGACTAGTAGAATGGTAGAAGGGGATTGAGAGGGGAAATAGGGAGGAGATTAGGAAAGGAAACAGTTCAAATAATGTTATGTCCCTATATAACAATATCACTACCAATTTCCTAAATGTATGAAGAGGGAGGAAGTTAGGAATGAGAAGGTGGGTGGAGGGAAATATACCAAGTGCACAAACATTTGTATTGCTTTGAATCTCACTATGATGTATAATTACAATGCACCAATAAAAATATAAAAACAACAGTGTATATGTACATAAATTTAGATCTGCCCAGAATAAAACCAGGCCTCCAAGACCCTCTAAATAAATACTCTTACTGTAACAGGTTCCACTCTGATGGTTCATGAAACAGATCTTACCTAATTCTGTCTGAAGCTCCAACAATGCAAGGATATATATCACAGAATGAAACCAGGTTGAAACTTTTCATTTCAAGTATTACTTTATAGTGGAGTCAAGTCTTGTTGGTTTGAAAAACTGTTGGATATATTTTTGCTTAAAGACCACTAGAATCATTATGGTTTCAATGCTTTAAAGACATTCATTTTCCAGAGCATGAAGTTTTTGGACACACTTCTTTTTGTTGCTTTCTTTAATGTTAGGCAAAGCCTTTTGAAATCAATCTTTAGACTAGAGACTTTTTGGATTGCACAGTTCGAATTTGCGGCTATCTTACCATTCCAGGGGATGTAGCTGTGCCCTTTTATTCAGGAGCCAGAATTGTTCAAATACATTTAAAAGAGACCAGTATTGGGTCAGGACTGAGTCAGGTTTTTGCATAGGATTTGTTGTACCATAAAATTCACGCATCAAAGATTGAATCCCTGGAGTGGTAGACGGGAAGAGCTGAGAAGAGATATTCAAAGACAAAATATCAGCATACTGTATAGGAAGTAAATTGAAGTGGAGTATGATTAGGAAAGGCTTTATATTTATTTTGATATTTTAAAAAATCAACTTATTGCCGGGCGTGGTGGTGCACGCTTGTAATCCCAGCATTCGGGAGGCTGAGACCGGAGGATCCGGGTTCGCGGCCAGCCTCAGCTACCTAGTGAGGCCCTCTGCAACTTAGTGAGACTCGGTTTCAAAATAAAGAATAAAAAATAGGGCTGGGGGCGTAGCTCGGAGGTAGAAGGCCCCTGAGTTCAATCCCCAGTACCGCAAAAAAAAAAAAAAAATCAACTTATTGCTTGCTTGATTGATTGATCACTACCATGATTTAATTTTATGTGCTATTGTCAAGGAAAATGCCATTTTTTATAAGGAACTAATTTTGTTGATGATCATATTTTCCAGTGGAATAAGTTTTCTTTTCTTTTCGTTGAATAGAAATAAAATTCTCTTTCTTGCTTCAGATATATGAACACAGCTAAATAATGGAGTCAAGTAGCAGAAAAAGTGAGAAGAAATCAATAGAATACAATAGGATTCTATTGTATTATAATTGAATTATGTTAGGGTAAGAGTCTTGCCAAAAACAAAAACAAAAACAAAAACAAAATGGAAATCTAATTTGTAGTCCGAGAGTCAATAGCTTGGGGTTTACCCTTGCTTCTGCAAAATATTTCTTCAGTTATTCCTTGCATCATGCCAGGAGATGCTCTCTATATTCACAGTATCTTAAGTTATGAATTCCTGAAAGATGAGTCTCTTTGATTATCTTTCTATGGTATTGAGCCAAACCATCATGAACGTAATGCTATATATAAATTAATTAAAGTGATAAGCATATAAATTAAATTATCTTTGGAAAAACAAATTTACTTTGAATACTCCAAAATATGGGGCTAAACTATAAAAACAAATGTTAAATTAAATAGCTTACTCAGTTGCAGTAAGCAGTTATGAACACATATGATTTTTAAACTAAAAAAGTAATGCTGCAGCCAAACATCAGATTAACAAATGAGTTATTAATGAACATTTATTTATATATTTTGTGTGGTGCTGGGGATTGAACCCAGGGGGGCTCTACCTGAGAGCTACACCCCCGGCCCTATTTTATTCTCTTATTTTGAAACAGGGTCTCACTAAGTTGCTGAGGGTCTTGCTAAGTTGCTGAGGCTGATCATGAACCTGCAATCCTCCTATCTCAGCCTCCCAAGTACTCGAATTACAAGCGTGTACCACTATGCCCAGCTATTAATGAACTTTTAAAAATACGATTTTAAAATTATGTTTTACATAACAAATTTTAGGTTAAAAAATACACGTTATACTCTACGAAGTGGCCTAAATGGAATCAAAGCAAGCACAGAGTGTGCACATTCATATGTAATACATCATTCTTTGGGATTAACCAATAAATTAGCAGAGCCCAAAAAATATATAGAAGAGAAAAGAAGTGCTGTTTTTAGGCTAAAACCAGTAATATTTGCTATAATTATTTAGATTTTCTTTAACATTTGCTATAGAGTTGTAACAAATTAAGATTTAGCTCATTTTCTTAGATATTCTGGTTTTGTTCAATTATATTTGATTTTTCACAAATTAACATGTCATACAAAGCATAAATGAACTTTGGTTGTATGCAAATGTCCCGAGGCTTAAAAGCAAAACTTCTTTAGGAAAATGTTGACATTTTCCGTTTGAGAACTGTCAAATCCTGGCAGCTATACTAATCCTACATTCTTTTACCTTTAATAAGTCAAGGAATGTTTGCAAACTCTTAAAGCATATAGATCTGGCTCATCTTACTATTTAGATCTCTCAAAAGAAGAAGGAAGCTTATGAAGATTTCTATTTAGTAATGAAACATCTTTGTCTTGTTTGAAATCTAAAGCAAGTGGAATAGAGCTAATCTACTATAATGTCAGTAATCAAGAGAAACCAAATGTCACTTTTGTTTTACCAGGTGGAATTGTCCCAGACTCCCAAGTTCCTTTATAAAAGTCATAATTGAGTCAATTTCTTCTAAAGAGAAACATTGATTTAGTTCCTTTTGATAGTTTTTACCCTATATAGGAGGAGAAAAACAATTGCTAAAAATGTCAAATCATCTTTACCCCAATAACAACCCACTTTATAAACCAATCAAACATTTAACTCTATACAAGCTAGTTCATGTTACATAATGTATAGTAACTTTAACTTGTCATAATGATGTCATATTATAAGAAAATGTCACATTTGATAAGGTAGACCTAGGTAACATAGCTCAAAGATGCTCTGGTAGTGAGGTTGGGGAGGTGAGCACAAGATGGTGTGTGGCAATCAGCTTAGGAAAGTAGCAAGAGTTCTCTGTGCCTAGAGGTGAGAGCATCAAATGAGTATTTACCCATGAACCCCCTAATGGGGATATTACCATTTTGGAGCTTAACAGTCTCTAGCAGAAGACCTCTTGCCAACTTTTCCCACATCTACTTTTCCAAATGCTTTGCTGATACCAGATTTGATGCTCTCTGGGGAGATTGTTATGAGAAATATAACATCAGTCTTTGTGAAACCTTTCACATTCTACTCTTACAAATTCTCCAAATACAGATTTCAAAACAGAATAATATGTAAGGAACAATACTCTGGTAATCTGTTCAGGTTTTTTTTTTTTATGTATCAAGAAAACTTGTGCTAACATGACATGAAAATTAACCAATGTTACTCTAATACTCTAATTATCCACAGCAAGCCAAACATATTAATAGATGGGAATGCTTTAAAGCATTAATGTTACAAATTAAGCCTTCTGGAACAACTTCTGTGGTTCTAAACTGCCTCCAAAATTTTCCAACACACCTTTAAAAGCATTCTGTAGTATATAATACATATTACTCATAAAATACACAGATATTCCTTAGGAATTATGAACTGCTTTCTTTCATTTGCAACCTATAATTTTACTACAATCATTCATATGCATTTAGTTTATATAAAAACAATGTTGGTCCTTAGCTCAGAAAAATCAAAAGGAGCAATATAAAAGATACCAATGAATTTCAAATGAATTATCAAGTTATTTGATTGCATAATAAAAGAAATGGAAGTTTCTAAAGAATGACTTGGAAAAGCATTCATGAGGACACAAATATGCACTTACCTGAAATACCCCTGATCTATAAAGTCTCTGAAATATATCAGAAAATAAGGAAAGCGAAGATTCGTTGGAGAAGAGAAAATCGAAAGTATCTTTTAAAAGAAATTCTTCCGTATTTTGGTCCTCAAAACCCATATGATCATCATCATCATGAAAATGTAAATGCTCATGCACCTTCAAAAGAGTAAAAGCACAGCAAATATTTTTCATCAACTTTGAATTCAATGGAATTACTTCTAAGACATGATTTATTTCTTGCTGATTGCAGATCAGACCTGACATCTAGTGGCCTTCTTGGAAGTCAACAGCTTTTAAAATGTGAGTAATGTTCTTTGAAAGATGCATTTCTTTAATGTTGAAAATTAACTGTGTTATAAAGTCACATTAGCTTCTTCTTTTCTTCTTTTCTTTTTCTTTTTCTTTTTTTATACTGGGGCATCTATCTCTGAGCTCCACCCGCACCCCTTTTTATTTTTAATTTTGAAACAGGGTCTCACTAAGTTCCTAAGGCTGACCTCTTACCTGGGGATCTTCTAGTCTCAGCTTCCCAAGTACTGGGATTACAGGCATGCACCATCACACCCAGCTATACATTAGCTTATTCTGAAACCACTTATAATTGAAGAATTTGTGTTCATGAAAGATAAATACATAACTTTTTCTGAACTATACATTAAAAAAAATTGTACCAACTATTAGATATATGTACAAAACAATGAATAAATGGCCATTATAAGATGTAATTTCATGAAGTTTTTAAAATTTATAGATAAATGTTAAAAACTATTCAGTCAAATTCTGTAATTGCCTTCCCTATATTATAATTTGAAAACAAATAATACTGTATAAATATGAATTCTGGATATTCATAATTTTATTTTATTTCTCTTCTTCTCTTCCTACACCATAACTCAGGAAACAGCTTTCTATAGACTAATTGAATCAATCTTTTTTTATCTTCTTGTCACGGAGAGCTATTTTAGAAAAAACATATATATATTGGGGGAAATGAACTGAGTTTATTTCATTCAAGAGGTAGGAAAAGAATCAAAATGGACAAAAACATTTCAATTTATATATATTTATACTATAAATTTAAAAAAAGTTCTGTGACATTTAAAATTAAAACATTGACCAATTACTAACTAAATGGACATAAAGAATAAGTTACCTTTTTAAGATAACATCATTTGAATACACTGGGTAATCTACTACTTTCTATTACCTATACACCTTCTCTCCATTGGCACATACTTACATTTATTTTACAAACGGGGTTCGACCATAGAAATATTCATGTTTGCTCTACAGAGACACACAGTAGAGATTGGAACTCCCCAACTCCCCATTTACCATTGCTAATTCCCTGAACTGCAATGCAGATAAGCCTGTAATGGCTTTATTTCCAGTTGTTACTTATCGAATGGCAACTATGAATGAAAATAGCATGTATCACACACACACACACACACACACACACACACGCTCACACATGCTCACACACACACTTCAGGCCTTTAGTACACTCACCTGGAGCACCACAGGGTGCCTGAGGCTGCCATAACCAATATCAAAAGTTAAAAGCTGAAAACATAATCTACATCTGAAACAAAAACACAGGATAACCAGAAAATAAATTTTGTTTGCTATGCTTACTCTTAATATTTGGTAACTTAATGTTCATAATTGCTATAGTTAAATTTAAATATCAGTTTAATTCAGTAGCAATTAAAAAGTGCAGTGGCTTGGATAACTGAAAGTTACATGATTCTTGGAGTTGGTATATGTTTTGGTTCTTTACAGGAAATACAAGCATATCAAATTTCTTCATAATACATTAAACAAAACAATGAAGTTCTTCCATGAACTCTTAATATAGAGAAGAAAACTCACCCACTCCTACATGCCAGGCTCTTACATATAAAGTACCATAATGAGTACATTGAGGGCCCTCTCCTGGTTTTGAAATATTAGGTTTAACATTTCCTTAGAGCAAAGTCAATAAATTGTTTTCAAACAAGTTGAGATAGGAGGATAGGAGTTATTGAATTTGTTAATTATTTGTTAATTATTGAATTTGTTAATTATTGAATTTGTTAATTATTTGTTAATTATTGAATTTGTTAATTATTGAATTTGTTAATTATTTGTTAATTATTTGTTAATAATGTTCTTTGCTTCTTCCTTTGCATTTTGAAGTCATTGGGATACTTGAGCATAAAACTTATTAGGTATAGGTAAAATTACACCTAGCCATCACTAAGTATATATGATAGGAATAGCTGAACTTGAAAGAAGACAGCAATTTAAAATTTAATTTAAAAATTTTGTGCTTCATTTCTTGTCACCACTCTTTGGACAGTAGTGAGTGTGTAACATGCTCTGAAGTTTCAAGATATGTGAATTTATATATATATATATATATATATTTAGAAGATCCTATTTGTGTACTGACTGAAAATTTTCCAAGGACTACCCACTTGTGATAATTAAAATACTTTTTCACTAACAATTTGTAAAGGATAGATTTTTTTTTCTTTTTGCTCTTCTTTTTTGAAGTGAAAATTTGTTTTTACCTATGAAAGGTCTTTGGTCCCAAAGAAGAAGTTTCACTGAATATTTCCGCAGCCAGCAGGAGTTTGCTAATCGCTTCCTTCAGGTTATCAAAAGCCTGAAGAGGTGAACTTGCCCTCAGGAATGTCTCAAAAAATGTTTGCAGCTGTGAACCAAGGAAAAGATTCATAAGCTGAAATAACAGCCGTAATTTGTCTATCATTTTAAAGGTGAGCCAGGTGAAGAAGTCCTTCAGATTATCCTTTCTGGTCACATTTAAAAAGTAAAAACTTTGTAAATAGAAAGTCTCATCATCTAAGGTTTAAATGCTTTATAATGTAAATGACAAGGTGAAAGAGAAAGGTTTACATATCTTGTAATTTAGGTTACTTTATAGGTGCTTGCTCCATGTGTTTCTTTCATTTGGTGGCATTGAATCATGGAAAGGTCAGTGGAACGGATACAACGGGGCTATGATCAGAAGTCCCAAGTATAACTTGAGACCCTAGTAAGAGAGGGAGGAAACTTGTGTCTTTATTTAACATGGGGTTGATAGCTAGAGAGAGTTGTGGAGCCAGATTGTATTTGAAAGTCACTGTAGCCAGGCGCGGTGGCACATGCCTGTGATCCCAGAACTTGGGAGGCTGATACTGGAGAATTGCAGGTTTGAAGCCAGCCTTTGCAAATTAGCAAGGGTCTCAGCAACCTAGGGAGACCTTGTTCCCAAATAAGAAATAAAATCGGGCTGGGGGTGTAGCTTGGCGGTAGAATGCCTCCAAGTTCAATCCCCATTCTCACACACACACACACACACACACACACACACACACAGAGAGAGTCACTGTAAAGTATGAAATTCAAATCTTAGTTTCTTTTTTGTTGTTATTAATATTCTTCATGTGTCAGAATAAAAAGAACTATATCAAAGCGGTCTCTTCTCTGCATTTATTTTTTCTGGGACATCTAGCCAACTAGAGAAGAATCTAAGAAAATCCCAGTGTTCTCCTAATGCTTTAATTTAAGGTTTCATTTGAGCCTGTTATCACAGTACTTGGGAGGCTGAGACAGGAGGATCGTAGGTTCCAGGATAGCCTCAGCAATTTAGTGAAACTCTCAGCAACCTAGTGAGACTCTGTTTCAAAATTAAAAGTAAAAAGGGCTGGAAGTGTAGCTCAGAGGTACTATGCCCCTAGGTTCAATCGCTGGTACAATTTCTTGTGGCTGGAGGGCATGGGGCAGTGTTACAAAAGGGGAAACAAAACTCAGATTTATGTCTTCTTACAAACACTATAGTTAGTATCATAAATAGCTATTTTTACTTGGTTTATTATTTTTAAAATATACAACAAAACTGCCTTTTGAAGGTGCTTAGCATTAAAGTTCAAGTAAGAAAAAATTTTTTAAAAATTATACTTGGAATTGAACTCAGGACTACTGGATTCCATCCCCATTACCACTGAGTAACATTCCTAGCCTTTTTAATTTTATTTTGAGACAGTGTTTCACTAAGTTGCCCAGGCTGGCCTCGAACTTGTCATCCTCCTGCTTCAGCCTCCTGAGTAACTGGGAGTACAGGCTTGCACCACCGCCCCAGGCTCAAGTCAATATTTTTTTAAAGTATAAAACAAATCTCATAATGATTCATAGACTTCTCTAAGTAAACATACTGTTTCAAAGATGAAGAAGAACAAAAAATATTTTTTGGAAAAACATGCAGCAGGTATTCCATTAATGTTTTTGGAAGAACAGACTGAGTGTATCAGAATTGCATAAGATGGTAATGTGAAAAACTTTTGTTGCTATGATAACGAAGGACAAATATTGGTACAAATTGCCTGAGGAAAATGGTAATTGTATCTTTAAAATGCACAAGCAAAATTCCCTCAAGATAAATACTGAGTTCAGAAACTTTTCACCAGCTGAAAATCAAGCCTAATGAGTCTGGGCATTGAGACCCTAAGAATATATCACCAGTATTTGGCAATTGGAGTGTTTTTCCATTTTGCTAAGGAAAATGAATGTAGTAATTGTATAAGTAAAAGAAAACAAATTAATGCTAACACAAAAACTGTTAACACCCTTGAATCAAAAGAGAGTACCATTATGTTTTTCTCAATAAAAGCAGCTCATCATATTTTATAGAGTTCACCATATTATGTGGGAAGGGTTATTAGAGATATTTTTGCACTTTCCTATTTTAATGTTACCTGGGTATCACAAAGGTTAAGGTTAATAATATAAGAAAGTTAGGAATGTCTGCATAGCTCATAAGTTATATGAGCCTATGAGTATCAGATTATATCCTCCATGGTGAAGAGTAATTAGCACATTAATGTTTTAGAATTGTGTTTATTCTTCTAATGTGGAAAATATTATTCCTTCATTTCTGACTGTAACAGTCAGCATTGAATCTGGACTGCTATTCGATTTGTTCATACAATTCAATTTTCAGTGAGAATTTTGCCATATGGAAAGCCCTGTGCTCTGTGCCTGGGTGTGTGTGTGTGTGTGTGTGTGTGTGTGTGTGTGTGTGTGTGTGTGCGTGCGCGCGCGAGCGCGCACCCAAGCTCAGTGGTGGTGGGGTTGGGGGGCATGCATAGCACAGTGGTAACACTCTTGACTCTGAAGGCAAAAACGCCCAGGTCCACGTTCCTTCTGTGCTAAAGTGATGAGTCCCTGTGGGATTAGTC
>PVLC010000315.1:192871-237213 GCA_004027655.1 Graphiurus murinus
AAAAAAAAAAAAAAAAAAAAAAAAAAAAAAAAAAAAAAAAAAAAAAAAAAAAAAAAAAAAAAAAAAAAAAAAAAAAAAAAAAAAAAAAAAAAAAAAAAAAAAAAAAAAAAAAAAAAAAAAAAAAAAGAAAAAGAAAAAAAAAGAAAAGAAAATTCAACAAAATAAACATAAAATCAAGATGGAAGGGAGAATTCAATTAAAGTGAGTGTTGATCCCAGATTCTCACAATGCAATACATATTCGTGATACCAACCAAGGAAGAACATTTTTAAAAAAATACATTATAAGTCTTTCAATAGGAACGTTTCTTAAAGAGAGAATGGAAGGTTTAATGGTTGAGTGGATCCCTCCGGGAGCATCTCTCCCAACAGAAGGGAAAAGCAGAACTGAATGACCGACTTCGCTGGCATCCCACCCCCCACCAAACACACACCTTTCCCTTGGAACTTAGACTGTGGAGAGAACTAACATCAACTGACAATCACGAAAGTCGGGGGATTCTTACATGACTTGCCTCGATAACGGAAAGTGTGGAGAGAGGGGAGAAAATGATGCTGTGACAGGATGGTTCAAAACAGAATGACTTCTTTTATTTTTTTATTTGTTCTACTTGCATTTCTCATTTCTGAATGCATTCCCTTCTCTCTTTGCATCTCTCTCTCTCTCTCTCTCTCTCTCTCTCTCTCTCTCTCTCTCTCATTGAGGATTAAACCTAGGGGAATGTAGCCCTTTGAGCTACATCCCAGCCATTTATTTATTTATTTATTTATTTATTTATTTATTTATTTATTTATTTTTATTTTGATACAGGGTCTAAGTAGTTGAGGGTCTCACTAAGTTGCTGAGGCTGACCTTGAACCTGCGATCCTCCTATCTCAGCCTCCCAAGTACAGGGATTACAGGTGTGTGCCACCACGCTTGACTTGCATCCCTTTCAATTTATGTAAAGCCCTTCCATCCACAGGAAATTCTAGATGATTGTGACCTCTTCTATTTTACTTATTTAGTATAATGGCAAGCAAACTTCATATGCCAGAAATAAAAAAAAACATGCCGGTGCTTAATGAACATATATATTTTTAAATCATCAACTTTAAAATTTTTTTTGGTACTAGGGACTGAAGCCAGAGGCATATTACCTCTGAGCTACACCTAGGGTCATGCCAAATTGCTGAGGCCCTTGCTAAATTTCTGAAGCTGGCCTTGATCCTGCAATCCTCCTGTCTCAGCTTCCCCAGTACTGGGGTTACAGACATGCAGCACTACATCCAAGTAAGTCATCAACTTTTAATAAGTCTCTCAAAGAGGGCACAGCATTTTTATCATTCCTTATAATGAACTTACTTAAACTAAGAGGAAGACTTGTGTGTGTGTGTGTGTGTGTGTGTGTGTGTGTGTGTGTGTGTGTGGTTATATTGCAATTCATTAATTGCATTTGCTTAGTTAAATCACCAAGTCTGTGCAGAACCACATTTGATATATCTCAGCACTCACCACATAATGTCAAATCAGAAGTTATTTGACATTAATTCCATTAAAAAGCCATCAGAACCTGAAAAACACATTTCACTTGGGAGCTTTCTTAATTTGAGCACAAAAACCTGAAGGAATACCTTCATCTTTGCTGCTAATTTAAAACTATCCCAATTACTCCCTAGCTTGCTCATATTAGAGAAAACATATGACCCTTCACTTTCAGTGAACGACTAATCTCACTTAACCTAATGTTCTCCAAGTCCTTCCATTTTCTTTCAAATGACATAATTTTGTTATTCTTTATGCTTAGTTAATTTCCATTCTGTGTATATCCCATATTTCTGTAATCCATTAGTCTGTTGATGGACACCTAGGTTGGTTCCATAATTTGGCAATTGTGAATTGTGCTGCTATGAACATGGGTATGTGAGATTAGCCAATCACAGAAAGTGAAAGGTCATATGTTTTCTCTAATTTGCACAAGCTAGGGAGTAATTGGGATAGCAGAGGGACTCCAGATAATAGAGGTGATCAGGGAGGTGGTCTAAGGAAAGGGGAGGGAGAAGACAGAGGTTTATTAATGGAAATACTACCATCCACTACGTGTACCTATGTGAATATACCAATGTCAATCTCAGTACTCTGTATTGGGAAGAGGGGAGATGAGGAAGTGTGGGGGGGTGTTACCAAGTGTTGTGTGCATGAATAAATAAATAAACAAGCCATGAACTCAAGTATCCAGGAGACTTTTCCCTTTCTAAACCATCATTTCTAATCAATGTTTTTAAGTTAAATAAATATAGGAATATAAGTTTCCAAAGAAATCAATGCCTTGATAGTGAGATAAAAATAGTTTCAGCTTTTTTACATGGCAGGAAACTATTTTACGGACTATAAATTTTCTCACTTCGGTGCAACAATGAAATACAAATTTAGTGCAAATAAATTATATAGAAAATGACCTTGCAAGATCATGATTGTAAAACCAGGCAGCTAAAACATCACCGTTTGTTTATACTTCTGTAAAATTCAAGCAATAACCTGGGAGGTATTTATATTTTTACAACATTGATCCATTCAAGCAACTTATTGAGATGCAAGTAGGTGGACCAAAATTATCGATTAAAAATGGAACAACAAGAGGAACAGAGAATGAACTTAAAAGTATGTATAGAGCCAGGTGTGGTGGCGCATGCTTGTAATCCCAGTACTTGGAAGGCTGAGGCTGGAGGATTGTAGGTTTATGGCCAGCCTCAGCAACTTAGCGAGGCTCTCTGCCACCTAGTAAGAACCGGTTTCAAAGTAAAAAATAAAATAGGTCTGGGGCTATAGCTCAAAGCTAAAATGCCTCTGGGTTCAATCCTCAGTAAAACACACATACACACACACACACACACACACACACACTACTTACAGGAAAACTTCAACCATATATTTGCTATCTCAAAATATTTCTAAAATACCCTAATTATGCACTTTTTCCCTTACCTCATATCTCATGCTTCTTCTCATCCTATGTTCTGGGTTCTACCTTGTTATTTCTTGATATCCTCCCATAAGCTATTAGACAAATTCCTTTCAATGCCAACAGTTATCATTCATTCTACCTTAAGCTAGATGAGCTCTTTATCTGGTCTTTTCACCAGATTGTGACTTTATAGGTCAGAAACTGTTCAGTTTTATCTTTGAGTTTTCAGTGTCTAATGTAGGTAAATATTCAGCAAACAATAAATAATCCTAATCATGACATCATAGGAACCACAGAGTTCTCAGTAAGAGAAATTGTTTACTACCACTTCTGGATAACATCATTTTCATTTTTTAGTGTGGTATATTTATTTCTTGCTTCCCTCTAATGAGAAATAAAAGATGCATTTTTTCTGGTGACTTGTAATAACTTCTTTGAAAAATAGAAGCTTACCTGTTTGAGAGGATTTTTGAAATAAGAAATTTTAATCTAAGAATTAAAGCAAAGGATGAAATATTAATATAGGTATTTTTAAAGTAATGTTCTTGACTGGAAACTACAGCAGAATACCAATAGTTTGATATTTTCAACTTTGGGTAGTGTTTAATAGTTTACTAGGATTTCCCTCAATGTTATTGTGTATCAGAGAAAGACATTCTTGACTTTTCAGATTAAGGAAAAATTCTGGCACTAAAAATCATTTGTACCAAATATCATATGAAAAGGTGTCCAATATTACTAATCAATTGTAAATGCAAATTTAAAATACAGTGAGATATAACTTCATACCCATTAGGATGATTATTATTTTTAAAAAATAATCCCAGTACTTGGGTGGTTGAGACAGAAGAATTGCAGATTTGAGACCAGCCTCAGCAACTGAGACTTTCAGCAATTTAGTGAGACCCTGTTTCAAAACAAAAAAATAAGGGCTAGGAGTGTAGTTTGGAGGTAAAATGCCCCTAGTTTCAATCCTCAATACCACAAAAAAAAAATAAAAATGGAAAATAATAGATGTTGGCAAGGATATGAAGGAACTGAAATCCTTACACCCTCTAGGTGGGAATGTAAAGTGATACAGCCACTTGGAAAACATCATAGTGATTCCTCAAAAATGTGAAAATAGATTTACCATTTGATCAAGCAATTGCATTTCTGGGAAAATAGCCAAATTAATTGAAATCAGGACCACAAAGTGATTTTTGCACACCCATGTTCATAGCAGTATTATTCATAACGGCCAAAAGGCGGAAGCAGCCCAAGTGTACATTGACCAATGAAGGATGAAGGGACAAATAAAATGTGGTCTAGCCATACAACTCAGCCTCAAAAGAAGAAGAAATTCTGGAAAGTGCAAAAACATGGATGAACCTTCATGACAGTATGCTAAGTGAAATTATCCAGACACACACACACACACACACACACACACACACACACACACAAACAACTATTATTCCTCTTATATGAGTAGTCAATGAATAGAAACAGATAGTAGAAAGGTGGTTGTCAGAGGTGGAAGAGAAGTTGTTGTTTGATGGGTAGTATGTAATTTCAGATGTGCAGAAAGTTGTGGAGATGGGTTGGACAGCAGTGTGGACATATATATACTGCTACTAAACTATATACTTAAGGATGGTTAAGGTGATAAATTTTATGTTACTGTGTATATTCACACAATTTAAACATTGGTACATAATTTTGCAGTTGTCGGAACCACCGCTCCTGTACCATGTTGGTACAATATCCTGCACCAACCATCCTCTTGCTAACTTTGCATCACCAAAGTCCAAAGGCACACTGCTTTAATGTTTGGGAATTTTGCAATATAAAATAAAACAAAACAGAAAATAACCCCTCTCCTTGCTCCATTTCTCAGCTCCTGCAAGCAATGGAAACATTCTCTATCTCTATGCCAGCTCCTCTTAGTTTCTATTTGATTGGTGAACATCCTTTCATCTTTGAATTTTTTGTTTATTTGTTTAGGAAGTAGAATAGCACACAGCAAGCTTGAATGCTGATAATAATCTGGAAGAGAAGGTAAAGTCCAGGACATGATTTTTTCAGGTGATAGCCAAAACTCAGAAGGAAATATTGCATAAGGGTTTAGACTTAATTTCACTCATTGTTAGAGGAAAAGACACTCAAATAAAAATCCAAGATTCTATTCCTATTGTTCTAATTAAAGGAATAATAGGGAATGCATTCAAGTCTACTGGTTTTTTGTTTGTTGTTTGTTTGTTTTGGGGGTGTGGAGGAGAGGTCTGGATATTGAACCCAGTGGTGCTTTGCCAATGAGCTCCATCCCCAGCCCCAAAGATCATGAACAGATAAATGTGCCAAAAACACACAGTGGAGAAAAGACAGCTTCTTTACAAAATGGTGCTGAAAAAACTGGATACCCACATATAGAATAATGAAACTAGGTCCCTATCTTTTCCCTCTACAAAAGTCAATTCGAAGTGGGTCAAAGACCTAAGTATAAGACCAGAAACTTTTCAACTGCTAGAAGAAAGGAAACACTCCAACATATAGGCACAGGCAACAACCCTCTGCATAGAACTCCCATAGCTCAGGAAACAATACAAAGAATCAATAAACGGGATGGCATAAAATTAAAAAGTGTATGCACAACAAAGGAAGCAATTAACAAAGTAAAGTGACAGCCTAAAATTGTAGAAACTCTGCCAGCTACTCTCCCAACACAGAATTAATATCCAGAGTATACAGAAGACTCAAAAAACTCAACACCAAAAAAACAAATTACCCCTCCCCCCTTTTTCTCTGGCCCTGGAGATTGAACCTAGGGGGATCTATCACTGAGCTACACCCTCAGCACTCTTTTTTTTTTTTTTTTTTTCTTTTTTTGAGATAGGATCTTTCTAAGTTGCTAAGACTGGCCTTGAACTTGTGGTCCTCCCATCTCAGCCTCCTTAGTAACCTACATAAGCAAATAGTGAAACTCTCATCCACCTAGTGAGACCTTGTTGCCAAATAAGAAATAAAATCAGGCTGAGGGTATAGTCTGGAGGTAGAAGGCCCCTGGGTTCTACCCACTGTACCACAAATAGATAGATGATAGATAGATAGATAGATAGATAGATAGATAGATAGATAGATAGATAAAGAAAGTCTGGGAATGTAGTTCTGTGATAGAGTGCTTGCTTGTTTAGCATGAATAAAACCCAGGGTTCAGTCCTCAGTACTACCAAAAAAAAAAAAAAAAAACTTTATGGAGGACAAAAAATGACTAAATTACAAACTCAAGTAGTGATATAATTTTTATTTAGTGCACATGTATCTGAATATAATTCTATGTTGCATTTAATAAAAATTACTAACCTTTGCCAAACTGACATTATATGACACTGTGCATTTTACAGGCATTATTTTATTTGTATTTATTCCAATATTATTATCCGCACATTCTATATGAAGAACCTGGGAGTTGAAAATTCAAGTAATGTTCATAAGGTTATATAACCAGGAGAAATCAATACGAGAGTTGAAGCCAGTTTGCAAGGCTGCAAAGCCCACTATTATTTCTGTTCTTGTGCCTTCAGTTGTACTACATTTAGGAATGTGGATGGAGCCTGAAATACAGAAGAATGAGTCATCTGTATTTTCACTTCCAAAGAAAATGTGTTCAAAATTGTTATAATCCTCAGGCACATGCATTTATAACCACAAATCTAAAATATCAATTCAACAACTTGACTATTCATGTACTTAATTACCTTTTGGAAAAACTAAGATGATTTTTTTTGTAACTCAAATTGCCTGGATCAACAAAAAAATTTGTGTTAAATCAAATGATTTAAGAATATAAATATTCTCCTCATTTGTGTCAGTTCATCCAAAATTGGCTTGTTTTAGGACAAACCATGGGAAAACTAAATTAGCTGAATCTAAATGAGGATACTTTTTACTCATTACTTGGAATTAGATCAAAAACTTCAATATTGAAATAAGTTTCATGCTTCCTGTGACATTAATAATTTTATTCATTTATACTTCTTAATAATCCTAAGCTTTACCTCATTTGTTAGACCTGAAAATTCAGAATATAGAGTCTGTATGATTTAAGCAGTTTCACAATTGAAAATTTTGAATTCTCCCACAGCATATAAGAGAATTGATCAGAAGCAGGATACAGAAGTACAAAAGGCTGTGAATAGCATAAAAATTTAACTATTTGCTTTGAATGATGGAACCTTGATTGCATTTTATTCAACTTTCACAGAGAACTGGCAGGTTTTCTTTATTATCCCTTCTGGAATCTCTCAGTGGGGTATAAAGGAGCAGAGAGATTTAACAGTAGAGAGCAAAAGCTAAAGCTGTAAAGGTTTTATCATTGAACTCTCTATGTATATGTCTGCTCATTTTCTTTATATGAATGCCATTGTTCAAGCAGGTCACAACTATTTCCATTAAAGTTAAAATACAGGTGTTCTTTAAACTTCAATAAAATAAGGTCTGGCAGCTCATTTAAAACTTTCTACCTTTTATTAATTGCCACAGCTAGCAAATGACATTAAAGTTGATAATATTTGCAATAGGTAATATTTGTGATCGGCGGCACAGACATTTACATATAGAGATACCATTGACAGAAAGATCTGATCTTGTATTTCTATAAATACTCTCAAATGAGTAAGAAAGTAAAAACAGAAAATATTTCTATTTATGTTCAGGATATTTTATGCAAGTTATCTACTTTAGGTCTTATTAAGTCTCATAGTCAACACAAAAGAAAAGGAAATGTATTCATTGTAAAATTAATGGATTCTGGTTGCAAAATAAAGAAACTAATGAGCAATTAGTCCTAACTTCTGAGTGGCTGCAAGGTTAAAGTCTGCTGAATCCATATTAGGTTTATTATAACCCCTATTCTCTTAGACCTCTCTCATATCAGTTATTTTATACCTCCCTAACACCAAACAAAACTCATTATTTTCATGTGATGTCTTAAGCAGTCATTTATTTAATATACATAATTTTAAAGTTTGTGATTTATCATCTAATCATTATGATATCCAGTCCAAATCAGCATTTACTCATTGTGTCCTAAGGGCTACTGACTTATATGTTCCATTTTCCTTTCCATTGCTACCAAGACATCTTCAGAAAGCCTCGTTTGACCCAAGTCATTCCTCTGCTCATGGAGGATAGAAATCCCCAGTAGTTACAGAAAGGGGTGGCAAGATGGACACTAGAAGCTCTTTATCTTTTTTGGTACAATGCATGTTATTTTTATGTGAGAACTCAAAAAGGCGATAAATAAAATTCTTATGCTTTTTTTTAATTTAAAAAACCTAAATGCATATTCCTTTGCAAGTATTGTGACATATAACTAAGACCTTTAATTTGCATATAACTAAGACCTTTAATTTGCATATGAGGTTTAATTACAATTAGATTGGGAACATAAAGACATTTGCAAAAAAATCTCAGGGCAGAAGGCTTCTGTTTTACAACTTCCCCACAAACTTTGAAAATTGTTATCTCACCTGAAATGTTTAAAGCAATTTACCTTTACTGAATCAGTAAGCTACTCAATTCGGCAATGCTATTCAATAGTGAGAGAAACAAACTTGAACATAGCACGCTTGCTGCTGGCATTTAGCTCAGTGTTCAGCAGCCAGCTAGCTTTAGGAAGGGACATCTATGGTCACTGAAGACCTCCAGTTGCCAAGGGGTAATTAAGACAGAGTCTCTGGCACAATGGAATTTTACTCAGCCATAAAGAAGAACAAAATCATGTCATCTGCAGGGAAATGGATGGAACTGGAAAACATGCTAAGTGAGATTAGTCAGTCACAAAAAGTAAAAAATTGTATGCTTTCCTTAATATGCAGAAGCTAGGAAGAAAGTGGTACATAAGAGGGATTCTAGACAAAGAAGGAGAAACCTTAGATGAGCAAAGAAGGTGACTTAACTGAAGGTGATGGGGTGGGGGGACACCCTAATGCACATGATGTACTTTCACAAACATATCAAAGTCTAAACTGAACTTGAGAAGGAGGGAGGGCGAGGGACTGGGGCGGGAATTGGGAACTGGGGAAGGGTTAAATGAGAAATGTGTGCATGTATGCCTTTACCAGTTTGTACCTAACAAAGATGTATGATTACATCTTTGCACCTATGAAAAAATTAAAAAATTTTAAAAAAAAGAGTCTCTTTCCTGGAGACCTGAGTACTAATCCTAACTGATAAGTATTTGCTGTCTGTCATTTGTCTCTACTAAATCAAGAATCGTCATTACCTCATCCACAGAGGGGGGTATCAACATACCATTCAATCTCCCAGGATTCTTAACATTTCAAATGGGACCAGACATCAGAATACATTCAGAAGTATAAAATGACAATCACTTTACAATTTACGTTTCATGAGGTTCAAGCTCTTCAAGCTCTGATTCTTAACATTTCTTACTAGTTTCACCTGCTCCACAAATCCTGTACTTTTTCCCTTCCTTTCCTGTTTATCTTACCTGAGGCCACACTAAGATTCTTCCTATTTCCAGGGACATACAAACTTTAGCCAAGTAAGTCAGATCATACTTCTGAAATTATAATTTATATTCCCTCTTGCATGCGTCATGATGTCTTTGTATAGCAAATCCCTTCACCATTCTAAAGAAACCCTATTTACGCTTGGGGCAGTGGCATGTACCTGTAATCCCAGTACTTGAGAGGCTGAGACAGGAGGATTGAAGGTGGAGGCCAACATGTAGTAAGTTAGCAAGACCCTGTTTCAAAATAAAGAATAAAAAGATAGGGTTGGGGGTGTAACTCAGGGGTAGAATGCCCCTGGTTTCAATCCCTAGGGGAGAGAGAGAGAGAGAGAGAGAGAGAGAGAGAGAGAGAGAGAGAGAGAGAGAGACAGAGGAAGAAGAAGAAGAGGAGGAGGAGGAGGAGGAGGAGGAGGAGGGAGCAGGAGGAAGAGAGAGAAGAGGTAAGAAGGAGGGAAGAGGG
The DNA here is from genome assembly GCA_004027655.1 of Graphiurus murinus. Lineage (NCBI taxonomy): Eukaryota > Metazoa > Chordata > Mammalia > Rodentia > Gliridae > Graphiurus > Graphiurus murinus. Next base: position 202,793 of record PVLC010000315.1, read on the forward strand.
AAGAGGGAGGGAGGGAGGGAGGGAGGAAGGAAACTACTTTTTATAAGCTCAATTAAAATACCATTCATTCTGTGAAATCTACCTCACTCTTCCTAGGATGAATAATTCTTTTACTGTCACTGCAATTCTGAGCCATTTTGTCCTATATTAGAATTATTTATAAATATATATTTCTCCCCCACTGAAGAATTTCTTGAAAACAAGAAATTCTTTATTGAGTCTCTCTCTACACAGCCCAACACATAATAGGTATGCCTCAGTTTGGGAATACAACTGCATTGAATTAGCCATAAATGATCACTGAAATATTCAATATTGCTTTTCATTGAGTTGTCTTTGGCTTGACGATCAAACCAGGAAAAAATTTTTTATACATGCCAGAAAATATGGATTAAATGCAATAATTTGCCATGAATTTATTGTGAGGGAATTACATTGCTTCTACATCATACTTGGTGAAGGACAAAGAGCCACTAGAAATTCATTCTCTTTTAAGAGAGAAACCATCAGACCAGGTGTCAAAGATTCCTCCATTCTCTTTAAATTTAAATGCTTCCCTGTTCTCACATTAAATTCTACCCCGTCAAACCTGCTGACAATCTGCCTTAACACAAAAATCTTTCTTATCATGAGTGTGGCAGTTGCAGAACAATGGCCATGGATTTTTCCTGCCCATTCAGTGTGTACATCTCTTTGCAGTATGACTGTGGTTTCTCTCATCCAGGATGGAGTCTGTTTCTTCACCCTTTGAATCCTGGCTTCTCTGCATGATGACTTTTGCGCAGTGGGACATTAACAAATGTGATGCAGACTGCTTTTGCTTCCTAGGACTGCTGTAACAAATTACTGAGAGCTTGGTGAGTTAAAATAACAGGAATGTATTCTCTCACAGTTCTGGGACCTAAAAAGCCTGAAATGAAGGTGTCCACAGGACCCTGTTTCCTCTGACATCTCCAGGAGACAACTTGGTCCTTTCCTCTTCCAGCTTCTGGTGGCGGGTGGGATTCCTTAGCTAGATTCTAATCTCTTGCTCCACCTGCCCTCTCCCCGGCCTTCTCCCCTGTGCTCCTCTTCTGTCTGTTGTTATTTATCTTTAGACTTTCCCTTACAAGGACATGCATCATCGAACATAAGGTCCGTCTGAATAATCCAAGATGACCTCAGAAGAGGACATTCCCAACTTAATCGTATGTGCCAAGATCCTTAGTTCAAATAAGGTCAAATTAACAAGTTCTAGGAGTTAGGGCATGGATGTATGTTTTGGGGAGTGAGCATTCAACCTACTACAAAGCAAAAAGTTAGATCCTGGCCTTTGGGGCTTGTTCTCTTGCTATTCATGGGAACTCTGACACTTAACTGCCTGGAGATGATGAAACGCACAAAGCCAAGTCATCACTGTGGCCCTGAAACACAGCCAGCCACCGGCATGTGCTGGACACAGTACCAGTCAGGCTGGACACAGCCCCAGCTCCACCCCCACCACCCTGCAGAGTGGAGCAGAGCCTGTCCAGCCAGCCCTCGGAATCAGAATCCCTGGGAATAAGAAATGTTTGTCCAGAGTCAGTGAGTTGGGGGTGGTTTGTCATGCAAAATCAAACTGATTCATTTGTTTGTTTGTTTAAATTCTGTCTTCTTCCCTTTCTTTTTGAAAGGGAGCCTGTGTCTCTCTCCATTACCACCCCCTCATATGGAAAAGGTGGTCTGAGAACCTCTCTGTTTAATGCCATCATTATTTTCAGTGCTTCAAAGTCTGCTGCTTCTGATCAGAGTTCTCCATTACAATTCCTTCCAATTCCACTTTGGGCTTCTATCCTAAACACTGAATAACGTTAACCCGTTTTTAGGGTGGGCGTTTTCCCAAGCATCTTCTCACCTTCCTATCTGAGTATTTCACAGTCAACTACTCTACTATCCTCCCAGGGATTGGACTTGGGCTCTGAGGCAGCACCACCTCTTTGGGAATAACCCTTGAATCCATGGTGGCTGAGAGACGGACACATCTGCCACCCTCTTCCCACAGTGATGGGCACCTGGGCACGTGCGGACCGCATCATCACACTACGATGGCAAGTGATGACAGTTGTTCTTCTCTTATTGTAGAAGTGATAGGAAACCTCTGTTGGGAACTGGGGTTGGGGAGAAGGAAGGTGGATGATAAAGTAAATGAGAAAAGCAACGCCAAACCCTCAAGAGGAGCTTTTGTGTGTGTGTGGAGGGAGGAAACCCGGAGAAGAGGCAGATGAGTGAGAACAGCCCTCCCACCAGGAACCTGTCTGCTGCCCCGATTCCCTTTCTCACATTTCTTTTTCCCATACTTCTCTTGACTTGGTCCCCGAGCAGGTCTTTCTCAGTAAATGCCACCAAAAATTCAAAATAATGGCTGCAGTCATTCCTGAATGCCCTTGGTCCACCCCCTCTCTTGCTCCAACACTAATTCCTGTTTTCCCCTGCAAGCTGTGTCCACAACCATCCCTCTTCATACTGTCACCTCCCCAACCTCATCCAAGCCCCCGTCCTCAACACCAGGACCCCTGGGTGCCACTCTTGTGGCTCCTTTACCTCTGCGCATCTCCAGATGGCAGCAGAGTGGGTTTAAAAGAAAATTCAATTACAACATTCTCCTGTTTGCTATCTTTAAATGGTGTCCCTTTGTCAAAAAAAAAAAAAAAAAAAAAAATCTCTCTCCTTGATTACAAGTCCTGTCTTGGTGAGTTCTTGTCTCTCTTTCTCTCTAGTCTCCTATGCCCTGCTCTCCCTCTGTTTCACATGAGACATTGTCAGCGTCATGGTGTCCTGGGACTATTTGAGGTCTTACCCACCTCAAGACTTGAAAAATTGTCCTTTTCCTGGGAATGTTTCACCACCAGCTCTTCAAAGGGCATTCATGAATTACAGCTCAAATGAGCCAGGGAGATCGTCCTATCTCTCATAAAGAAAGCAACCCAGCCGGGCGTGGTGGCGCACGCTTGTAATCCCAGCATTTGGGAGGCTGAGACCGGAGGATCCGGGTTCGCGGCCAGCCTCAGCTATCTAGTGAGGCACTCCGCAACTTAGTGAGACTCGGTTTCAAAATAAAGAGTAAAAAAATAGGGCTGGGGGTGTAGCTTGGAGGTAGAATGCCTCTGAGTTCAGTCCCCTGTACCGCAAAAAAAAAAAAAAAAGAAAGCAACCCAATTACTTTCTACTCACCCTCATGTTCATTTCATTCTTAGCTATATGAAAAATCTGTAATTATTTGCATTTGTTTATACATGTATCATTAATTATTTTTATGTATTCACTTATTTTGGGACTAGGGATTGAACCCAGGGGCACTCTAACTCTGAACTATGCTTCCAGCCCTTTTTATTTTTTATTTTGAAATAGAGGAGTCTCACTAAGTTGCTGAGGGTCTCACCACATTACTAAGGCTATCCTCAAACCTGAGATCCTCCTGTCTCAGTCATCCAACTACTAGGATTATAGGCATGTACCATGTCCAGCTAATTTTTTTAATTTTTTACCTATCATTCCATACAAGAATAAATTCCACAAAGGCAAGGGGGCTTTCTTTTTTTTTAATACAATGCCAAAGAAGTCTAACATGATGTCTAGCCTATGGGAGGGCTCAGTAAATAGCCTAAAAAGAATTAGGAAAAAAAAAAAAACCTCCTAAACCATAGAAAAACTATTCCTATTTTACATATATGAAAAGTACTCAACAAGTGCTGTGTGCAAATATGTCTCTATCACTTTGAACTTCATCATGATATATGATTAGAGTGTGCCAATAAAAATTTTTAAATAAAATATAAATGCTAAATATTTCAGAGCTGGAATTATTAAAATGCTCTAAAATTTCTAAAGCATATTTCTTTTCCAACTGTATTTTATTTTATTATCTTTTATTTTATTTTTGTGGTACTGAGAATTGAACCCAGGGGCATTCTACCTCTGAGCTACACCTCCAGACCTATTTTTTTATTCTTTATTGTTGAAACAGGGGCTCACTAAGTTGCAGAGGGCCTCACTAAGTAGCTAAGGCAGGCAATGAACCCACGATCCTCCTGTCTCAGCCTCTCAAGTACTGAGATTATAAGCATGCACCACCATGCATTTTAGAAATGAGGACATAATCCTTATTAAAAGAAAAAAAAAGTATTGGGAGGCTGAGACCGGAGGATCCAGGTTCGTGGCCAGCCTCAGTTACTTAGTGAGGCACTCCGCAACTTGGTGACACCCAGTTTCAAAATAAAGAATAAAAAATAGGGCTGGGGATATAGCTCCGAGATAGAATGCCCCTGAGTTCAATCCCCAGTACCGCCAATAATAAAAATAAATAAATAAATAAAAAGTATTCAGAGAGGCTAAAAGACTTGTCTGTGGCTATACAGTTGGTACAGGGACTTTCCTACTGCAGACATCCCAGGCCTCTGGAGGTAGCTCCTTGAGATGTTCCTCTTCTGTCCTACATGTCCAATACTACAGATCTCACACTAATGATTCACCTTTCTCTCCTCTAGAATAGAAACACAGTTGGATATTTGCTTATTACTCAGCCTGAAAGGAGTCATCACTGTCCTATTCATATTTAAAGTCACATTTCTTTTTTGCTTTAACAGTAACTCATTGAAAGTACGAAAATGAAATATATTTCCTCAGCATAATGTTTTTCTTCTGTGACTTCTGAGTTTAGATAATGATTTGACTCTGTGACTTGAATATGTATTCTTCATGTAAATGGTCTGGGTAGCCAAGCACAGGGGAAAACTCTCATATCTTTTAAATATATCTGGAAAAAATTCTAGTAGAAATTTTTATACTAGAAGTTTCTATCAAAGAATTAGTTCAAAACAGTCCTTAAAACACACAGAAAAACAACAACAACAACAAAAATGCCTGTAATCCCAGTAGTTAGGAGGCTGAGACAGGAGGATCACAGGTTCGAGACCAGCCTGAGCAACTTGGCAAAGCTCTCAGAAACTTAGTGAGACCCTGTTTCCAAATAAAAAATAAAACAGAGCTGGGGTGTAGCTCAGGGTAGAATTCCCTTGGTTTCAAGCAACACACACACACACACACACACACACACACACACACACACACACGAGGCTGCGGAATGTAGAATTATTGACTTCTAGAAGACTACACACTAGAGTGGGGCATGGGTATTGCACACTTGTAATCCCAGTACTCGGAAGACTGAGGCAGGAGGATCACAAGTTCTCGGCTAGCCTCAGCTACTTAGTGAGGCCCTCCACAACTTAGTGAGACCCTGTTTCAAAATAAAGAATAAAAAACAGGGCTAGGAGTATAGCTCAGAGGTAGAATGCCCCTGGGTTCAATCCTCAGTTCCAAAAATAAATAGATAAATAAATAAATAAATAAATAAATAAACAAACAAACAAACTACACACGAGGCTTGGGGAAGCTGATGTAAAGGGAGAGTCCCATACTACATATGGATAGATACAGGGATACCTAGAATTTCTCTCCTGTTTGCAGTCACTTTCTCCAAATTTTAAAGACCTGCTTCATTGAGCCACACAGGCTTGGAGGTACAGAGTGAGCAGACAGCCGTGTGAGACAGAGGACAGGGTGATGTGTACAGAAACGCTCTTACTAGTCAGTGAGGAAGTCAGAGAATGGCTGCCTCGCAGGCAGATGCTCCATGGGGCTACAGCTAACCAAAGCAATCAAGTGTGCCTTTACATTGCAGGAGGTACAGAATGCAGCACGACGTATGTGGGCAGAATCCTGAGAAGGAAATTGCCTTGGTAGCACTCAGAGAAATTAAAGGGTACATTTCAGTTTCGTATCGAAATATCAGCTCACTTATATAATTTAAAGGAATTCAGGTTAACAGCAGATCTGAGGTTCAGATAAAAATCAAATAGAAGTAACACAAACGATATGTAAAGAAAAGTAAGAGAGACTTAGATGCTGAGTCTAAAATGCCAATTCTAGCTTTATAGTAATTTTCAAAAACCATTGTGTATTTCAAAATCTTCTTAAATTTGTCATGACTGACAAATGCTGAAAACATTCCAAATAATTTTGTGGGCTAGGCAACTAAAATTGCACTGAAAATAATCATCATTCAGAATCTCTACTTAACAATATAAACTTATCACCTCAATTATTGATTTCAGAAGACTTTATAAAATGAATATGCATAACACAATGAAAAAATAAGGTTAAAGCTTTGCTGTCTAAGCCTCTTTACCACTCTCCCTCCCCCTTCATCTTTCTTTGGACTGCTCAGGCTTGTAGTGCAATACCAAAAAAGACCACTTGGGGGCAGCAATACAGTAAGTTTTTTGCTTCATAAAGCTGTTTCCTTGGTGACAAAAGATTGCTGTTTCTTCCAAATTTGAAGCCACATTTTAATATATGGGAGAGAAAGGTTGTATTTCATTTTAAACTTACAATGTGTAAATCACATAGGACAAATGCAAGTCAGATTTTTTCCTGAAGGGAGCAAAAGTCTGTCTTCTTTTAGCAGACAAATCAGTTTTATCTAGTTGGCACATTTGGGGATATTTTATATTTAGAATTTGTCACAGCCTTTGAGACAGACCTAAGGAATAAGGAAAATTTCTAGTAAAATGTTAAAACTGATAAACATCTAAATAAGCTTCAAAATGTACTGGTAAAATATTATTTTGTTTCTATACCCTAAGTAAAAATATAAATATTATTTATCTTTCCCTCTGGGTACATTTTCTGTAATAAAATTAAGCATTAAAGCAATTAATTTTTGAGACACTTAATGCTGTTGTTTTTACTGTTATTACTTTTCATTCACATATTACTTTATAAAGGATTTATTTTATTTTTTGAATGTACAGATATTTTATAGACTTTTATTGGTGCATTTTAACTTTACATCATAATGAGGTTCAGAGTTATAGCCCCATACATGCACACAGCACCAAGTGTTCAGATAGTTTATTTATTTATTATTGATACATTCTAAGGATACATGCTAGTGAAATTCATACTGATACATTCATTCATTATGCACAAAACATTATTTAATCTGTTTCATTAAAAAGTATTTTTATCGCTAGTTATTCTTTTCAAGAATTTGATGAGTGGAGTCCCTATTCCAAACCATTTATTTCTCTGCCCCTGTGCCTGCTGAGTACTGAGTATTGTTTCAGGCACTAAAGGCTTATTTCCTAAATGAAGAATACACATAATCTCTTCTTTCAAGGATTTCAAACAGAGTTAGGCAAGCAAATTTCTCTTCTTTGTTTTTGTTCCCTTGATTCCTTGCTAACTTTGTCTAATTTTTTTTCCTCCTGGTATGTGTTCCTGTTAGCAGATGATATTTAACATTCCCACAATGATGGAAAGCCCAGGTGAGCCTTGTCGTCAAAGCCCGGAGATCAAGATTTATAAAGTTAAATTCACTAACTCTCTAGTGCCTGCACAGAAGTGGAAAAATTCAGGAGGTTTGCAGGGAGTTTTGCTTTAATTCAGGGGTCGGTTTCCCGGAGATCCATTTTAACAATTCTTTATTGTGTGGATGGTGGTGAAGAAAGGATTACAGATGCTCTATCTGTGAACATTCTACTGGGTTAGCTAGTTCATTTATTAAAGAAATAATGACTGAGGAGAGTAGGGAGGCAGGAGGGATGGGGAGGGGTTGATCAGTGTGCTAAGTTATAGTTCAGAGCAAAAAGCTCTGGAGTGCCATTGCACAGTAGGGTGATTATAGATAATGATAACATATAGCACATTTCAAAAGAAAGAGTGGAGTTTGAATATATGTACCATAAAGAAATGATAAGTGTTTGGAGGAGATAACTATGTTTATCTTGATTTTAAACACTACATAATATACATATTACATCAGACTATGTTGTTTATGTATCCGTTAAAAGGAAATTTCAACTTAAAAATAAAAGACACATTTAAGATAATGAGAAACTCAAAAACTAAGATACTGTCATTCTGCCTGGGTGGTTAGAATGCTTTGAAACACTGCCTCTTTTCCCATGCTCCTTTTTTTTTTTTTACTCTAAAACCTGTTTATTTTATAAATTTGTGACCAAGGAAGTGTATTGGAAATCAGGGTGACATTCTTGTGTTGGGAAGAAAAAGGAAGAGCCTGCACAGGCTACCTTTTAAGAACTTCTGTGAGGCCCCAAACCGTTGTAGGGATAAACACTTGTTCTTTTCAGGGCCTCACCTGGGTCCCTCCCTCACCCCTGCAAACACCTCTGCTATTCACAGGGACACAGGCCTTTGGACAGCACAGGTGGAGGGAGGAGCTTGGAGTAGGAAAACACACATCCCCACATCCAGAATACCATGAACAGTCCCTTTTTCATCTTTCTAGCACTCCAAAGGAATTCGCTTACCTTCCCTGATTTCACACTGCAATCCCTTCTAGCTCATCTCCAATTTTTTTTGATATATCACTGACACCTATCCATTGATTTTCTAGTATTAAGGAAATAATTTGCTAATAATAAATAATTAGCAAATTTATTCATTAGGGTCAGAATTTATCTCTACATTGTCACTATAATAGATTGTATATGTGTGTGTACATATATGTATGTGTGGGTATACAGACACATACATACATGTAGTACACATTAGGCGCACATGACTGTTATGGTTTCGTTATAGTTTGTCTACTCTGAAGTACATGTTGAAGTTTAATCCCCATTGTGAGGGTGAAAACTTAATTCCACTATGATATTTGGGGGTTAGACTTTAGGAAAGTAAAAGAGATTAGATAAGGTCATCAAGGTAGGGTCCCCATGATAGAATATTGGTGGCTTTATAAGAAGAAGGAGAAGGACCAGGATACGTACCAGCTTTCTGTTTCCTACCACATGATGCCACCTTCGGGACTCTGCCATCAGAAGACTATCAACAGATGTGGTCCCTCAACCTTGGACCAGAACTGCAAGCCAAAATAAAAGCTCCTTTTCTTTGTGATTTACCCAGTCTGTGATATTGTGCTATTAGAGCAATAGGAAACAGACTAAGACAACAATTAGATTTGTATATGTATACCACTTGCATATATCTATCAGTTCATTACATTAGTTTGGGAGAGGTAATATGTTTAAATTAAAAAAATGGTATATGTAATTTCATCATATTATTTTTGGCTGTGGAATCTACTCTTAAGTCACATTTTCCAAAATGATGGTTTTTAATGTTTCTTTATTATTAAGGCACTGTTAATTAAAGTGATAATGATGGGCCACTATTCATTGATGAGCATTCTTTGGGCATCTGCCAGGCATTCTGTGAGGTTCTCAGGACACAGACACATCTACTGCTTTTCTGATGTTTGAAGTCATGCACTTAAATTATTATTTTTGACCAGAGAAGCATGACTTATAATGAGTGAATAATTTTCCCTCTTTGTAGTGTAAAAATTCAGATTCCATTTTAAGAATTAATGAATGTAAAAAATTATCTGCCAAGTCCTTATGGAAGAAAGTTGGAAGCAAATGAATAAAATGAATTAATTAGTGATTTTCAAAAAGAGATAAAATTCCTATCAATAGCATCAAGTCAAACTAATAAAATTATTTATATTGATGTACTTTAAAATCATGTGTAGTTGCAAATTGATCATTTTTCTATAAAGCAAACATACATTTGAAAAATATTTAAGACCAAGGTGAGCTGATTAGATAAATACAATTTTGCTATTCTTTTTTTTTTTTTTCAGTTTAATCTTCATACTTACTTTAGAGCCTCATAGAAGTTTGGAAAAGGTTAGTTGTCTTTGGAAGCATATTTTTTAAAACAATGAACATTTAAATCAGCTACTGTCATAATATATATTCTTTTTAATTAATTAATTAATTAATTAATTTTAATTTTATTGGCAATTTTGCTATTCTGTTTTTATTGATTGGTGCATTGTAATCATACATCTTTGTTAGGTACAAGCTGATAAAGGCATACATGCATACATTTCTCATTTAACCCCTTCCCCAATTCCCGCCCCACTCCCTCGCCCTCCCTCCTTCTCAACTTCAGTTTAGTGATTGACTTCGATATATTTGTGAAAGTACAACATGTGCATTAGGGTATCCCCCACCCCCATCCATCACCTTCAGTTAAGTCCACTTCTTTGCTTATCAAGGGTTTCTCCTTTTTCATCTGGAGTCCCTCTTATGCCCCATTTTCTCCCTAGCATTGACATATTAGGGAGAACATATGCTTTTTTACTTTTTGTGACTGACTAATCTCACTTAACATAATGCTTTCCAGTTGCATCCATTTCCCTGCAAAGAACATGATTTTGTTCTTCTTTATGGCTGAGTAAAATTCCATTGTGTGCATATTCCATAGTTTTGTAATCCATTCATATGTTGATGGACATCTTGGCTGGTTCCATAGTTTGGCAATTGTGAATTGTGCAGCTATAAACATAGATACACATGCATCGGTCTGATAGTTTGGTTTCCATTCTTTTGGGTAGATACCCAGAAGTAATATTGTGGATCATATGGTAGGTTCATTCCCATTCGTCTGAGGGTCCTCCATATTGTTTTCCAAAGTGGTTGCACTAATTTAATATAAGGTTTTCCTCTATGTCAGCTTCAGCTTCAGTCCCACTATTATTTATTTAATTATATAGTGGTTATCTATAATTTCTATTTATTAAAGAAAGCAGACTTTAAAATGAACTCCCTGATGCAATTTTTTAATTTAATCTAAGCAAGACTAGGTTAAGTAATACATCATTTTTTTTTTACAACTTGACTTTCATTCACATTCTTTCTACAGCTGCCATAAATCTCTCAGGCCTACAGAATGGCCAGATGCTCAGTGAAAAAGTCTTTTACAAGGTCTGTTCCACAGCTTGCAGTTTTAGACATAAAATGAAGATAGGGAGAAGAACACTTCTTAAGGTTGAAAAATCATACTGTAACTACATCCCTGCTTCCAAAGACATTAGTCATTTTTACCCTGGGAATATATGAGCTATCTCAACCGACATTATCAAAGGCACTGCATAAATACTGACGACAAATGAGACTAACTTCATCCCTGCAACTATGCCATGTTTAGACCCTGTAAGAGATAAGAGATATGTGTATCTTTAAAGAGGAATCTTGCAAATAACCACACTCCCCTCTTTGCTGTGTTCCTATGCCATCCTCTCTGCATATTTTCACCTTCCCCTGAAGTGAGGGGGTGCTGCAGGCGCTAGAGGTGGAAGACTGGTCCCCACAGGTGCAGAGCTGGTCATTTAGAGTCATCGAGTGGATAGGAGATTGCTTTAGCTAGGGTTTCCATCAAAGATGATTCTCACAGATACTGACTTGAGAAATTTCTACATCTCTTGGATTTTACCTTTTTAATATCCAAAGGGACATTGTCTACTGCATCTCCTGGAAAGTAAATTATCACGCATACATTATTGATCTATATCTATATCTATATTGTTGCCAAGTAGAGTGGCTGGCCTAGAGCAGAACACACTGAAGGAATTTCTTCACACAGTTAAAAATTTTAAATGGCCTTTGATTCAGTTCAATCAAGAGATGATTATTTGCAAAAAAAAAAAATCATCTGCATAGAAATTTATATCTGGTGTCAAATACTGAATATCAACAAACATAATATCTTCAAATATGAGATGACTGATCAAACAGTGACTTCATTTAAGTTATGTCTCAAGTGGATGAAATAAGGCTTCTGACAAGCTTTGCTGCCCAAAGTCACAAGGCACTTCAGCAAGGTACTTTCATCAAAACTGTAGTCACAGGTGTAAAGAACCTTTAAATCTCATAAAAAAGTTACAGATACTAGAGATTCTTCTCTAGTGGGTAACTCCTTACTTTGTGACTTAATGATAAAGGGATAACTTGTGATTTTTTACTCCAAGAACCAAATTTAAATTTATGACATCTCTTGCAGTTAATTTATATGATCCATATAAGACAGCCATGGACACATTTGTCCAAAAGTTTTACTTGGAATGAATATAAGCTTTTATTCATACATTCATGGGTATAACTAGAGTGTTTCATAACTAAATTGAAAGATTCGTGGGAAGATATTTTTAATAAAATATGGTTAAAATTAAATTTATTATATTCACCAAGAAGATAATGTTGCCCTGGCAGTAGCAAATATGGTTGTTTGACATTTAGATCAAGGAATACAGCAGGCAAATATTGTATTTGCTATTAATTTTCTTTCTGCTTTTGCAACTGCCCCTCTCTAAGCTTGCCAATACTTGAAAAACATCTAACACTTAAATTACAAAATATTTTAATTTGTAGGAGATTTTTTAAATCAATTTTCAAAATTTATTATTTCTCAAATTTACATTTATTCATATTTCCATTCTCTCCAGAACTTTAGTAGATAGAGTATCTCAGCCACAGACCTAATTGGAAATAAATGAGCTCATAGTTATATCTGTTATTGCTTTCATACCTCTGTTAGCTGCCAGAATGTTCTATAAATGGCCACTGATAACCAGTTTAGTGGGCTTGCCTCACTGAACAGTGCATAAATCACTACTGATTTAACTAAGTAATTTTGCCTCTGAATTCAGGACTCAGTATGCACACATATGCACACACAAATTATGTTTTCTGGAATTTAGGAACACAGTTTAATAACATGCTGTGGTAACATGATTAGTCTTTCGAGTGGGCTTTGTCTTTGTCTTCCACATTAGCAATGAGAAGTCTCTGGGTATTTTCTCATATCTAAAAATACTGGGAGGAAGTAGTATTTGGGAATATAGTTAAGTAATTTAACAGATGAGTATGATCTGTTTCAATTGAAATAATTCAGTTGAAAGGTAAATAAATGTCCTCTAGTTTTCTGAAATCTAACTGTATACTTAAAGCTTAACTTTGACTCATAAAGAAGCAATTGCTTTCTTGTACATTAACCCAGGAAACTGTGCTACCTCTCCCACCTCACAGGAGCAGATAATGGTATTGTTGAGAATAATCAAGCAAGATATTGAAAAGATAAGCCCCAAGGAAAGGATGAAGATGTCAAAATCAGCATCTTGCATTGGTCCCACAGACACAACTAAAATATGAATAAGAAGCAAAATACCAAATAAAGAATGAAAATCTAAAGAAAACCAAATTGCAAAGAGATTTCTTTCCTCATAATTTATCTTCAGGAGGATATTCATAAATGAAACTATCACAAGAAGCTTGTCCTTCCTACCCATCATTTCTATTAGGATAGGCGAAGAAGTACTTTGACATGGAAGCCAGAGAGAAAATAGGAAACAAAAAAGACTTCAAATAAATGAGGAGAGAGACCAGTGGAATAGTGGAAGGGCGTTGGTGAAGGGAGGTAGGGAAGTAGGGAGGGGGGAAAGGGGGCTTGATGAAGGAAATAGTTCAAATAATGCAACATCCATCTATGAAGGGATCACTATCAATTTGCTAACATGTATGAGGAAGGGTGGGGAGTTGGGTAGGATCCAGAAAGAATCATACCAAATGCTGTGCACCTATGTGTTTCTATCACTTTGAACATCACAATGATGTATAATCACAATGCACCAATAGAGTATGTTTAAAAAGAAAAAAGGAGAAAGACTTTAAAAATTTACTCAGCATGCCTAAGAGTGTCAGTTTCCTATCAAGAAGCAGCACAGGTGAAAGGGGAATGAGGTATGATAACAAAAGAACAAATAATAAAAGCCTGAATAAAAGGGATTTAGATAGCTATTTTAAACTGGTCTGGCCCAAGGTGACCCTGGTCAAGGAGCACCGGAAGTTGGTGGCAAGTTACCAGAAGCTACATACATGAGGAGACAGGTTTGGGAAAGTATTCAAGGTTTCCTCCTGCCTCTCCCTGTGTTCTTGAGGACAATGACTGACTGTTTCTCCCTCACTTAAGGACATTTCAGCCCAGGCCCAAGAGTCAGGGTCAGGTTGCTGAATTTCTTGGTGCTATTGCCTTACTCAGGTAAAGTGAAGATGAGATAAGTGAGATTACTAGACACATGTGGCTGCTACTCCTGCACCCTGTTTTCTGTCACATCCCAGCCTAAAGGATTACAGTGGAGGGATGTGCTTCCTTCCAAAGCTTTTCTTCTGAAGAATTCAGGGGGTGAGATTCTAAGCATGGAAGTGACCTGGCCCAGTCTCAGCCAGGTAACCGGAAGCAACCCAAAGTGGTTCAACAGTGTCTGCTCAGACTCACCTGCAAGGCCTGGCCTTCTCCAAAGAGTGTATTGGCTGGAATAAATAATATGCAAGAAAATTCAGCTCAAAGAACAAAATAAGGGACTTTTGAAGAGCACACTACCTAAAGAAAGACAACAAATTGAACAATGCATATCATGCTACTAAAATAGATGGACTAGAAATTCAAGATAAGGCCAGGCATGGAGGTGCAGGCTTGTGATCCCAGTACTTGGGAGGCTGAGACAGGAGGATCACAGGTTCACAGCCAGCCTCAGCTACTTAGTGAGGCCCTCTGCAACTTAGAGACCCTGTTTCAAAATAAAGAACAAAATAGGGCTGGAGGTATAACTCAGAGGTAGAATGCCCCTGAGTTCCATCCCCAGTACCACACATACACACACACATACACACACACACACACACACACACACACACACACACACACAAAAGAAATTTAAGATAGGCATGATTAATATGCTCAAGGAAATAATGGAAGATTGTAGCAAAGTGAAATATGAAAAGACATCATTAAAAAGAACAAGGAATAAATATATAGTAAAAAATTAATAATGTAAATAAAAATGTATGCAGTTCTTAAGGGCATCAGCATATAAGTTGCATATACAACATTAAATAAGTGAAATACAAAAAGCAACAGAGAGCAGGAAGGATTCAGTGTAAGATTCAGAGTAAAAACATGATTTGGAAGATTAAGATCAAAGAAGTATCACAGAAGAAAGAAACATATATAGGAAGCAGATAAAGAGATAAAAAATGTATGAGAACTCAAATAAAGAAAATAGAAGTAGAAAGATTAAACTCCATACAAAAGAAGAAGAAAGAAAAAATGGCAAACAAAAATGCTTTAAAAATTAATAAAAGCAATTTTTTTCAAAATTAAAGATTAAAGACTTTAGGCACTAATTAAAAACACTCAAATAATTCAAGAAGCAAATACAGGAGGATATTGTAAACAGGGAAGTAAGAATGATACATCCCATGATGAACTTCATTTGTTGGCTTTCAAAAAGGGAGAAAGGCCAAGGGGTGTGTGGCTGATTATTTCAACTAGAAAAAAAACAATTGCTTTGTGTTAAAGGAACTTAAAGATGTGGTATAGAGATCAGAGGAGTCATAAGGAGGCAGAGAAGGGGAAAAGATAAAGATTTTGAAGTTTAAGATACCAGTAAGAGAAAATAAACATGAGTGCATGTCTTTAACGGTGATCTCTGTATGTTACATATATTAAAAATGTACAACTTTTAAACTTGAACTACTTAAGCTTCACAGTGAAAAACAGGAAAGATAGTTTAAAAGAAACAGAAAGTATGCTAATTAAAAAGATAAGATGGAAGAAATAAATTCTAACAATTGGCTTGAGTTGGGGTAACCATCATGTCCTGTCTGCTGAAATTGCAACTATTAGGTTGAACCTATGAAATCATAACTAGTTATAGGTAAAAAATAGACTAATATTGTAGTTTCACATACTTTAAACAAATAGAAAGGAAAAATGGCAATAATTAGCAGTACTTGGGGAAATCTAAACAGCTACTATAAAATTATAGGAAATAAATGAAAGAAACCAGATGAAACTCCAGCTGAATTAATAAAAACACCGTTGTTGATATAATTGAGATAGGATGATTATTTTTAAGATAAAGCAAGCAATCTTAAGAGCACAAATCATCAATACAATTTACCTAAAATATCAGCTGTTTATTTTATTAAACAATATAACATCTATATCAATTATCATGCCGATATGGTTTTCACAATAAATAGACCATTTACAAGTTTTCATCATTGGAATACTTTTCAGAATTCATAATTAAATTTACATAAGATAAATTCTGAAAAAAATTAAATTTGGTCACTTTTGAATTTCTTAAAACTATCAGGCTCTTGCATCTCTTTCAATTTCTTCTTTATCTGTACACTGAAGAAGTATTTCTCTAAAAGAAAAAATTCCTTAAATTTTGTCAAGTATGTTGTCATGAGACCTTATCTTCAACTGAGTTAACCTGAGCTACCTCTTACAATGAAACTTTTGGAGTTATTAAGTTCTTCTTTGAAAACTTCCTTATTACCCCTTGTGGCATGGCTTCCTGTATTAGGCATACTTGAAGGCTTTTTTTTTCCCCTCAGAAAATATCCCATATTGACTGTTGTAATGAAATACACATTATGCTTTTCCAAGGAAGAACCAAAAAGCATAAGGGCAAAAATTATGTTTTCATTTGTTGCATTGACTATGTGTCTTTTTTTAATAAGTGGAAAGTCAAGAAAAACAGAGTACAGTCAAGAACTAGCTCTGTATTAGGTCAAAGAACTGGACCACAATGATGAGTTGAGGAAAAGATGTAGCCTTTGTGATCCCTTGTGAATTAAGCTATTTCCAGTTCATTTTTGAACCTGCACCTATTAAATGAAAATCTCTGCTTGCAACAATAAAAAAAGAAATGCAATCTTTGTTCAGAGGGATTTGATAAACATAAAGGTCAAAGAATAGCAGCCCAACTCACTTTACTTATCTCCAGTGTACTTTGTGTAAAATACCAGCTTCAGCGGAGCCTTACCTTGACCGTGAAGCGTTTTTTCTTTGGCGGGCTCCACATTGTACCCGTTGAATGAATGAAAGCCCGTAAGGGGGTTAAGGACGTCACCAACACATACGCTTTAAGAATCACAGATAGATCTTCAGCTCTAAAGACTGTTTCATGTGGAGTGAGGACTGCCGTCTGATTCCTAAAAAGTAAAATGACACAGTCAATGTCCCATAATTTAGGGTTGAGTGTGTAATGTGTGAATTACCTAAAAGCTTTGTAAATCCTTTCTATGCTTTGATGGAACCCAGCCCTCTTCAATGTCTGGGTTGCCTTAACCAATTTCAACTGCTTCTTAGTATCACCACCAGGGGGTGTGCAGGTACAGAGGGAAGAGAGAAAATGGGTAAGAGTTTTCCATTCTAGAAGATTTGATCAAAAGATTTTTCTAAAAGAAAAAAAAAAAAAAAAAAAGTAGGAAAATAGGTTTAAAGATTTTTTAAAAATTAGACTAGCCACATGACCTATGACCTCAGATTCAGGCGAACACCATAGCAAAAGTGATACAAATTACAGTTTGGGAGCAGTAAAAACTTCCTGAAAATGTCTTCTTTTGCTAACTGTGTATCTTTATCTCTCTGTAAGAAATATACTAAATTTTTCAGTAGTGGATAGGCCGCCATGAATATGCAAAATACTTTCCCTACTAATTCAATTCTACCTAATACTTCTCACTCCTCAATAATTAAAGATCAATAAAGGGCAAAATATTAAGAAAACAGTTCAGTCTACAGAGAGAAAACAGCACTAGTTTAATGTTTTACAATGAAACAAATATACATTCAAAAATGTATTTTTTTTTTTGGACCATGTTTCTGTGTTAAGTGGTTAAGTGTCTGAGTGTAATCAAAGAGAAGATTGTGCTATTTTAACTTTTTGAAGTCTAGGTAAGCATAGGATGCATATGATCTTTCAATAAACACTGCTGGGCTTGGCGCAGTGGTGCCCACTTGTAATCCCAGTACCTGAGAGGCTGAGACAGGAGGATCACAGGTTCGAAGCCTGTCTCAGCAAATAGAGATCCCCTCAGCAACTTAGTGGAACCCATTTTAAAATAAAAAATAAAATAGGACTGAGGGTCAAGCTTAGAGGTAGAAAGCCCCTGGGTTCAATTCCCAGTACCAATATATACATACATACATACATACATACATACATTCTACTGCTGGGATGCTACTTAATAATTATAAAATTAAATGATAAAAACTTATTCACATATTGGATAAAAGTGATTAAAATCTCTTAATTTATCAACAGTCTCAAAACACTTTCACTGGAGGTATGTTGGGCAACTTGATAACTGAAGATTTTTTCTTAGATCCTGGGAGCCATGAAAAAAATAATTTAATAGCTAGAAAAAATGCATCCAGCCATACTCAGGCTAAGGCAATGTTATTTGAGTATAAAATGGAAGTTAAAATTTTATAGTTTTACATTGTCAAGGTTCTAAATTCAATTTACATTAATGTAACTTACTAGATAAGAGTCCAATTTACCCAACTGTTTATTCTATTGTAGGAGAAATTTAAATTAGTAAAGAAGAAAGTCAATGATAACATTCGTTAAGAAAGGATAGCTGAAAATTTATGTAATACAATGTAATGATTCAAATATGCAACACCTCTCTCTCCCCCCAGATCTGCTCTGTGCTTCTTTCTTGACTCCTAAAATACCTGCTGGAAAGAACAATTCAGAATGATTAGCTTACAGTTGTTCCCGCTGCCAGTCCCAAGGTTTCCACAATTGTGGCTTCGCTGCCTTCAGAAGGTGACTTGGAGCACTGGACTGTAAGGATTCTCCCTGATCCCCACACACAGAGGGACTCACCGGAAGTCGCAATTCTGAAAAGATTAAAAAGAGCAGAAGACAGTCATTCTGCTTACTCTTTTTGGAACTGCTTCCAAAATAGAGGATGATACATTAAACCACAGGATCCACAGGAAATAGGCAACCATTGTTCCTCCATTCTAAATCCAAGTTGGATCTATTAAATATGAGCGCATCTTCAGCAAGGCTTTTGTTTTGTTGTCTGCTCTTTTACTTTGGACTAGGGAAACAATTGCAATAACTGATTCCAAATTTGCTTGCTCAGAAGGAGATGTAGGTTTGATGTCTCTAACTATCCATCCCCCAGCTGACCTGTCTTCCATCCAGATAAAGGATATACTCTCAATAAGGGGAAGGTGGCTATAGGAACTGGCTTTTGCTTGTTACACGAATATTCCATAGAAAACTTGAGTTGATCTCCTGACAACACAATGCTTCATATGCTGAAGTTTGTCTTGCTTCATGACCTTGGAAACCTCAACATCCCTTGTTTCATAAAATATTAATTACTGAGTTTTTAAAGTCTATGAAAATATCGCTGCCAGCATGGCTAGTTAGTGAGGCCTTCTGCAACTTAGAACCTTTTTCTAAATAAAAAATAAAATAGGACTGGGGGTATCGCTCAGAGGTATAATGCCCTTGGGTTCAATCCCCAGCACCAAAAAAAAAAAAAAAAAGAAAAATCATCCTCCAATCTAACCCCATTGGGGATCACTCCCCACCAAACACCAATACTTACATATTAACTTTTGAAATTTAGATAAGCACAGTGCACTTGCTTCTTCAATATCTTTAAATTGATATAATTATCAACATATCCACATAAAGCTAAAGCTACATACACAATTTTTTCTCCTTTTTAAATTACCCAAAAGGTATAGCAGGATGGCTCAATTACCTATTAATCCATTCTCATTATCAGCATATATAGAATTACCTCATACATATTTCTTAATGACTTAAGAGTGTTCCATTAAATAAACATATTTAATTTACCCATTCCCCCATTTGTTGTGTATTTGTTTTTGTAATGTTTTTCTTTTGCTATTTCAAAAACACTGTGATGAGCACTCTTGTACATCTATTTTGGTGTACTTTTCCAAGTTTATCTAAGGGCAAATTTTTCCCAGCATGAGTAATTGCCAGGTCAATGGGTAAATGTGTTGTAAATTTGTTAGACATTACCAAATTGCCTTCCAAAAAGGTTGCCCCAATTTTCATTCTCTCCAAGAGAATATGAAAGTTGTTGTTTCTTTACTCACAGGTCACAGTGCTTTATTTTTAAATCAAATAATTTATCTAGCTCTCAAAGTGGAACAAAGCCTTTCAATTATTTTTCCCTCTTGTGCACATTTCATCAATACTAACATAGTCTAATTTAAAACACTTCTCACTCTTAAGTAAAAGTCAGCAGAAGTCAAGCTGTTCAATGTATTCCCATATCTCATTATTTAGCACAGTGTGATCCTACTAAAAAAAAATTAACTTATTTGTAAGGCTTCTCTATTAATGAAGTTCTAATACATCATAATAAAGGAAATATTTAAATTGCTGTTTTGAGAGGTGACAAATGAGAAGCCATTAAGGTAACTACTTTCCTTGGGAATCTTAACTCTTAAAAAGTTGAGATTTTTATATAACTCTTTAAATTTGCAGAACAAAAACAAAAGTTCTTAATGAAATTTTCAAAAGATTTATTTATTTAGGAATTATGACAATGAAATACTGTGTTTCTCTAGAAGGTCCTATTTGTAGCCTTCTTTGGTATAAAACAAGAATGTATAATTTACTCAGATTTCCCTTTTACTTTGATACTAGCATTGATTTGAAGCCCAATCACAGTTGACTTCAAAAAAGCTAGATGTATTAACTGTTTCACATGGGTAGTATCTAAATAGCTTGAAGGCAGTAGTCAAAAACCATGTTTAAAAAATTATGTCACTTTTTAATTGTTTTGTTCAAGCAGAGAAGCTTATAGCATGAAGTTGAAGGGATTTAGTAAAGGTATTGCCAAGAATATGTGATTTCCATCTCCATCCCTGAAACTATGTTTGAACAATGGAATTGAATATTGATTAAAGTAACTTTATCCTTATTTTCTTATATGCATATATTTAAATTTACATATATATATATATCAACAAATTCTAGACTTCCCATTAATGTTATTCTAGGCTTGGTATGGGTTAATTTTCATACTTCTTTAATAAAACAAAAAAAACTTGGTAATTAGTCCTTCATATCTAAAACCATTCCCATTTCATTTATGGCCAAAAATTAGAAAAAAGCTCTGTTAATATTTAGAGAAGCTGCAATTGCATTTCATGAAACTTTCATAAATAATCATGGAAGCCATTAAGTGTTCTGAATTGTTATTTAACAGAATCAGAGCTTCGTTGGGGGGCATTCTCTTTGGTTTGCCATCAAAGGCTCTCTCAATAGGCCAATTCAATCAACTTCTTTTTCTATCTCATTCCCCTTCTCCCTGACCTCTTGACACACTCAAAGAGCATAGAAATTTCCTATAAACAATGCTAACTTTAGCTTTTGTTTTTGGAAGGAATTTTGGGACTGAGGTTTTTGACACAGATCCTCCTCCAAATAGCCTTTTCATTCATTAACATAAATTGGTTAACATTTTCAGGAGATGATTATATATGAAAGATCTAGCATGCACGTTTAGGGCATCCCTACCCCACAATATGAAAACCGACTGTATAATAAATTCAGATGTGAAATACCACATGGTAAATAGTGCTGTACTTTTACTTATTGCCTACTCTTAGCTAATTTCAGACAGCACTGAAGACCGTAACTTTACTGATTGCCTACAGTGAAACTGAACAATTTCTTAGGCTGCTTTTCTCATGGCTTTTAAAATGTGGCTGTCTATGAACTGAGTGTTGCTGACTTCAGTGCTCTTACATGAAAAGGAAGAGAGAAGCAGAACCAGCAGAAATGGATCCTCCTTTTGGTTGTGTCTATCAGCACTTAATGGGCTTGACATTGTTAAGGAGCCTCTCTAGAATCCAGAATGTGTTTCCCATGAATCTTCTCAACTTTCCACATCACTGAACACAATGCTGAGATACAAGGTGCACAGTCAATGTTTGTTCTAGCAATAACCCAGTTTTGGGGAGTTAAGCCAACCTATGGTTAGAGACCAAAACATTATTCTAATGAGTTAAAAATATTTTATTTGGTTACTTATTATTCTTGCTCTCTGTGGCGTATAATTACATACACCACAGGCAAAAACTCAACACTGGAAAACACTTGCACTAGCAAAGATTAGCTGCCAAATTTATATTGCATTTGATGTAATGTTTTGCCCCACAGCTAATAATTAATATGAAAGTAATAGCAAAAGTATATTTGTATTTCACAAATGTTTAAATGTTGTCTTGGATTTCATATTAAGAAACTAAACTTAGCTAGTATTTTCTTATTTTAAAATTTATAGTGAAGATCAATAGTCTTAATTAATAGTTAACAATTAGTTTAGAGATTAGAATTGTAAATAAGTACTTTTTATAAGTATGTCATTATTCACACCTGAGGGCATTTACAAGTCTTAGTACATAGCTGGCAGGTATAATAGCTATGCAAATATAACTTTAAAACTCATATACATAGCAAATATAACCATATGATTATTTTTTATTGAAGTCACAGCTAGGAATAACTCTATCACAGCTGAGAGAGAGGCCACCAAGCAAGAACTATGGCTACAAGTGGAAGGACACAGCTACTTGCAAGCCAGAGTTCAGCAAGAAAGGAGGTGAGGGACACACATCCCAAAGCGCTCGCCCCCTGACCTTGATTGTATTCTAGAATGAGAGGACAAGGAGATCATGTTGATACAGTCTATGGAGGATAGCTTCCCACAGAAGTATCTAGAGTGAATCTGGAAGGGCAAATGGAGGACAGCCAGCACAAATACCATATTTGAAAAACAAGAGATTGATATTTTTATTGGTGCACTATAGTCTCATATCATAATGTTGTTAACAGTGATAGTGACATACATGCACAAAGCGCTTGGTGGGTTCTCCCCCAGTTCTCCCCTCATTACCCCCCCATGTAGGATATTGAGATTGACCTTAGTCTTCTTACTAGACTCATGTCCTAGAGAAACAAACAATCGTGTGTGTGTGTGTGTGTGTGTGTGTGTGTGTGTGTATGTAGGAAAAGAATGAGAAAAAAAAAAAAAAACATTACCTTTCATCTTAAACAAGAGCATCTGAGGCAGCAGGAGATAGCTTAAGTTGAACCAGAGGAGATTGCCTTATATTAGGTAAACATTGGTTGGGTATTGATCAGATATCAGTAACTTCATAATATTTAACCTAATATATATATTTTTATTATACCTTGCTGCCCACTAAGGGAAAAGCAAGAGGACATAAACATACCACCTGTGAAAGAAAGTTCCAATGGCTAGACTCTCTGTGAACAGAGGTGACTCTGAAGTCATTCAGGGAGTGCTAGGCATGTGCTTGGAAAACATGTGTGTTGAGGAATAACCTGAGTTCCACCACTTCCCAGAAGAGAACAGGTGCCTTCTCCTTTCTATCTCTTTCTTCCTTTGTATGACGATGAAAAAGCAAAATAGCAAAGCAGAGTTGATGCTGAACAAAATATACTGGCTGAATGAATAACTAGTTGATGTCGAAGGTCATTTATAAGTCTAACTTTCTCTGACTCTGGGTCACAGAAGTTGCCATTCTTTCTATGACATGTGACTCTATATAATATATAGTATTATAAGCTAATATTAAATTATATTAGCTTATAACTTAATGGAGAAGATAAGTGGCACCGGTCCAAGACCCTGGACTGAAATGCAGTCCCTCTGAATTCAGAATGTTCCAGTAATTCTGAGTGCTTTACAGGACTGATCAGCTGCCATCTTATTTGTGTAAGGCCCAATACACCTCCCTCACAAAGGATTTCCAAAACCACCACCCCTTGAAAAAGTATTTGGTGAATGCCAACCACCCTTCCAGCCCTTGGACTGTGCACAAAATGGTGAGGAAACATATTCCAAGATGGAGTCACATTCACAAGCTTCATCACTCGTAGGCAGTTAGAGGGGAGGGATAATTTAAAGTGCTTGAAAGTGCAGCTTTGGTTTCCTGTACGGTAAGGTCTATGAGGACAAGAACTCTATCATTTTTCATTTTTTTCTCCTTTGAATGTCTAATGCCAAGCATAAGTTGGCACTTAACATAGGATCTCAAATAAACTTATGCTCAATTAGTGAAATCTAGATTCTTCTTATTCAGATAAACAGACATACATGCAATTGATCATCCAAAAATGAGGACACAGAGAAGTTAAGTCAAATACTGAGAAGTTTTGCTAAAGCTATGCAGTGTCAATGTATTGTTCAGGCTTCAGAATTGTGCCTAATGTGGACGGGGATTGATTTTCTCTGTTCACTTTCATGTGGTGGTTGTTAGATTGGCAGAGCATGCCACATCCGTAATAGGATGCTGCCCAGGAAGGGAGCAGGGATCAACATCTCAAAGATCCATTATCTAAGCCAAGCTGCCTAATAACGGCAAAGATACCTGGAATCCGTACAAGGACTGGGCATGGTGGCCCATGCCTGTAATCCCAGTACTTGGGATCCTGAGACAGGAGAATAGCCAATCTGAGGCCCGCCTCTGCAATTCTGTGCGGCTCCATTTCAAAATCTAAAGGTGGGGGGCGGGTGTTGGTGAGGGTACAGCTCAGAAGTAGAATCCCAGTGGGTTCAACCCCATACACACACACACACACACACACACACACACACACACACACACACACAGAATGAAACCAGAAGTATGTGTGATAAGGACAAATGTTAAGTAGACTGTAAAGGCACATTCTATTTGTAGTAACTTTCTTCAGTTCTAGCATTGTAGTATTCCAAGAAGCAGTTCAATTCCTATTCACTTGTTTAAAGGAATTCTCTATTAAGTTTGATGGGTAGAGTAAGCTAGGACTAACCCAGTTACTGCATTATATGAGACTCTTCCTGTGTATTTTGTTCAAGGTGAAACATCTTTGTACACAACATCATTTGAAACATAACTAGCTCTTATTCAATACATTTATAACACATGATGAAAATCCCTAAACTATTTCAGACTTATACTTGAGCTTAAAGGATGCAATTTGTGGATCTATATACTCCAAGTATATCAATTCCTTAATAAATTTTAACTTTTATTTTATAGAAATAGCATTGGCCAGAAATCTCTGAGAGAAGGTATACACCAAACCCATAAAAGTATTATTATTAGGAAATAATTCCAAAATAATTCAGGCAACTCTCACAATTAATTTCTCAAGATCTCAAAGATCTATGTGTCTTTAACATCATAATTTTCTCTCTATGGTTTCAGAATATCTTTCATATGCTGTTACTATATAGGGATTCGTTGAATCTCAAATACAAATAGTGTAATACTTCAATGCAGTATTCTTTTGGGGAAGAAGAATAGCTTGCACTTTGTTATAGGAAATGAAATATACCCCATGTCCTGATGTAAGTGGAGACACAATTTGACCTATAAAAATGACCAGATCAATGACACAACAATGTGTTTTAAAGGGGTAGTCATTGTATAAAGTTTCCACCAACTAACCAATCCATCAATCAAATGCCTATTGAGCATTCAGTAAATGCAAGCCATAAATGCTCTCCTTTCTGTTCTTTTCCAGTAGAAGTGTCAAAGTCATGCAATTCTACAAAAACAATTTTCCCCATGGACTGCTCTATGTTTTGACCATGACAATATAAGAACCTTGAATTCTGCTCATTTTCCTTGGAAATAAAAGCTATGTCTAGACGACTACATCCATTTTCTTGCCCTATGATTTCACTGCAATGACCAAACAGCATGAAAGATTGTTTTATTACTTTATGGCAGCTTAATTTTCCTTTGATGTTTTTCTGCATGATTTTTCCAGGGAAAAGAAATTTTAAAAAAGGAAAAAAAAGGTGCTTGATTGCTTCAGCAAAGGCCCAAGATGAATAATTTGGCATAAATTAATGAGCATCATTAATAACAATTTGAAACACAATTTCCAGCAAATATTAAAATACAGAGTGCAACAAATCTGACAATAAAATAGCTGCCTAAGCCCGCCCAGAGTGAAACCAAGTTAATCACTTGATTAATATTAAACTTTTTTCTCAAGAATATTTTCTGGAGTAAACCATGAAATATTATTAATATAATTTACATCAGAATAATTAATGACTTACTAGAATCCTATAACAGTGATTTCAAATTCTTTTCATGTATATTGAAGTCAATCCTAATTTAAATGTAAGAGACATACACTGGGGTCACTGCCCCTATTTAAATGAAACCATGTATTAGCATAACTCACTTTGATAGTGACTTCATAGGGCATCTAGACTTGCAATTTTTACCCTACATTTTTGGTATAGTGAAAGTATACAGTATTACTGTCAATTTTCTTCTCTACTCCTGCATTATTTACAAGTAAATGCCTTATATTAGAACCAAGTCATTATTTAAAATATCAGGATTTTCATAATATGTGACTCCTCGAGTGAGATAAAAATATAGGACATACAGAGGCTAGAGCCAGTTGTCAAAATGGAATCTGATGAGGGCTAGAGATTCAAGTGCCAGAAATAGGCCAGGGACATGGAAATATGTCAGAAAAGGTTTTTGCTTAGAAGACTGAGCAAATGTATTATTACTGAACTATCTTGTCCTGAGATTCTTTCCCTCCAGTTGACCACTGATGTGACTGAGATCTGTGTGGTTAAAGTTTCTCGCGGCACTATTGCACCAGAGTCCACTTCTAATAGATGGAGAACACCAGTCACAAGTATAAGTCAGGCACAATCTGACAAGCTTCTGAGGTGAAGTCTTGGTTTTCAACCTTAGCTAGTTAAGCAGATCATTAGCCAAGTACATCTGACCTATTTTATGCCTCGTAAATGACTAAGGAATTAACCAATTAATTGAACCAAAAGAAGCAAGACCTTCATATCTGAAGAGCTAAATAATTGCTGGTCCTTAGAGATGTTAATGAGGTATTAAATTTTTGAGTTATTTCTTCCTGTTGTCTGGATTTTGACCTCTAAAATTAACCTATTTCTTTTTTGGGTAGGGTTTAGGCCAGGGCATTAAATTCTTGTGACTATTTCTATAAGAACAGTCTTCAAATTTTCTTCAGACATTCCTCATTTTTCGTATTGCCAAGATGTTTTGAACATATACATGAATATATATATATATATGAATATATATATGTGTATGCATGTGTGAATAAATTTTAACTTTGGTGTCATAAATTATATAAGTAGATATATTGTTGTTATCTTATGAGTCTAGAGATCTTATGTACTCTAACCCTGGCTTTGGGGTTTTAACATCAGCACATTGTCTCAATTAACACCACTTGCTTACATGTCCCTCTATAGCAATCCTGGACTTGAGCTTCCTATTCTAAACTGCTACTTAGATGCCTCAGAATAGGTAGATGGTGGATAAAAAAGTAATTTATCTCTATTTATTATCACATATATCAAATATCTTAGGGAAAACATTTTATGGCACCCTGTAATGCCCCACCTTCAATAAATTAGGGATGTGTAGTCATTGCTTTAAAAATCCTATGAGAGCCGGGCGTGGTGGCGCACGCTTGTAATCCCAGCATTCGGGAGGCTGAGACCGGAGGATCCGGGTTCGCGGCCAGCCTCAGCTACCTAGTGAGGCACTCCGCAACTTAGTGAGACTCGGTTTCAAAATAAAGAATAAAAAATGGGGTTGGGGGTATAGCTCGGAGGTAGAACGCCCCTGAGTTCAATCCCCAGTACCGCAAAAAAAAAAAAAAGAAAAAAATCCTATGAGCTCTGGTATCTCTCAGGGTCTCAAAGTCATCAGATAACCACTCGGACTCTGTTATTCCTGGTGGTGCAGACCTGGCCAATGGAAGCTGGATTTAAAAGCTTGAATTGACCCGAATACATTGTTGGTGGGATTGCAAACTTGTGCAACCACTTTGGAAAACAGTATGGAGGATCCTCAGACGAATGGGAATGAACCTACCTTATGACCCAGCAATACCACTTCTGAGTATCTACCCAAAAGAATGGAAACCAAACTATCAGACCGACGCATGTGTATCTATGTTTATAGCTGCACAATTCACAATAGCCAAACTATGGAAGCAGCCAAGATGTCCATCGACAGATGAATGGATTACAAAACTATGGGATATGTACACAATGGAATTTTACTCAGCCATAAAGAAGAACAAAATCGTGTTCTTTGCAGGGAAATGAATGCAACTGGAAAACATTATGTTAAGTGAGATTAGCCAGTCACAAAGAGTAAAGAAGCACATGTTCTCTCTAATATGTGGATGGTAGGGAGAAGATGGGGCATAAGAGGGTCCCCGGATGAAAATGTAGAGACCCTCGATAAACAAAGAAGTTGATTTAACTGAAGGGGATGGACAGGGGGTGGGGGGAGGACATCCTAAGGCACATGATGTACTTACACAATTATATCAAGGTCACTCACTGAACTGAACTTGAAAAGGAGGGAGGGCCAGGGAGCAGGGTGGGAATTGGGGATAGGGTCAGATGAGAAATGTGTGCACATATGTCGTTATCAATTTGTACCTAACAAAGAAATATACATACAAAGCACGAATTATTACAACAAAAAAATTAAATTAAATTAAAAAATAAATAAATAAAAGCTTGAATTGTAAGTGACCAGAAAGAAATGAAGCTAGCTGGCAACAGTGAAAAAAAAATGCTCAACTACAGTTTTTCCTCTCTTTCTTCCCCATCTAAGGAAGAAAGATGCACGCTTACCAAGTGCCTTCTCCTTTTGTTTTGAACCAAGTCTTTCTTGTTTTCTTTGGGGTAGTAGGAATAAACTAAATTGACTGTATAAGTATGGCAGAGAGAGAAGAGTAGACAAGAGGAACAAAGAAGGATTAGGCAGGATGTTGTTTGGGTAAGCTAGAAGGTTGCTTAGGGAGAGAAGAGGGTTATAAACACAGAGTTTGGCAGAAATTTTATTGTTTTGAGTAAGACTAACCCCACCCTTATGTTCATTTTGTCTGTAACCACCCACTTCCCCCTCCCCACTCCTCCAAAAAAACAACTATTTAAAAATTTAAACTACTTCTCCAGGCTTTTGGAGTCAGAAACGTTGTTGTCTGAAGGGGATATTTTAATGTCTTCATGTATTTGTTTGCTCAACACAACATAATGCTCAGCTTTCTCAAGCGATATTTTGGCCTCATCCCCTGTGGCTGGGGTCAGGCTTCTCTGTCCGAGTGGGCTGCTGGGAGGCTCCTCTGTGGGGCAAGAGAAGGGCTCACTGGTGGCTGAGCAAAATCAGATTTAGAGAAAAAAATACATGATGTTCCTATAAGGACTGAGGTTTAACTGGAGGGTGTTCATTCAATTTCATGGATCTGGAGTGAAAAGTGTCAAAAGTTCCTGGCCACCGTTATTCATCAAATGATTTGCAATTCAGGCTTTCTGTCCTGTGCTTCGAAACTGCTCACCTGGTCTCCAACTTGCAGCTACTGTTGATTTCTCACAGAAGGTTGCTCAATACTCAGCATTTTCTGCTAGCCCCCAAATCTTGTTTTTCCTTCCCAAATCACTTTAAAAATCCACACTATCCATTAGTCCTAAGAGTCTGAGTTGACTATATGGCACATATTTCAGAATAGAAATTTTTAAAATTAACTTCAGATTTTAGGGTCATCCCTCCTTCCCTCCCTCTATCTTTCTCTTCTTCCTTCCTTTTTTCTTTCTCTCCAGTTTTGCTTTCCTTCATGAGCCATATTCTATATGATTAAGGGCTTTTCACTCACCAACAGCTTAATGTGTTGTTTCAATAGTTTAAACAGCAAAAAGCCCATTAAAATCTGACAGGTGAAACTTCCTTTAATTAAGAACTCAGAGTACACCTGGCTCCTTTCTCCTTTTGCTCTTGGCATGGCACATGTGTAGGCTATACCAATAAACTGTGTCACTGGAAAATTTTAAATATCACTTTGTGGCTAGTATCTTGTAATTTATAGTCTGTTATGAATATAGTTGAAAGTTCATTCCCCTCAGTGACACAAAACTTTTCTAAAATTGGCTGTTGACTGGCCCACACTGGCCAGGAAGAAGGAATATAGAAACAAACATTACAAAACACTGAACTCTTGAAGAAGAAAAATTAGGCATAGCAGTTTACTTACGTACATCATCTCTCTCCTCTTCTTATTAACTATATTTAGATTCTAAGTAAACTTTCCTGCTTCTGCAATATTTGGAACACAAGAATATAAATAGTAATGACTTTAGACTTGAAAGATAAATACAACCCTGTATCTAAACTCTGCTTAAGAGAAATACTACAGGTCCAGTTTTGACATTGTTAGAACTCAGTGGTATTAAACATGCCACCACAATCCCAAAAATAAGAAGAGACAGGGAAAAAAACCCTATTTTTAAAAAAGTTCTGTAGTCATGAAAGATGGCAAGGTACTATCTGGTTATTATTTACTCATTGGGTAGAGTGTTAGTGTGAAACCAATCTGTGTTCCACTGGCCTTGGATGGCTTTGACTGGAAGAACTGTGAGTGAGGACCAGTAACAAGGAATCTGTCCTAGATTAGAAAGAAATGGATGGCAAGAGAAATCCATGACAACAGGATGACAGAGAAGAGGAGGGAAACTTTATTATGTTGTTTATACATTCCATAGGTTTGCTTTCTTTCTTTCTTTCTTTTTTTTTTTGGTGGTACTAAAGATTGAACCCAGGGGCCTTCTACCTCTAATCTATACCCCTACACCTATTTTATTTATTTATTTTGAAGCAGGATCTCACTAAATTGCTGAGGGCCTTGCTAAGTTGCTGAGGCTGGCTTTGAACCCATAACACTCCTGTTTAAGCCTCCCAAGTACTAGGATTACAGGCATGCAGCACCATGCCTGGCTCATCATCTCTATTTCTTTCCAGCTTTTATGTCATACACTCAAACATTACTATTAAAAATGGTTTTCAAATTATCTGCAAATTTTTGCAAATTAGTGTTGAGAGTATAATATTCCATACACTTGAAAAACAATGAAATAAAGAGGGGTACTGTCTACTGAGGTTCAGAAACCAATTTACTTTTGATTTAGTCAGGTTTTGGAAAACACAAAGGGACTCTTTGGACCATGGACAGGACAGCGACTGGTACAATGGGATGTGACACCAACAGCTTCAGCAGCAGCAGTGAGAGGAGAAGCAGGCACAGGATGGGCCTCAGGACCTCAGGAAGGCAACAGACGTGGGCAGGTGCAGCAACAGTCTCCACCACATGGAGCTACGGTGACAGGGTGCCTTGGGAGGGTAGGACCAGTGGGCAGCAGATGGCCACGGTTACCAAAGCAGAAGTAGAGAAAATGGAGAAAGGTGGCACTGAGTATTTTGTTCATAAGGACATCTTCCAAGACAAAGCAGGTTTTGGGGGCATCACAATGATTAGGAATGCTACTGAAATTTAATGGATGAGACCACAAATGGTAGGTTTATGATTTGTGCAGTCACTCTGATATTTTATTTGGACTGTACTAGTAAGGAAGAAAGTCCAGCATCTGTTTGAATAGTTAGGTGTCCCAGTGGACATGCCCCCAGTAACTATTATTATATTAAATATCATCTTGGGCAACAGTAAATTGTCCCTTGCCCCACATCACTTTCAAATGTCTTCCATGGAGCATGGATGCAAAGCTTGCTGGTGATGATTTTAAATAAGATCATGCTTTGTTTTACACATAAGTTCTTTTCTCTTAATTTTAACATATACTGAATTTTAAAGGAATGCGATTCTATGGCCAAGCAAAGAACACTATGCTTTTTTTTTACTTGTGACTTTCTCAAGAGTTGTTCACAATTTTGGAAAAATACACCCACAGTGGCAATGCGCCCCATGGAATCTTAGTTTCCACTGCAACACAACCACATCAGTCTGAATCTGTAGCTGTTGTATTCAGGGTGATTCTGAATAGGAGTGAAAATTTTTGAGTATTTCATTACACTCTGGAGTCACCATGCACAAACATTTATAGACTAAAATACATGTTGCTATATTATAATTTATTTCCTCTTACTTGTCCTTTAGTAGGGGTACTCTGCTTAGTTACCTTTTTGTCACTGTGACAAAATACCAGAATGCAACAACTTAAGGAGGAAAGATTTAGTTAGACTGAAACCTCATAGTTTCAGAGGTTTCAGTACACACTTGACTGGCTCCATTGTTTCTGGGCCTGTGGTGCAGCACAGCACTGTGGGAGAAGGGTATGGCAAAGCAAAGCTCTTCACCTAATGGCAGCCTGGGAAGCAGAGAGGAGAGAGAAAGGAAGGGGCTGGGGATGAGATCCACCCTTCCAGGGCAGCATACAATGACCTACTTCCTCCAAGTAGGTTCCACCTCTTACAGTATCCACCACCTCCCATAGTTCATTCAATTATGAACACATCAATGGGTTAATCCATTGATGAAGGCAGAGACCTCATGATCCAATAGATTCCCAAAAGCCCCACTGCTGAACACTGCTGCTTTAGAGACCAAGCCTGTGACACATAAAACTTCGGGGGACATTCCTGATTCAAATCATGCTTGCCTCGAATGCACACTAAAACATACTTGCCTTGAATGCACAAGGCCCTCAGTTCAATCCCCAGCACTGCAGAAAACAAACAAAACATAAAACAGACCATCTTTAGTCTACAGTGAATACACTTAACTCTGCTTATGCCCAAATACTGTGATGAATAAGAAATTGGAGGATGTTAATGAAATAAGAAGATGAAAGAAGAGGAAGAGGAAGAAGAGGAGGAGGAGGAGAAGAAGAAGAAGGAGGAGGAGCAGGAAGAGGAAAAGAATGAGCAAATAAATTCAATTTCTCATTAGGTCCAGATATAAGAGTTTTCTTTAACTAGTTCCTTTATCATTTTCTTTTTCTTTTTTTTTTTTTTTGCACAATTAATTTTCTTTTTTTATCATTTTCTTACACTATAATACAGGCTTAACATATAGAATAGAGTTCAAGTTTATCATAAGTGTTACAGTACTTGAGATATGGATCTGCTGATTTCTAGCTATGTAGCTGAGACTCTCAATGTATTTATTTAAAAATGGCATCAATGGGAGGAGGCGAGAAGATGGCGGACGACCCCAGTGCTGCCCACAGGAACGTGGAGATCTGGAAGATCAAGAAGCTCATTAAGAGCTTGGAGGCGGCCCGCGGGTGAGCGCCGCGTCCGGCCCCCCCGTGCCCTCTTGGATCCCGGACCCCTCAGGATGGCCGCCCCCGTGCCGCATGGCCGGATGAGGAGAACCCGGCACTAGCCAACTCCCGCCTTCTGGACATCTGGGTAGTAGCCCTTGCCTCAGGGGCGAGGGTCGGCGCTGTTGCCGGAGAAGGGGTCCTTCCCCCGCTCGGGGCAATGGCACCAGCATGATATCATTGATCATTCCTCCCAAAGACCAGATTTCACGAGTGGCAAAAATGTTAGCAGATGAGTTTGGAACTGCATCTAACATTAAGTCACGAGTAAACCGCCTTTCAGTCCTGGGAGCCATTACATCTGTACAACAAAGACTCAAACTTTATAACAAAGTACCTCCAAATGGTCTGGTTGTTTACTGTGGAACAATTGTAACAGAAGAAGGAAAGGAAAAGAAAGTCAACATTGATTTTGAACCTTTCAAACCCATTAATACGTCATTGTATTTGTGTGACAACAAATTCCATACAGAGGCTCTAACAGCACTACTTTCAGATGACAGCAAGTTTGGCTTCATTGTAATAGACGGCAGTGGTGCACTTTTTGGCACACTCCAAGGAAACACAAGAGAAGTCTTGCACAAATTCACTGTGGATCTCCCAAAGAAACACGGTAGAGGAGGTCAGTCAGCCTTGCGTTTTGCCCGTTTAAGAATGGAAAAGCGACATAACTATGTTCGGAAAGTAGCAGAGACTGCTGTGCAGCTGTTTATTTCTGGGGACAAAGTGAATGTGGCTGGTCTCGTTTTAGCTGGATCAGCTGACTTTAAAACAGAACTAAGTCAATCTGATATGTTTGATCAGAGGTTGCAATCAAAAGTTTTAAAATTAGTTGATATATCCTATGGTGGTGAAAATGGATTCAACCAGGCTATTGAGTTATCTACTGAAGTCCTCTCCAACGTGAAATTCATTCAAGAGAAGAAATTAATAGGACGATACTTTGATGAAATTAGTCAGGACACGGGCAAGTATTGCTTTGGAGTTGAAGATACACTAAAGGCTTTGGAAATGGGAGCTGTAGAGATTCTAATAGTCTATGAAAATCTGGATATTATGAGATACGTTCTTCATTGCCAAGGCACAGAAGAGGAGAAAATTCTCTATTTAACTCCAGAACAAGAGAAGGATAAATCTCAATTCACAGACAAAGAGACAGGCCAGGAACACGAGCTCATTGAGAGCATGCCCCTCTTGGAATGGTTTGCTAACAACTATAAAAAGTTTGGAGCTACATTGGAAATTGTCACAGATAAGTCACAAGAAGGATCCCAGTTTATGAAAGGATTTGGTGGAATTGGAGGTATCTTGCGGTACCGAGTAGATTTCCAGGGAATGGAATACCAAGGAGGAGATGATGAATTTTTTGACCTTGATGACTACTAGGTAGTCGACATGGGTCCGGCAAAACGTGCCTCACCCTCCAGCATCCAACCCAAGGAGCATACCCGTGGTGGAATCCAAACAGATCCCTGCCTTACAATTGGAACATTTCCAGAA
>PVLC010000316.1:0-22500 GCA_004027655.1 Graphiurus murinus
CTCTCTCCTCTCTACTCCCCCCTCTCTCGTCTCTATCTCTATCTCTAGTTTCTCATTTGCTCTTATTTTCTCCTTTGCTCTTCACAGTAGAGAGATGTGAAACATTGTCAATCTTAAAGAACAACTTCCCTGCCATCTTTTCCCTAGAGATGCTGACCTGGCGTCCAAGAATTTAGGAAACCTTGCCTTTCCTTTACTTGAAGCAAAGTTCTCTTTCATATTACTTCTGCCGAGACCCAGAGAGTTGCTTGGGGTCCCCGTCCTGCTATAGGAATGGAAGAGTCTGAAAAGACTTCAATTCAGTTATGTGTTAAGTGTGCTCCCTGGTGAGAAAAGCCATTGAATGGAAAAAGAGGTACTTTTAATACACGATTCTGAATTCCCAGGTTATGATTTTCCCGTGAAAGCCAGGGGATATGGTGTTTTGCAATGAAAGATTTGACATGTAGAAGAACTGAAACAAGAATGAGAATAGCTCAAAGTTAAAATTTGGAAACAAAGAAACAGAATTCCTGTTAGAGAGAGATTATATGGATGACAATTTAATAGGGAAAAGCAAGAAGAATCTGTTCCCAACCAAGATAACAACTGATATCAAGCAGATAGTGAGAATGGCTTCTTTCCTTTGGAATGCCTGCCTGTCTTCTTTCCTTCCTCCCTCCCTCCCTTCCTTCCTTCCTTCCTTCCTTCCTTCCTTCCTTCCTTCCTTCCTTCCTATCTTCTTTCCTCCCTCCATCCTTCATTTCCTTCCTTCATTTACACTGGGGATTGGATCCAGGAGTCTTCTACCTCTAAGTTACACCCCTAAGTCCTGTTTTATTTTATTTTTGAAACAGGTTCTAGATAAGTTGCTGTGTGCTGACCTCCAAATTGCAATCCTTCTGCCTCAGCCTCCTAAATCTGGGGATTAGAGATATGTGCCACCATGCCCTGCTGAGAGTGGAATTCTTGACCATTTTATTTTGGTACCAAAATAGTAGTTTCTTAATTACTTTTCTTAGGTTCTTAAATGTCTGCAGAAGTTTCCTCTTTTGACATATCTTCCAGACTGTGTGACCTTTATGTTGTTGGCTGTAATCTTTCAGTATACTAATTTAATTAAATCAATCACTAAACCCTTGAACAACAGAAACATAGGAGTATTATTCCTAAGCAATTTTGAAATTTTATTGTCACAGCATTAATCTTATTTTTTGTGGTACTAGGGCCTGAACCCAGAGGCATTCTACCTCTGAACTACACCCCCAGCCCCCCCCCCTTTTTAAATTCTGAAATAGGGTCTTACTAAACTGCAGAGAGCTTCTCTACATTGCTGAGGCTGTCCTCAAACTTACAATCCCTCTGTCTCAGCCTCCCAAGTACTGGGATTATAGGTATGCACCACCATGTCCGGCTGCCACTAATCTTTAAATACTGCCATTTGTTTACTACTCCATTGTTAAATCTTATGCCTACTCGATGAAGAATATTTTCTTGGAGAAACTTCTGCCCACCTGATTAGAACATAAGTCTGTTTTTACAACCACCAATTTGCTGACAGGGTGAGTTCCCAAGCAGAAGGCTTTGATTTGACAAAGGATACAGGAAAGTCAAAAGTAACATCCCTCAGCAGCAGATTAATCTTCAATTATATTCCCAATTTGAGCACAAACTGATAGAAATTGAATATCAAACTCATGTACCACCCAAAGATTGGCTGTTTAGCGTATCGACGGCATTTTACAAGTGAATCGCTCTGTCCTTTTAGAGAAAAGACCTTCTCTCCTAAATTGGAAGTCAGATTTCACATGTTTTTTTCATTATTTTTTCCTCGCATTACTCCTGCAAAGATAAAAACCAATTTGTCATAAAACTCTTGAAAGCTTTTCTTTTTCGGCCTACCTCTTCCCATCAGTTGGCTGTCGACTAAGAGATGCTGTGATCTAACCCCTCCGTGCCTTTGTTTACCCTCAGAATAGAGAGTCCTCATTTATAAGCCACTTTGACAGCCTTTCCTGGAACATTCTTTGTAAAGTGCAAGGCGTTCTCATTTGCATTTTCTACTGTGGGTGCGAGGTGATATGTCCAGGTATTGGGTTTACAGTGGTAACATGAACTCGGTGCCTTTCTAAACTCGAGGGAGACACTCAGTCATGAAGGGCACCGAGTGGCTCCACTGGATAAAACAGAGTTATCGGGATACTCTGTCTGGGGCATTATAATGACTCTCTTGGTGACAGCTTGTCTACAGCCTGGTGGTATTAAGAAAGGGCACTTTTTCTGGGGGAAATTGTTGAGCTGGTATTGCTTTCACGTAATCTGCCAAGGTCTATGCCTGCTACCTCGAGTCACTTTGCATTTCACAACAGACAAAGGTACCTTGGAAAAGAGTGTCTGCCTGGGAGTTGCACAGTATTCTGGTTTTATTTATTTATTTTTTTCCAGGAGGAACTTTTAATCATTTAAAATAGATAATTGCTTCCACCACGCAAAGAAAACCAACAGTAGCCCATATGCATAACTCAGGGCCACACCTCTTCCATTGCTACTTCCTAGCTCCCAAAGCACATAGGTTTAGAAAGGAGAGCACGGAGCACAAAGATATTTCTTCAGGAGCTAGCAAGTTCTATTAGTAGTCAGTTCACCTATGTCAAATTCAGTCGACAAACTTGAGAGGTATGTGGTGCTGGGTGGAGAATTAATTTCAGGGAGAGGGTGTCTCAGAAATGGGTGACTTTCACGGGCTTCTTTGGTATGAAGCAAAACTAGCTTGATTCAATTCAGAGGTAGTGACCCAATTCGGTCTTATCTGAGGTGCAAAACAGCTTATATCATTTGTTTTCAACAATCGGCACATTTTGTTATCCTATAAGGTTAATGAGAGGAAGTCAAGGTTAT
Organism: Graphiurus murinus; assembly: GCA_004027655.1. Classification (NCBI taxonomy): domain Eukaryota; kingdom Metazoa; phylum Chordata; class Mammalia; order Rodentia; family Gliridae; genus Graphiurus; species Graphiurus murinus. The sequence goes on from PVLC010000316.1 coordinate 2,878, forward strand.
AATAAGAACTACGAAAGACCAATACCACAATAAAGTCTTTTTTGTTTCTGTGGTGATTTGACCTAAAGAAAAAGCACTGAAGATTCAGAATGCTCATAAAAATTTATGCTTAATAAGACCTATGTATACTAGGAATGAGAAAAGTTAATCTCTAAAGATTGTCTTATTTTTAGTATTTATTTATTTATTTTGTGTGGTGCTGAGGATTGAACCCAGGGGCATTCTACTTCTGAGCTAGACCCTCAGCCCCATTTTATTTTTATTTTGAAATAGGATGTCACTAGGTTGATAAAACTCTCACTAGTTGCTGAGTCTGTCCTCGAACCTGGGATCCTCCTATTTACCCTGCAAATACACACTTAAATTCTTGTTGAAATAATGTGAAAAATATCCCAAAGTGATTAAATGCTACCTACAGGCCACTATTCAAATAGAAGAAAGATTGAGAAAGAGAGAAAATAAGAGACATGAGACATTCTGGCCTTAGAAGCTGATTATTTAGTGAAGGAACCAAGATGCGTATTATGATTTCTGGAGGTCATATTGTTGAGTAATGTTTGTCTAATTAAACCTGAGAACCCAATTCATATGCATACGACCTGGAGAGAAGCAGTTCTTGAAAGCTACCAAAAGGTGACCTTTTCCCTTGGCCCAGAGCAGAAGGGGCAGGAACAACACAGCAAACAGGGTATGATTAAAGTCCTAAAGATTATTCACTGAAGCCCGGTGAGGTGGTGCATGCCTATAATCGCAGTACTTGAGAAGCTGAGACAGGAGGATCATATGTTCGAGGCCAGCCTCAGCAACTTAGCAAGACTCTGTTGCAAAATAAAAAAGATAAAATAGGGTAGGGTCCTAGATCAGAGGTAGAATGCCCTGGTTCAATCCCCAGAAACATACACACACACACACACACACACACACACACACACACACACACACACACAGAATATTTGCTGAAACAAGACAGTTTCTACCTCTGACTATCAACCTATGAGTGGAAAGACTTCAATATTTTCAAAAAGTTATAAAGTCAAAATATTTGAAGAGAAAAAGAAGGCCAAACAGTATGCAAAGTGCCCCAATCCCAACCTCATAGATCAATGTGAGCTTTACTAAATCCTTTTCACTCATATCTCATTTATTTCTTTCATTGCTTGATTAAAAGGAACAAACTAGTGACTAGCTCTTGGAGGGAAAATTCTATGAGCCTCAGCAGTATCAGGATAATACAACCACAGAGAGTAACAGAAATGGGGAAATCCTGTTAAAACATTCTTCCTTGGCGTAGCTTTACAAAGTGCCCTTGCTGGGTGTGGTGGTACACACCTGTAATCCCAGTACTTGGTAGGCTGAGATGGGAGGATCACAGGTTTGAGGAAAGCCTCAGCAACTGAGCAAGACTCTCAGCAACCTAGTGAGACACTGTTTCATAAACAAAAAATAGATAAAAACGGTTGGTATAACACAGAGGTAGAATGCCCCTGGTTTAATCCGCAGTGTAAAAAAAAAGCTCTTTATTTAGACAAAAGTTAATTACAGTGTCTTCATACTTTAGTATATGAAAGAGAACATCATTGTAATGTGTTCCTCTAGGATAATAATGACCTTCTTTTTGCCTGCTAAAAAGGGAGGATGTATTGAGGGGAATAGTAAATGGATTGATTATGTTTAAGGAAATAAAAAAAAAAATTAAGGGATCTGTAACATCTGGCATTTATGAACAAGTGCTAATATTAATTGAGAGCCCAATAAAGGAGAATAAGGATGATCAAAGAAGAAAGTGAACTTGCCTAATACTTAGAAGAAAAAATAAACTAAGAAGGTACGTCGCCAACAAATGCATTGACCAAGTCAGCCTCCTGTTAGTAAATTACAAAATCCAGTTCCAATGAAGGACTTAGAATTAAACCATCCTGATGTACAACAGTTATATTCTAAGTTAGTGTATTAGCTTCTTACTTTCAAGAAAGGAAAACTTATTTGCACACTTATGTCCTACTAGTATTAAAGGTTGTTTCAGGAACAAATCAGAGCAAATTCATCAGAAGAGGAATCCATGTCAAATAGTCATTAAAAAATAAAAAAAAAATCTAGTATATGATTCTTCTAGTTGATCTCCAGCTTTATAACCACTTTTTATTTCCAGCTACATATTTCTTTGAACTGAAAGTTATAATTTTCAACTAATTTGCTTTTATCTTCTCATACAGTTTTCATTATTATCATAATTTTCTGGTCTGAAATATACCTCCATAAATTGGGATATATTATATATTGTATATATATGTAAATAAATGTATATGTACACACACATATATTTGGTTAACTTAAATATATATGACCATATATATTAGTATATCTATGTAGTATAGATACAGATATCTGAATTATCATTCAGTTTAACTTGACATAAAATCATATCATTTAAGAGTAATAATATCACAATATTTAATTCCTGCTTGATATTTTAATAGAGTTCTTTTTTTTTTTTTTTTTTTTTTTTTTGCGGTACTGGGGATTGAACTCAGGGGCGTTCTACCTCCGAGCTATACCCCCAGCCCTATTTTTTATTCTTTATTTTGAAACTGAGTCTCACTAAGTTGCGGAGTGCCTCACTAGGTAGCTGAGGCTGGCCGCAAACCTCCAGTCTCAGCCTCCCGAATGCTGAGATTACAAGCATGCACCACCACGCCCGGCTAATAGAGTTCTTTTTTAAAAATAGAGTTTGAAGATTATTTGAAAATTTTCAATGCAACTTTAAATCCTCTCAAAGGAGGAGACCTCACAAAAAATGAAGAGCTGAATGTTTTCTCTCATATGCAGAAGCTAGAGAGAAATTGGGACCCAGGAGGGACTCCGACTCTGGACAAAGGAGGAGCCTTAATGGAGTGAGGGAGGGAACCCAACTGAAGGAGACGGGAGGGGGAGGAAGACTTGAAGAGGGAAACACCTCAATGGACATGATGGACATACACAACTGTCAAAACCAATCACTGTGTTGAATTCAGGAAGGTGGGGAGGGAGAGGGAGTGGGGTGGGAACCAGGGGAGGGTTCACGGAGGGCTGTGTGTGTGCACCTCTATCACACTGAACTGCATCATATATAAAAAAGAAAAAAAAATCAACATTTTTCTGGGATAAAATAGGACAAGTATCGCATTTGATTTTTAAATAAACATACTCAATTTTGAACTAAAAAAAAAAAAAGAGGAGAGCTGTCATAATGCTATAGATGTTACATAATGCAATATATGGATAGAAACAAATTTTATCAAGCATATGTAGATAACTAAATGAACAGGAAACTAAATGAACTAAATTCTCAGCAGTAGATATCAGATACGACATTCTTTTCCTGCCTCAAGTAAATCAGACCAAATACACACATATACACTTTCACAAAAGGATAGCATTAGAAAAGAATGTATGTTTATATTTACATTTATATTTTGTGGCATTTACTAATTAGATGAATTAAAAATCTGGTAGCATGAGAATATGTTAGGAAGTACCTCCAAAGAACAATTAGTAAATGGTTATTGGGCACTTATTATGAACCAAGCATAGTTCAAAGAACAGTATTAAAATCCTACCATTTGGTAGAGTGTGCAAAATCATAAAATGTTTGAATACTATGTTATGAAGACTGATTAACAGTAGGTACAAAATTTAGAAAACAATAGCAGAACCTCTGCCCTCAATAATTACTGTAAAATGTATACAAAAAAGAAAAAACAACCCATAATATGAGATGAAGTCAGAAAACAAGCAAATGCAAATCACTTGTGAATAAAATCAGACACAGTTTGGGGAGGTATGAGAATACCAGGGAGTAAAATACTTGCTCAAGTGCTTGAAAATATTAACACATCAGGACCTTCATTAATACCTGCAACCACCCATTTTTTTTTTTTTCTAGTTGGGAAAACACTATACAGAAGGAAGCCAGGCTCTTAAGGTAGTTTCTCATTTGGAGAGACATATTGTTGATATAGGAAATATGCATGCCAGGTACAGTCACAAACACATCAAAGTCAATCACTAAACCGAACATGAGAGGGAGGGAGGGGAGAGGGAATGGGGCGAGAATTGGGGAAGGGCTAAAATGAGTAATGTGTGCATGTATGCCTCTACCAGCTTGTACCTCACAGAGATGTATGATTACAATGCACCAATAAAAAATATAAAAAACCATGAAAGTCATAACTGAATAATGCACACCTATGAAACTTATAAGGGGCCAATATGAACATACTAAATGTGGACAGAATTAAGATATAGGCAGGTGGACCTGTTAATGACTGTGTAAGAAGGTATAAGAAGCAAAGACAGGTGTGAAAAGGAAGAAATTACTAGAAGGGAATTGAACTGTCTACATTGCACATAAGCAGCCAAATGGGGTTCTTGGTGGAGTTGCTCCAGGTGTTTCTTTTTGTCAGTTCCTATTTTGGAACACCAGCATCAGCAGTAGTGGTCATTTCCTTTACTTGTGTATCTGCTATTCTGATGAAAAGAGTAGCCTTTCCCCTAAGTTGTGCTACAGCCACCTCATCAGTCTATCATCCAGACGCCTCACTCCAAGAAGAAAGTCGCAGTCCAGCTTCATAGATTTGGACACTCAGGGCGTTCTGACCTGTGTAATGGGGTAGAGTTTCTATGCACCTCCTCTGCAGGCCAATGAGATTGCTCCACTCTGACTTGAAAGGGAGTCTATTCTTCAAGTGATTCCATCTTGAGATTGATGTTCACAAGGTCCTTCTATGCAAAGGAGAATAAATTGTCTTATATAGGTATTCCTAATGTCCCTGAGGCAGGTAAGATAGTTATTCTTAAATGATTATCCAAAGCTCTAAGAAACATTCAGATAATTGCAAATGGACTCCCAAACATGTATATTCAAAACCATATCATCAGATGGAAATGACCTTTTCAACAATAGACTTGGGTGAGATTTTCTTGTCTGGTGAGTTTCTCTCTGGACACCAGGAACATGCAGATGAATTAAGTTTGCAAAAGAATTAATTGAAGGGGCAGAGGACAAGAAAGAGATGCATTAAATATGGCAGAGTTATGAGATGCAGTACGGGATGGCCGGTGTGAACATCGATAGAGCTTCAATGTTTGCGTTTTGTTGATTTTATCGTAAATAAAACTATCATGCAAAAATAATATTTATATTAGAGATTCCCCCATTAAAATGGAAGAAAAATATATAAATATACCAATACTCGCTGTAGGAGTTAGAAAATCTACTGAAGCCCTTTCTTTGTCTTTTCTTTTAACATGGAAATTCTATATCTATCTATCTATCTATCTATCTATCTATCTATCTATCTATCTATCTATCTATCTACCTGATAATGTCAGATGTGAACACATGATAAATAAAATACAACACAATATTAGATATATGTGTAGAATTTCAGAACCATGAAAATCCTTCACATTTTTTAATGTTAATGTCAATTTTAAAATAACCTAATTTAGGGCTTTCTTTTTATTTTATTTATTTATTTGTAGTACTGGAGATTGAACCTAGGGATATTCCATCTCTGACTTATACCCCTAGCCCTATTCTATTTATTTATTTTTTTTGGTTTTGAAATAGGGTCTCTTTAAATTGTAGAGGGTCTCGCTAAGTTGCTCAGGCTGCCTTGAACCTGGGATCCTCCCGTCTCACCCTCCCAAATACTGCAATTACACGTGTGTAGCACCACACACGGATAGGACTTTTATTTGGAAAGGAGAAAAGAATCATCAAGAAGAGAAAAACATAATATCAAAGTTCTGAAAAAGTCATCCAACTTTTTCTTGGACAATATTCTCTAGGTAAGTCATTAGTGAAATTCAGATTGGTCAAAAACATTGCAATAGCTAATATATGAGCACTGGTTAGTAAGATCAGAATTACTTTTTAAACTCTTTTATACCAATCTGGCAGTCTCTATTGAAGGTCACATACATATTTTCCCCTGTCTAGATACTTACATGGTTCAGTCTTACAATGGCTTCTCTTTTTGCAGAACAAGTTTATTTAATATTAAATCAGAGTCATTTCTGGTAACTATGAAGTTATTAATATTTCATTTATTACTATTAAAATAGTTACCAAGCACTATTAAATAAAATAGTCCCAGTCATTCTGATCTTCTACCTTTGATAATTTATGTTGCATCCAATTAATACAAAAAAAGACTCCAATTTACTGACATGCTCTCAGGTTGCGCAATGTGTAACAAGATCGCTACGTTAGTTTGCTTATGCCTGCACAAACTTGGCTTTTGTTCCTTTTCAGACCCACCCTTTTTCTTTGAAGTCTTTGCCTTCTTAATCAAGGAAAGTAAGAACACTTATATAAATAGGACATGGGGGATATTTTGTATTTTGTATGTGAGCTCTGAATGGCAGAAAGAGCTTCCTAATCCAAGAGAGCATCACTCCCTTTCCAGGCTGGTGAAGACAGACACACAGACAAACTAACAGAATCAAGTCTAGTAGCTCAAGAACTGAACTCAGCTTACTGTGTGACCATAAGCAAAGTATTTTATCTCTCTGTACATGAGTTTTTCATTTATAAAATCAAGGTGATATCAGTCCCTATTGTGTGTGTTTGTGAGAATTGCTGCAATTAGCGTAGTCCATGGCATGGACTTGACTCTCAGCAGTGATGGAATGCTATGAGGTAATGAGTGTCCACATGGACCCAGAAGAGGAGTATTTCCTCACTTAAAGCTATCTAGAGATTACCTCTGGTGGTGGCTCAGGAAGGTCTAGGGATATACTACTATTTAATTTGTAAGGGATGACGAGAGCTACAAAAATTACTTGCACCTTGCTTTGTCGGGAAAGAAACCATTAGCCTCATGCATGAAACCCTCTCTCAGCTGATGAAGTGCGGTGACCAGCGTTGCTCGGGGTGCAGTTTTATTAGCACCCCCCAAAGCATCAGAGTCCATGAATGATGCTAATACAGCTTTTGTCCTGGGCTCCTGCTTGCTGGTGCCTTCTCTACCATTCAATCATATATGATAGTTAGGAAGATAAATGAACTCGAGAAAAGCAGAGAACAATACTGCAGTTTTTTAATCTGTCACAGTTTTTCCCCCACTTCAAAGTTGATCTGACAACTGCATTTATTTCCCATTGCAGTTGCTACAGGTTAATAATATTGTTTTATCAGGGAACATTTATCTTGAGGAAGAAAGTTATCCTAATACAACAGATAACTTATCCAAGGACAAATAGAAAGGGGCTTGTGTCTAGAGGGTAATGCTAATGCCTGGTATGCTATAAAAATAAATGAAATCTGATTAACACTACTGGAAGGAAGAATAAGTCACTATTTCTATGAAATATTATTTTCCTGATTGGAACCATTTCCATTTTTTGTCAGCTTAAAACATTGTATTAAAGATGAGATGACTTTAAAAACGGTGACAGCTATCTCAAGCCCTATGATTATAAATGGTGTTATAGGCTTGTAATCCTGAGGGTTTAGTCTAAAGTATTTTCTCCATAAATTGAAAGAGAAACACACTAGGAATTCAGAAGATTTTAATTAAAGTTGTTCAAAAAATTTAATGGGAATTTTAAAAGCCGGCTCACTAAGTATTTTTGATAATGAATTTAATTTATAGGCGAAATTTCTTAGCAAATTTGGCCATGCCCAAATAGCCTATATATGCACAATATATATTTTCATGGATGCATTATTATTAATTACTGTGCTTTTACCAGTTCACAATGGTTGGTTCAGTTTCGGCTCCATTCAAATATGTATTATTAAACCTATCATCTAAGAAACTGTAGCAACCACTTTTTAAAGGAGGACAATTAGCTACAAAGGGTTGGAAAGCATTGTCTTAAAGTGCACTAATTTCATTTATTTTTAAAGTTCATTGACATCCTAAGTGGAAGCAGTTGGAGTCCGGAGCTAAGAAAGAATGTAAGGGCATGATTTATTTTGAATTGGACAGCTGAAACACATCCAGGGCAAGAATCACCCATTCTTGTTTTTCTCTCCAGTTGCCTGGAGCATTGGACAGCATCTCTCAGAAAGTTACTCAATTCTGCAGCACCAAAGCTCAGCAGTTCTGAGGACAAGGTGAAGCTGGATTGGGAAAAAACAAAAAAAGTAAAGATTAAGAAAAATGAATAAAGAAAGCAGGGGTTTGTTTACTGTGATGCAGGTGTGGTTTCGATAATAAATCAACCCTCTAATAATGATAATGGCTTGTATTTATGAAGGCCCTTTCTTTACAAAGCCCCGTGTGCTTTTAAAATATGGTTCTGTTCATTCCAAATGCATCCTTGTAATTAGGAAGGGTGCAGATTTAATTAACTCTGGTTTATGGATGAGGAAACTCACGACGCTGTCTGTTGACAGGGAAGGATTGCAGTACGCTGGCTTCAATATCCTTTTCTGCTGCTTAGTGAGGCCTACGTAAGGCAACAGTAGATCCCGACAGGTGACCAAAGAGGTGACTGCAATGGGGACAATGGAGGGAGGGCACAGAATGTAATTACAGAAATTGTGCATCATGGTACCAGCACACCTGCTCTTGAATTTCCTATGCGATTCACCAACACACACACACACACACACACACACACACACGGTTGGGACTTTTGCATTGGAAACCCCCAAAGAATGTGTTTAAAACAAAGTCTCAAGATGGGAATAACGGGTCTATGTTATATTGTCTTCTCTTTAATGTGCATCTACCAACAAGAAATCGTTATATCTTTATACAACCCAAACTAATTTTAGCCCCCCCTGCAAGGTGGTACGCACATGTTGAAAACTGGTCATTCTGTTTGTTAATTCTTCTGATGCTGAAGGCTCTTTAAAAAGTGAAAGAGGATGAGATAAATTCAAAAGAAAATAATAAAAGAGGAAAAACCCAACCCCACCTGTTGGCTTCTTGGTCTCATTCAGAGGGATTGTGTCCTCGTATCCATTCAAAAAACACTGTACTTCATGCTAGAAATCAGTTAGAAACCACTGTATCAGGAGAAAGTGCAAGTACTTTTGTTATTGTTTGGTGTGTTTTGGTTTTGTTTCCTTTTTTTTTCCCCTTTACTCGAAAAATGGGACCATTTCTGAAACTTCTGTGGCTAATACACAATTTATGGTGATATTCCTATGGGTCTGTGGAGTGAGGGCAACGCAGCAGTGTAGAACTAAATCTAAATCAACTTCTAGTGAAATAGAAGGAAGTGAAGAAAGGCAGCTTCCAAACCGTGAACCAAATAGTTCCCTCCTCCCCTAGGCCCTGGCACCAGTCATGAGCTAATTTTCAGAGTTGATTCTTCAAATTAATGCAGGCCTTTGTTTTTATTCAACAAGTCTTTATTAGCTCTTACATGTGAGACAGCTTTCTCAGGGCTTAGATACACCAGCCAAAAGCACAGAGGGCTTCTGTTCTAGTGTGGAGTGTAACGTGGTATTTTGACTGTTGAATGATTCCTGTATCCAAAAGCTTAGCAACTGTCATTCTGAATATCTAGAATAGCCTAAAAATTATACACCTCTTTGTAATAAATTGTTTTTTTATAACAAGGTTAGCAGACCAGGTCTTCCATTCCAAGTGACATTAAGAAGACGACAAACCACAAGTGGTGGCACTCATCTGTAATCCCCGTACTTGGGAGGCTGAGACAGGAGGATCTCAGGTTCACAGCTGGCCTCAGCAACTTAGTGAGACCCTGTTTCACAATAAAAGAATAAGATAGGGCTGGGACTGTAGTTTGGAGGTAGAATGCCCCTGGGTTCAATTCTCAGTACCACAAAAAGAAGAGAAAAAAAGGACCACCAAAATGGCATTAGTCAAAGTTAATTGACCACTGAAGATATAGCTGCTCTTATTTTTTTTTAAGTGACATCCTTTTAATTCTGTAGAAAATATAAAATTATTCTCAGAAAATCTCAGGTTTTCTGAGGTCAGACCCTGTCCTTTTCTGTGTCATCTCAATCTGGTGACACTTTGGAGAAAGTTGTTGAGATTGCAAGAAAAAAAAAAATCACATTGGTGACCCCCTTCCACCAAAGTCCCCACCACATCCTTCACTACATAGGTGCAGTGCTGTTGTAAAAGTCTCTTTAGGTCATCATAATAAATCTCCTATTTTTACATAGTGATGAGTTTTGAAACAGTTTTTTTTCTTCTGCAGAAACCTGAGGGGAAAACTAAACAGAAGTTGGGAAGAGGACTGGTACATCAGTCCAGGACTAACCAGGAAAAAGAATCCACTTGGGAATTTAAATGAGAGAGAGTTTGGGCTGAAGGAGTTTTTACACAGCAATGAATATATGCTGAAAAGTAAACAGAAAGCTGGAGGCCGAGGCAGGAGGATCACAGGTTCTCGGCCAGCCTCAGCAACTTGGCGAGGCCGCAGCAACTTAGTGAAACCCTGTTTCAAAATGAAAAATAAAATAGGCTAGGGGGGTTTAGATCAAAGGTAGAATGCCCATGGTTTCAATTCCCAGCACCAAAAAAAGCAAACAAAAAACAACAGCAGTAACAACACAACAAACAGCAAAGATGCACGCATACATGTGCACGGACATACACAAAATTTAATATTTTAAAATAGTAGGACACACGCCTAAGGGGAAGTTTCATTCCATAAATGACATATTAATGATGCAGAACATACTTATACTTAATGAGAAAATGCTGGATACCAAGTTATATTGCACGTGCATATCTATGAATATCTTAAAAACAAATATGCACACGAAAAAATGAAAATATTTCAAAAATATATAATTAGTCTTTAACACTATCAGCTCCTGAGTCATGTGTTTTCTTCTGATTTAAGCATTTAGCCTAATCACATGAGCTATTTTATGATTTAAATAGATTTGGGATGATTCTTAATAATGGTAGTCTTTGTTGAGTCCCTCATAGGTAGTTGACAGTGTTCAAAACGTTATTTTATGTGAACTGACTCATTTAATCCTCTTAATTTTATAAGGACCATATTCCCCTCCCCTATTATATAAATAATAGGGCAAAAGCCAGGTAAGGGTGAATAATTGGCAGGACATCACAGAGGTCTCCAGTGTTAGATCCAGGCTTCCGGCCCCAGAGCCATCTCCAACATCCCTTCTTTTAAACACAGTATTGTAATCCTGCTTTAATCAATAAGATGACAATCATGTTGATTGAGAGATTTTTAGCTCTTAATAAAAAAAAAATGAGAATGATGATAATAATGGGCCCTAACTAATCAGGTTTTTACTGGGAGATAATGTTCATTGCAAATGACTCTGAATGTGATTATGTGGCTGTACATGCGGGTGTGATTATAAGTAAATGATTTCATATGCGATTCTGCATATACCTGTGATGTGTATATATCTGTTATTGGCTATGTGATTGTCTGTATTTTTATTAGAATGGACGTGTCTCCATTTTTGTGTATGCTTCTGAGTAGGTAATTGTGTCAATGTATGTGATGGTGTTTGTGATTATGCACGTGTATATGTAAATGTATGTGCATGTGATTTTACAAAGATTCTATAAATGACACTGTTTCTTCCTTTTGGCTTGTGACAGCTCAACTGGCTATGGGAAAGCAGTGTGACCCTGGGCGCAGTATTTCCCTGATTCTAAGAAAGTCTTTTCAAGCGCTCTGTAGTGGGTGCTGGAGGTCCGTCGTTTTTCCCAGTGCAGGTGTGCATCCCCAGCCTCCAGCTCCTCCCTGAGTGCTCGCTAGCTATCACCCTTGCTTCCAGAAAGTTCAGCTATTTGTGTGCTGTAGACTGTGAAATCAGAGACCGTCCGTTTCTATGGGAACCGGCTTTATTTAATCCAAGAGGGCAGTGAAGAGTAGTTTGTGAATGTTACAGAGTGAAGAAAAAGTGAGCCGCACATCAGAGCCTCAGTTCCAAACACCACTTCTTTCTCCTCCTTTTTCCCCTTCAGGAATTCCTTTTAATCCAACTTAAGCAAGGGGGACATCTTTACCTGGCAGGTGTAATAAACTCCCTCCTTAGACATCTTAACAGTATCTAAGACTACTGAGCAATCTGTCCTCACAGACACAGGGACATGTAGGCATCCTCTGAGGTAGAAAGTACAACCCTGGAATACAGAGAATGTATGACTTTAATAGAAGGGCCTCAAATCTCTGGGGATGAATGAGAAGAAATGGCGATAACTACAGATTCGAAACGCCAATATTAGTATTCTTGTCTTTATTCCTGGACTTCTGTGCTTTCTCAGTTGCCTTATTACTATAGTAATTTAAGAATTAGGGAAAAATCATATTTTTAATCTTTATACATTACTGTTCACTCTTCTGCCTTTAAAATGATATTAAGAAGCTGAGCTCAGAGGCTCACACCTATAATCCCAGTCCTTAGGAGGCTGAGACAGCTGTATCACGGGTTCAAGGACAGCCTCAGCGACTAAAGTGAGCCTGTCAGCGATCTAGTGAGACCCTGTTTCAAAAAAAATATGAAATAAAATAAAATAGGGCTGGGGTTACAGCTTGAAGATAGAATGGCTCTTGGTTCAATCTCCAGTAGGAGAGAAGAAGGAAGGAAGGAAGGAAGGAAGGAAGGAAGGAAGGAAGGAAGGAAGGAAGGAAGGAAGGAAGGGTTTTTTTTTTTCCAACTATCCTTTCTCGAAATTGTATACAATTTGGTCTAATGACATTTAAGAAAATAGACTAATAGACGTCTGAATCATTTCTTCATGACTTGAAATCAGAGTACAGATTATTTCATCAGGAGATGAAGCTGACTCTTAGTTTATTGTAATACAGTGATAGAAAAGAGCAAAAATAGACCACACGATTCCTAAGTGAAATCTGATGTGGGATTTTCAATACCAAGAGCCTTATGAATGTAAGAAAGTTATGAAAATTCCCCAAACAAATGTTTATTACCTTAAACACACAGAGAATTACACTTTGAGATTTACAGCAATCTTAGAGAATTAATGATTGTCCTCAACATATAAAACCTTCCAAATCTATTTTTCAGTGATAAATTTCATAATTGTTGCAAAGAACAAGTCAGCCATGGGTGGTGGCACATGCCTGTAATCCCAGTACTTGGGAGCCTGAGATAAGAGGATTGCAGGTTGGAGGACAGCTTCAGCAATGTAGTGAGACTCTCAGCAACCTAGAAAGACTCTGTTACAAAATGAAAAACTAAAAATGACTAGGGGTATAGGTTGGAGGTAGAAAGTCCCTGAGTTCAATTTCCAATACTGAAAATAAAAAAAAAAAAAAAACACAAGGAAAGAAAAGAAAAGGAAAGGACAAGTTAATTATTCTACTTTAGGTTAACCCATACCTAAACTATCAGAAAGTTGTAGATGTTGCCACTTCATACAGATTTAAAATGTGCTTGGAAGGATACCCAGCTTCACTGTGAAGCAGACTGCAGTATGTTGCCAACCTGTTTGGACTTTTTCCTAAGAGATTTAATTACTGAAATGCCCGGAGCATATTTACTTTTACATTATTGGTTTGGCAAAATGAGTAGCAGTGTGGTTTAATAAAAGTGATGAAAGTTATTTCAGTGCATCATTTTAGAACTTCAGAGAGTAAACTACAGTTTTCAGGTCCAAGTTTATACCAGTATTTCATAAATAAAGAGTACTCGCCGATGTTCAACATAGGGTCAGCTCACAGCCTAATAGACATGAAACTATCATAAAAGTCAACCAATACCAAGAGGATGCTCATGTGTTAGAAAATTAAGAAATTTTGCTTGAGAAAATAAAAGATTAAAATGTGAGCAATATATCTCCCAAAGATTTTATCTAAGTTTTTTTATTCTTTTTTTTAATTGGTGCATTGTAATCATTCATCATGATGAAGTTCAGAGTTTAAACTGCCTGTTCATATTGACCTGTAGTATAAGCAACTCAAATTATGTTCCTAATGATCCATTTTGGATTTTCTGGATTTGGTTTTGGTTTTGTTTCAGTGTTGTTCTTTCCCTGTGGCATTTGTATTCCCCGACTGTATACAGTTGTAATTAGCATTGCTATCTAGCCATATTTAATGTGGTCTATGGCTATCCTTCTAATTATCTTCTCACAACCATTATCAGCCTTTTGAATTTTCTTTGATGTCAGTTTGAAAAGTGACAGTACATTTAGGGTTAACTATTATTTTAGCCATTTTGATTACATACTTTGCCTTTTGACCTTCTGGAAATCAACTGACCCTCACTTAAGACCTTTGCATAATTACCTATCCAATTTTCTTATCTCTCTCTTCCTTTATATGCTTTTTTTCCCCTTCTCTTAAAGTTCCTGAGTGTACTATAACTGTGGTCAATGCCAAAGTCATGGTAACCTTGTGAAGACTGTGTCCATAGTCTTCACAAGATAGCCAATTAATGACTTACTGCTTTAATCTCAGTGTGGTGTCCTTCCTAAAACTACCATTATGAGGGTTTTTTTTCCTTTTCTGAGGGCTAATTAATTTGACCAACTTTTACTTTTATTCATTACTTACGACAGAGTAAGAGCCGCACGAAGAATTGAATTCATAAATTTTATGCGATAGTTTTCCATCCGATCAAAGTATTTACTGAACTCGGAATCTTTCCAGTTCTCGAAAAGGAACATGATCATAAGTATATGAAAAATGTCAAATTCCATGGCAATAGAGAGAAATTTAAGAACGTACATTTGTAAGGATTTTAGATATGCCATTTATATTCAGGAGAACACAAGAATTTCTAAAGTCAACGTATAAGCTTAGTTGGTCTGAAAAAATAAGGTTTTCTGAAACCTTGGATTTTCCAAGACCCTCTCAAGGGTGCTCAAGTTCAGAAATGTTTTCATAGTAGGAAAATATTGCTTACCTTTTTCATTCTTTTGATGCTTGCTCTACAAGGAATGGTGAAGAACAGCTTGTGACTTAGCCTGCACTAAACTGTAGTAGGAGGCTTGGGATTCATTGTCAAATGCCCTTTATAGAGCAGTAGAAGTATTAATTTTATTAAAAATTTCTCTGTAAATATATATTTTAATATCATGTTTGACAAAGTGGAAAGCATTTATAAGGCATTTTGATCATTTTGAATAGGACAGTAATACTACAGAAATTATGATGTGAGTTGTGAGCTACACTAGCCACATTATTTTGTATTACTATAAATCTCACTATCATGTACAATTACAAAGCACTAATAAAACTTTTAAAAGTCCTTCCCTTTTCCAATTACACACTTACAAGTGGAACAAATTATAAATAAGAAAATTACCAAAAGAAATATTTGTGAGGTTGGATTCTCTTATCATATTTCTTTATATATTTCACCCAAAAGAACATATCCCAATATATTGAATGTAGAAGAAAATGGGAGAATTCACTGTGTCCCCTTTGGCTGGACATTAAAAAGATTTGTACCAATGAAAACCAATGTCATGCTCCTCATGGAACTTTTTGTTTGGTTTGAGAAAATTAATTTCTATAACACATATTTTTTCAACTTTACTCTCAACTTATATCCCAGATCTTACCAGATTTTATAACCACCTGGGCTACCATGGCAGTGATGAGCTTAAGACCCAAGACAATATAATCTCTGACCTGGATAATTTTAATGAACCTTTGAACTGACTTCTGTGTCACCATGGCAGCCCCTCAAATTTAAGGGTATGACACACTATAGTATGAACACAAATATTGCTAAGGGTTCTCATAAAATCATATATATATATATATATATACATATATGTGTGTATTATGCATGATTTTAAAAGATTATATATATATGATATACACATCTATAATTTATATACATATATAATATTTTATTCTACAGATAAATATATAATCTTTTTAACCTGTAGATTATTCTCCAATTTTCCTCACTCTGAGATCCAAGCTCTGAAAACAGCCACAATTTGAGAATCTCATAAATTACTAGTCTCCATGGAAAAGAGAATGATCTAGTGAATCTCACAAAAGAGAATGAATCCTCCAGCAGAGAAGTGTCAGGCACGACACTGATCTCAAATCACTGGCCAGAACTAGTCACCTGACCCTATCCAACTGCAAAGAAGCCAAGATGAGCAATCTTTGCTTGTGCCCAGAAAACAGACAGCTATACAATTTTGGTGAACAGCCTGAGAATAAAAAGTTCCCATTTTTAAATTCAAGAAAGGAAAGATGAGTTGTTATTTGGATATAACAAAGCAACCCTTTCAAATACTTTTAAGATTTTGCAATATATCAATCTAGGACAGTTTATTTTCTTTTCACAAGAAATCCTTTATCCTTTGAATATATAGCTTATAAACAATCATAAAACTATGCTTTCCTAAATGTGTAGGGTTACACAAATGCTGTATTTTTTTCAA
Source organism: Graphiurus murinus (assembly GCA_004027655.1). Lineage (NCBI taxonomy): Eukaryota > Metazoa > Chordata > Mammalia > Rodentia > Gliridae > Graphiurus > Graphiurus murinus. Next base: position 19,224 of record PVLC010000316.1, read on the forward strand.
TTTATGTTATTAATTTAAGATTTGCAATTATGAAGTAATTATTTACACCTCAGTCGTTCATAGAATTCCTATAATATATGCATGTGTGTGTTCATTTGTGTGTATGTATGTGTGTGTGTGTATACAGACAACTTGATTAATGAACATATACTGTGCAATTTACTCATAGTAGTTACATGGTTTAATTATTGTGGGTGAATTTATACAGTTGTTTAAACCATTAATACAATCCAATTTTAGAATATTTCTAGAACCTATAAAGTTTCATCTGACCTTTTTCATTCATTCTCTGTTTCTACTCCAAGCTGTGGTCAGTCACTCATCTGTTTCTGTTTCTGTAATATTATTTTTCTAGGAATTTTTAGATATCTTGGCATCCTTTGTGCATATGAAAACAAAACGATGGCTACCCCATATTTATAAACATATATTTCAAAACAACAGTGAATAGTTGTCCTCGGTATCAACAAAGAACAAAATAAAAAGGAATAGGATTACCTAGGTGGAATTTTTATTAAACATAAAAAGATCGTCCTTAACCCCTAGGGAAATATTTTAGAGGATTATATAAGGTATTTAAGAAACTTTCCCTAAAAATGTCAGTTATATTTCCAAAAAGACTGAAAAATAATTGTATCTGAAATAAGGGTCCACTTCAATTTTTTATATCTATTGTATGGTACCTGAAGTCTCATTTTTAACACAAGTTTTATACCTCAAATTCTTTCCAGGAAAGAGAACAGCTACCATGCACCATTGAATTCTTTTCTGCTCTCATGCAAAATTTTAGTACTATTATTTCCCCAATTATGAAATGAATGAAGAAAACTTCTGACTATCCTAAAATATCTCTCACTCTATTTTGACCAGAGAGCCTGAAATAGGTTTCTTGATAATAAAGAAATTTTTGAACTTCAGGTAACTTGAAAATATATTATCCATTATTAGTGGCTCCTCTTTAAAAAGTATATTTTCTTAGATTATCTGTGTATGGACCATAAGATATTTCTTAGGGTGGATAGTCATCACACAGTAATAGAAATAGGTATCTGCAAATAATGTGAACTGTTACTGCCATCTGATAATATTCTTTGGAGAACATGGACTCAGAGAGAGGTTAGGAAATCTTATAGAGGAAAAGTAAAGAAAAAAAATGTGGAGTTCTTTTTCTTTTCTTTTTTCTTTTTTATGATACTAGGAATGAAACCCAAGGGCATTCTACCTCTGAGCTACATCCCCAGCCCTACTTCATTCTTTTAGTTTTTGAAACAGGGCCTCACTAAGTTGCTGAGTCTGGCCACAAACCTACCATCCTCCTATTCCAGCCTCCCAAGTACTTAGATTACATGCATGCACCACCATGCCCGGCTTGAATTCATTAAAATAGTGTTAGTGTGATCTTTAGAACAGGGTTACTTACTGTATGATTTACAAAATGTCATTAAGTTTTGCAAAATGAACTCAACAAGAGAACCGGAACAAGGGCAAGCTGATGGCTTTGGGGAGTATCATTTGATTTATTATTTTCATTACCATAAATTTTGTAACACCTGTTTACGTTAGTTGGATTTTAAATTTTCTCTTTCTCTCTCTTTCTTCCCTTTTATTTCCTTCTCTTCCTTTCTCATTCACTGTCTTTTTCAAGTACTTTCCTCTCTTAAACTACTATCTTTTGAGGACAAGGGTACTGAGAATTGCACCCAGGAGCATTCTACCTCCGAACTACGTCCCTAGCCGAATTTATTAATTTTTGTTTTGAAACAGACTCTCACTAAGTTGCTGAGGCTGGAGCTGCACCTGCCATCTTCCTGTCTCAGCCTCCTGAATACTGGGGTTACAGACATGCACCAACACTCACCAGTGTTCTCTTAAACTAAATTAGAGCATTTCTAAAGGAAACAAGAATTCACCATCAATACACTGCATAGCCCATGGAATGGCAAATTATCACCAAGTGACACCAGTCAAGAAGCCCACAGAAGCATGTTCTGCACATGTGGGAGTTTAGATGAAGACATACACCTACTAGGAAACAGCCATCTTCCTTCACACCTGACACATCCATGGTAAACTCGTGCCAACAAAAATACAGGCAGAACTATATCCTGGAAATACTTAAACATAGGATTTGAATTCTCAGAAGTATCATTTTTACTTAAAGTAAACATTGGCATGCAAAGCCAACAGTCTGAGTAATCCAGTCTCCAAGTGTAACTTTATTTGTTATGGGGATTTGCTCAGGGAAGAGAAGGGGAAAAAAATATATGTATATATATATAAACCCAACTCTTCTATGTCTAGTACGAAGAGAAAATAGTTGTTTCTGCAACACCGGAGACATTATTTGAGGCCGTGTAAGTAATGCTGCCTCGAGCTTCTTGCACAATTCAAAACGAAGATTTGATTTAATTGTTTTTCGCGAAATGTTCTGTTGGCACAGCACCCCGGATGATTAGTGCTTGTCTCTTTATTAGCAGATGGATACTAAGCCCTGCTGGAGAGATCGCAGGCTACTCCAGACAGCTGGGCCAGTCGCTCCAAACCTAGACCAATGAGCTCCCTAGTTCCCTGATCAATCTCCCACCTTGAAGGAATGGAATCAATGAGCCAATTATAATCCAGATGTTATCAACTTGGGGTCCATGGTGTAAGAGCTCCACAAACACCCTGCAATTTGTAAATTAAATGGTTTGTGAACATAACTTTCTTGCTTTAGGGTCAAACTTTCATTAAGTTTAAAAAGCACCATAAATAGATTTGGGCCCACAGTTATTTTTATAGGAAATGACTGTATCAAACTTCTAGATTCGTTTTGACTGGATGCCTCTCCATCTCTTGCCTCCTGGTTGCCTGTTAATGGGTTGAAAGCACTAACTGCACATTTAAGGAGGCCTTAATGTTCATTTTATTCTCATTTCGGCTTCTGCTTACTCCTGTCATGCTTCTGGGATCCCTAGTGAAACAAAACAGCTGGACATGGGGGCTGTTTTTCTGTTATGAACATGCAATAAAGTATGCCTAATAATACTCTTTATTCGTTCTTTATTGATTGCATATGGCTGTGTCGGAGGTGAGGTATTGGGAATTGAACTACTGAACTCAGGGGCATCCTACATCCAAGCTATACCCTTAGCCCCTTTCACTCTTTATTTTTAAACAGAATTTTGCTGGGTTGGTGAGAAGTCTCCCTAAGAGGTTGGCTTTGAAACCTGCTATCTTCCTGTCTCACTCTCTCAAATACTGGTGTTGCAGGCATACACCACTATGCCTGGGTTTC
>PVLC010000316.1:26255-37525 GCA_004027655.1 Graphiurus murinus
TACTGGGGATTGAACTCAGGGGCATTCTACCTCCGAGCTATACCCCCAGCCCTATTTTTTATTCTTTATTTTGAAACCGAGTCTCACTAAGTTGCGGAGTGGCTCACTAGGTAGCTGAGGCTGGCCGCGAACCCGGATCCTCCGGTCTCAGCCTCCCGAATGCTGGGATTACAAGCATGCGCCACCATGCCCGGCTTACCAACTTTTTATAAAAGAAATCTTCACATTAGTCAATTTCGAGCTATCTTGTACTTTTTAAATACCTCACTATTTTTTTAAATGTTTTTTAGAATGTGTAATTTTACTTTACTGTGCTCTCATATATTAAATGTTCTGAGACATGTTAACAATAAAAATACAGTAATTTCACAAAATTTGGAAAACCTTTTCTAGGTTATTTTATTTTCTCAAGATTTAATATAGCTCCATGAAGCAGACTAGCTCAGTTTTCTTTCATCTAAACGCAGATATCACATTGAAAACTCAAAGTGTTCAAAATGTACATAAGACATTTTAATGTATTTAAGCAATGTTTTATAGGTAAATTTATCACTTAAAATTCTTGAGCTTGTAATAGAATAACATGAATAATCATTCAACTACAATTTTTAGTGGGATTTACATTGTCTTACAATCATAGGCATGCAAATAGTTCTTTTTTAAAAATATACTTTTATTGGTTCATTGTAATTATATATCATAATGAGGTTCAGAGTGATAGAAAAATAGATGCACAATACTTCTTTAAAGTTATGTAAGGCTATTCTGAAAAACATATGTTTTTAAAATACATTAATTTTTTTAAAAGACATGTTTATTATTTGGAATTTTAATCTGGTACACGGTAGGCTAAAGACTATTACTAACCACTCCCAAGTCCCAGTGGTTTCACGTAATCAAAACTTACTTCTAACTCATGAAAATTTTGACCAAAATATTTATAATCAGCTGACTCACAGAGACCTTCCCCTAAAAGATGACTTGGGGACCCAGCTCCTTCAATTTGCACCTTTTGCATTCCAGCTGATGGAGGTTTTGCTCTCCCTGAGTCTGTTCTCCCAGGTTTTTGCTGTCTTTTGTCTTCATCCATGGATGCTGTGGAGCTGCCTTCTGCCTTCTGCTCATGCATTCTTGCAAACTGCGTTCTCTGCAGCCGCCTGGATTCCTCTGCATTTGTTGGCATCTTTATTCTTTACTCCCTGCTGCTGCAGAGATCTCAACTTCAGGCTCATGTCCACGTTTCCAACTACGGATGTTTTCTGTTCAGAATCTAGACTACAGTAGAAATTCCGACACCGTTTTTTCTCTACCTTCTGCAGTAAGTTCTCCCTGGCCCTGACAAGTTGTACTTCCCCTTGTGTGTGAATCATGTGGCCATTAGCCGTAAATGCAGGCATGTTTCCGTGTCACTGGACACACCACTAAGCACCCTGATGTCCCTTCTCACACCTTGTATATTCAGGATTTCTATTTTCATTCCCAACCGCATGACCATCTACAATCTCATCACTTGAAAGTTCTGGGGAAGACCTTCTTCACCCTCCATGTAGACAGAATCATGTCTCTTATAAGCTCGTAGGGGTTCTTATGCTGCTTATGTTTCTAGCCCTGAGGTCTCCTTAAAAGCTACCAACTCTTACAGTCAGAGGCAGCCTTCAGATAACATCAGTGCTCTACATAGAATGCCTTTCATTGAGATTGAAACGTTTCCCTACTAAGAAATACATCATCATCCTCAATATGCTTTTTCAAGATACCTTGAGATCCTTTAAGGGAAGTTATAAACAAACAGAGTTCCCTTTCTGTAATATTGTAAAAGTACAACATTGTTTAAGGTGCTGCATGCCTTTGAACAAAGACCAAGTTGAAAGTAAAATCTTAATGATTTTAAACTGAGCTATTCTTCAGAAGTAGAGCAACTGTTCTGCAAAGGGTTGTGTTCTTTTGTTTTTCCAGGTGTTAGCAATCCCTCCTGACTTAGCTGGCTCTATGTTTACTCCATCTTTTGGATCGTTAGTAATGACAGTAAATAAAACCAGCCCAGGAAGCTGGTTCCTTTAATCTGACAGGCACTCATGAAGCAGTCACGTCTTGAAATGAAGAAATACCTGGAGCTAGAACTTCTTAAATGTCTCAAATAGTAACTGAACTCTGTAGCAGTGTGATGTAGTTTGATTTGATTGTTAAAGATGAGACTTGGGAAAGACAACCACGGCGCCTCGCCCCCCACAGCCCTGTTAATACCACCCGCCCTCACTCTGCTTGGTCCTTAGAGTCAAACTCATTGTGGCTTTGCTTTGTTTAAACATGAGTTCTACATGAGAAATACTTTTTAGGAAAAAAAAAATAGAACAATTAGATCATTTGGAAAGAAAAATAATCCCACCATCCAAAGAAAATGAAATGTGTCAATACAGTAATGCGTCTCAAAAATTGTCTATGCTTCCAATTACAGAGACACTTTACAAATATGTGCTTTGCTCACCTACGTGAGATAGTCTAATCTTCCTCATTTGTATTAATGTATAAAACTTCAGATTATGACAGTGACTCCATTAAAAACTGGACATCATCAATACCATTAAGGCAATAGATGGGCTTCTTCCAAGTCCCAGTCCTGTGTCACTGAGTAATTTGGTCTTTTTATTTTTTCTTGTCGCATTTGTTTGTTTGTTTGTTTGTTTGTTTATTGTTACTGAAGATAAAACTCAGGGTGGTACTACCTCTGAGTTACACCCCTGGCCCTATTTTATTTCTTATTTTGAAACAGGGTCTTGCTAAGTTGCTGTGATCTTCCCGTCTCAGCCTTCCAAGTATTGGTATTACAGGCATGCATCCCCGGGCCTACCTGTTGAATTGTTTTAATTTCACAAAATATGTAGGAGAGACTGAAGTGCTGTGACTGTAATCCAAGAAACCCCAAGGATTGACGGCCATCGCCAGAAACGAAGAGGAGGCAAGGAAGGACCCCAGCTTCCCAGCAGCAGTGTGGCCTCACCGACTTCAGCACTGTGAGAGAACAAATGTCTGTTTCTATGGCACCTGGTTATAGCAGCTCCAGGCAACCAAGACAATATTTGTCCTACGAATCCCGCCTCGGGAACCCTTTCCACGAAAAGAAGGAAGCATTTAATTACATATGCACAAAATTTTTATTGCAGTCTTGATAGGAACAGCAAAATAAGCAAACAAAAATAGAACAACCCAACAAAAGGGATAAATTATGATGAACATACACCCTAAAATATCATGAGGTCATGTAAAAAAAGAAAGTTGTAACTGTAATTGGTGGGTCAGATGGACGGGCCCAAGGCATGTTAGTGAAAGAAGTCAAGATGCAGAAAATCGGGCATACTCTGACACCATCACTAGAAAATTAACAATCCTATGTGATCACGTGGTATGTATGTATGTGTGGTTCTTGTGAGTTGCGTGCATTGTATGTGTGCTTATGGTAGATGTGGTGACTGTATGGTATGTGTGTCTGTGGTGTGTGTGTGTATGTGTGTGGATGTGTGGTTGTGTCTGGTGTAGTGTGTGGTGTGTCTGGTATGTGTATGTAGTATATGTGTTTGTGGTGTGTTTGATGTCTATATGGTACGTGTGCCTATGTGGTCTATGTGTGTGTGGTATGTGTAGTATGTGTAGTGCATATGGTATATGTAGGGCGTATGGTGTATGGTGTGTGGTGTGCGGTGTGTGGTGTGTGGTGTGTCTTTGTAGGGTGTGTGCATATGCAGGGGAGATGGGCGTTCTTTCTAAAATCTCACTGTGGGATTCTGCAGCTTCACCAATTCTCCAGTCTTGGAAAGGGTCCCTCAGCTCAGAGAAGCCATCACATCAGGGAGCACTGTAAGTCTTGAAGGGGCAAGATTCCTGTTGTAGACTGGCTTTTCTTAAATTTCCATCCAAAAAAAATGATCCCAAGAGATACCATCTGGGGCAGGAAGACAGGCTGTAGATAGAATGTGTCCTCTCTCCTGGACCCCAAGCCAAGAGATGTCTTCGTTTCTTCTATTCATGGGGCTCCATGTATTCCCTTTAACAAGAACAACCTTCGGAGATGTTGAATTTCTGCTTGCATATAATAAATGTTCAATCAACACTTATCGAAGTAAATTATATAGCTTAACCTCTACAGAGTATAGCAGAAATTCCTTAAAATCTGTGGTATGTGGATGAATTTACTCAGCATGCGCACAATATGTATTCAGTAAGCATTTGTTGATATAAGTGAAGAAGAAAGTGATCTGGTGTTATATGTTTTCACTCATAGGTGGAAGTTACAGAGAAACTGGGAAACAAAGAGAACTTCAGCTAAATGAGAGGAGACACTAGTAGAATGGAGGAGGGGAACGGGAGGAGCTGGGGAAGAGAAAAAGAAGATCTGACCATGGAGAAATTCAAAAGACCCTTTGTTCATACATAACGTTACCTGTATCAATGTAAATATTACATATGGGGAAAGAGTAGGGAGGGGCCCGGAGGGGAACACACACTGAAGGCTGTGTGCATGTGTGTTCTGCGACTCTGAGCCTCACCATGATGTGTAATTACAATGCACCAATAAAAGCAAAAGAAGCTACTTAAAAATATTTGGTATGAGAATACCTCTGATAGTTTCTAAGTTAATGGAGATTTCACCAATTCTCCTTTCCCCTGTTTTACTTCTTTCCCCATTTGTGAGAGAAGATACAAATACCTGGTCTTGTATTGCCATCTTTCACCAAAATATCTCATTTTGCTCTATTTAACTTCGCGTGTGTGTGTGTGTGTGTGTGTGTGTGTGTGTGTGTGTGTGTGTATGAGAATCCAGGCTCATTCTACCTCTGAGCTACACTCCCAGCTCTATTTTTTTTTTTTTATTTTGTATTTTGAAACAGAGTCTTAGTAAGTTGAAGAGGTCCTCACTAAGTTGCCGAGGCTGTTGTAGAACCTACGATCCTCTTGTCTCAGCCTCCCAGGTATCAGGATCACAAGTGTGCGCCTCCAGGCCTGGCTCTATATTGAACTTCTTACGAATGATGATGTCTACTCAGTGTGGAGTGCAGCATGCCTTCCTTGCTTTAATTCCTTACAAGGCTCAGATGTGTTTTCTTCCGTTAGTGTAAGTACCTTTGCTTAACCCTTATTCTTCCCAAGCATGAACTCTATCGTGACATTAGAGAGTACTTCTAAGAGTCTAAGATTTGTGAAGGTGACATATTATTTTCTAATGGCCTTAAGAATATGACTGCATAAAGGGCTAATCTGGGTTCCCAAGGACAGCCAACTTTCTTACTCACCCTCCCAAAGGGACAACCAGACGTAGTACTGTGCTTACCCATCGTCTCAGCTCATTGAGCAGCAGATAGAACAGCAGTACCACTGGTCTGGCAATGTTAGCTGGAAAGTAATCCTAGCTCTTAGAGTTCAGGGACAATTTAATTATATATTTGATTTAGGAATAGGTGAAATAATAGGGATTAGAACTGTTCTATGACCACAAAAGGCAACTGCTTCTATTTTGTTATAAAATCACCAGGCAATGTTATATTAGCTTTCCACATTGCTGAGCCTCGCCAATTACCTTCTAAGAGGGGGCTAAGAGATACCCATTTCCTGGGGTACTGGGGATCAAAGCTAAGGCCTTGTGCATGATAGGCAAGTATTCTACCACTGAGCTCCATTCCCAGCCCCCTATATAAAAATATTTTATTTTGAAATGAATTATCACTAAATTGTCGAGGTTGGCCTCGAATTTGTGATCCTCCTTCCTCAGTCTCCTAAGTAGCTGGGATTACAGGTGTATGCTACCATGCTTAGCAAGAATGTGCATTTCCAATCATCTCTTTTCAGGTGTTTTAATGCGAACTAAAATCGAGGATTATTGTCCAACACTGAAATAAATACCTAAATAAAAATAATCTGAAAAGACCTTAATTTTTATTTATGACACTGGACGTATGATTAGAAACAAATTCAAGACTGAAAAAATAGCACTTAAATATTTACTGATTATTATCAATTTGTTTGCCTATAATCCAAGTTTTCCATGTGAATTTATGCCTTCTCCCAATTTTTACAGTGAGTTTTAGAAGGAAACACAGCATGTAAAACAGAATATGATTGTAACCTCAGGAGTATCACAGAAAGTACAGTACTTAGGACAATCCAGTTGTTTACAAACTTCATCTGAATTATAATTCTCTTTTCCTTTTTTCATTGAATTACATCTTTTATCCGCCATGCCCACCCAAAATCTTAATTTAATATTGTCAAAATTCTGGAGAAATACAAGACTTAACATTTGATTCATATGTTTCTCTTATGTAGATTAGACATAATGCCAGATATACCCTAAAATGTCTGGACTATCAAAAATGAAAATGATATATATATATATATATATATATATATATATATATATATCATTTGATTAAAATCTATCTATACATATGTATGTGTATATAATCTATTGACTTTAATCAGATGTGATATATATATATATCATTTGATTAAAGTCTATATACATATGTATGTGTACTATTTAGTCAAATGTGTAAGTATATAATTCTATTGATAGGATATAGAGATATTTGGCTCAGAAGACCATTGTATATTGTATCCATAGTATTAATCAAAATAGAAGAAAGTCATAACAATCAATTCAACATCAGAATATATATTGAACACATACTGCAGCCCATTGCTTAGTGGGGAGAGATAAAAATAGATTTACATTTGAAAATACAATGTGATACATGCCTCATTGGAGTCAGGAGAGCAAAGGAAGGCAAGCAGATGTCAGGGGCCCCAATATAACCCCAATTCATGCATTAGCCTGGATAACTGAATTCATGAGAGTTGCAAGAGTGGATAGGACTATGTGTAGCTAAGTAGTGATCAAAGCCAAGCGAGTATGCTAAATTATGGTTCTTGTTTTTGAACACGATTGGTTTATTTCAGTATTGACGGAAGAAGTCAGCTTCCCATCCATTCAACCAAACTTAAATGGAGAAGAATGTGAATAGGTCAGAAAGGTCCACTGAGACCTCCGAGTTGCTTCAAGAAAACTGTTAGAAATTATTTTGTCCCCTTAAGGTAGTTTTTGTCGCAGCTCTCAGTAATTGAAATTTTTCTATGCTTGTTAAAGAATCATTAAAATAGCCATTTCTTCATCAATTAGGATCTTGCTGCCAGATTGTCTGACATTTCACGAACCAGCTTTAATTTGTTAGACATTGTTCCCAGAAGGTGAGATGAGATTGCAGAGGCTTGCGTGTTAGTCGAGAGATGTATTTTACACTTACCACTCGTGGTCCCTTTCTAGTAATTCAAATATAACGGCATGATCTTGATTAGCTAATCTTTCCACATCAGCATTTTCAGATGGTACTTCATAAAATTTTCACTACAATTAAAAATGCAATTAAAATGGATTATCTAAATCAAAGTCAATCTTTAATTACGGCACACTATCTAGATCCTTACTTGGCCATGATAGAACAGATAAAACTCTAACAATTGCCGTGCTAATGCCTTCATTATTAAAAACATAATAATACCAGTCTTTTGAGGCTCATTTCATTTCCTATCAGTTCCTTTTCCAGGTTGTCACTGAGAAGTTTGCTTCCTTTAACAACCATGCCTACTTAGTCCTGAGCAGGTCTTTATTTGCTTCCCCTAATATATATTATATATATATATACATATACTAATCTATAAAATATAATATATATTATACAAAATAATATATAAATATATATTATATAAAGTTCACCTAAGTAATCCTACTCCTTTCATATAAATGGAACAAGTGCCCCAATTCTGAACTTGTCCTAGTATTTTTTTTCTTTTCCTTTTTTTTTTCTCTATTGTATCTCTTGCAAAAACATTTAAGACCTTTTTTAAAACAGAGAACCTTTTGTTTCCAAGTCTCCTCTTACTTTCTAATTGCATCATTTCACATTCAAGTTTCTCAGTCTTCTTGCTTAGCCATGTTAATATTGGGTAATGGAGTCAAAACTCTTGGACTTGAAAGTCAAAGGACCCTGGTATCAATGTTGAAGGCTGTGGAGAAGCTCCATTTCCTCCTCTGTAATGTGACAAGGACAAAGCACATGCCTGAAGCTTAGAAATGATTTATATATACAGTTCCTGTTGCATAGTAGATAATCAATAAAGAGTGGCTACATTTATTATGCCATAAATGTTTTTCCATGTTGCTATCTAGACTTTATGACTATCAAGATAGTATCTTAACTTAGGCGTGTATAAATACTCAACAATCAAAAATTCCTAATTGGTGAACTCGAGATTGAAGACGATGTTTTCCACTCTCTTGATATTTGCATATAAGTGTTTAGCTCCTATTTTGAAGTATCTGGCCCATATCTGATGTAAGGGCATGTAATCATGAAATATCTTTATGAAACACCTAACAGGGTATGGCATTGCATCAATCTTTTTATAACAGCAATTAAACTAAAATCATATTTACCTTCTGGCACACCTAAACTCCAGCCAACATGGATGCAGACCGAGTTATTGAGAGATCACAATGAATAGCTAATAAATTGGTTAAATATTGCCATTGCATTTAACTGTAGATCAAATGCTTTTGTTGAGATAAACAGCAGGAAAAACAATTTCCAGACCTGCACATTAGTGGAAATCCTAACTCTTCTGTGACAGAGCGGCTGACTGAGCCATATGGAAATTCTGGATACATCCTATTGTATGGAAGGCAGAAAAATATAGTAACCTGCAGGTGGCACAATTTAAGTAAAAACTGGAACAAAAAAAAATGCATGATCATAAAGATCATTGAGGGAATCCGTCTACTTCATATGTAGTATTGAAAATGCCATAGCAATCATCAAAGGTAGGGATGATTTTGTGGTTGTCCATGACCACAGAAAAAGTAGTGAGGACCAACATAAACAGAAAAGAAAGTGTAGACAGTGAAATCACAATCATGGAGGCATGTCTACAACTATCCAGTCTACAAAATCATAACTTGACCTAGTCCAGGTTTATGATGCCAGTGAATTTATGGGTAATTTTTCCCAGGTTCAGTAGGCCTGTTGGTGAATTGGAGGGAGGGGAATGGAAGTCGTAGAACTTGTAAGATGACTCATGTCTTTATTTTTTATTTGTTTAGCACTGGGGATTGAACCCAAGAACATTCTATCTCTGGATTGGATAATGAACATTCTACCTCATTATCAACCTCCACTATACCCCCAGCCCTATTTTAGTTTTTATTTTGAAGCACTCTCACTAAGTTTCTGAGGCTGTCCTAGAACCTGTGATCCTCCTGACTCAGCCTTCCAAGTACTGGGATTCCAGAGGTGCACCACCACGCCTGGCTGACTCATGCCTTTGACTAATTCCAAAGACCGGATTTATCTAGCTCAGTAGTAAATTGTCTCCCCAAAATATGGAATAGTTGCCTGGTAGCTTACCATAAACTAGAAGCATGACCCATCTTTTCAGTTTCACGACTACAGCCCACATTGCAGAAATAACAGTTTACTCTCAGCTGCTACATTTCACTAATAAACAGAAGGTCTTTCTTTTGTTTCCTAGGCAGCCTGCCATACACCCAGCTCATCACCATATCAGCTGTTCTTCCATTTTAAATGTGCTGTGTCTGTGGCTACTGTAATGTTTATTGTATCTAGATTGAATCTAGAAAGACAAACTTTGGTGTTCTTGTAGGTATCTTTCTGATAACAAAAACCTTTGTTTCAAATTTTCTGTATCTGCATGAAAGATTTTTTTCCTACAGTCGTGAAATATGAAGTCTGTTATATCAGATCTGATGGATCGTTGCCAGAGATTAAAAACTATAAAGTTATATCCCTAAATATATGAACTTGAGAGTAGGAAAATATGTGAAGGACAATGTGATTGTACCAAGAATAAACCAACCCCAATTTATGTGCCTGGTTAAAAATGCTAAATGTGGAATCATGGTATAATGGAAATAATTTATTTTGTTCTGATCAATTATTCTTTATTTCTTCTTCTTCTTTCATGAGTTAAGGGTGAGACTGAAGATGCTGTTAACTCAGTTATTATTTTAAACTCAATTTTCAGGTTTAAGTCAGTTAGAATCAAAATAGCACTGATAGTATAATAATCATATAATGTCTTCAACTTCACTTTTGGAATTAGTAGAATATCTCTCTGGAATATCAACCCCCATTTTTAAAATGAGACAAACACTGCCCTTGCTTTGCTTTCAGTCTGTAAGATCTTTGGAATATTTTCAAAGACATTAGCATTTTCATATGTCAAGATGTGAAAGGCTTTTGTGAAAGATATTTTTTCTTAGTATCACTATTTTTAAAGTATAATATAAAGTTTCTTAAAACTTATGAAATTTCATATAATTTGATTGTTTACACATTTCCTGAAATCAAATGTATAAGAATTTCTTCTATTTGAAATCCTGGGTATAATTACTGCTGTATGGGAGAGAAATAGGAAATAAAAGTTATGGCTATACATTGAAGAATACAGATTATTAAATGGGAGAATTATGAAGGAATTATTTATCACTCTACATTTAATCCTGATATTCAACCTCTCTTTAACCTAGATGTACTCATTAATAATAATGATATGGAAATTATGTTTTTAGAAAAACAATATTTAATCTCTAAAAATATCAGTGTTCAAAATGTCCATCAAATGTCTCTCTTTGTAAAGCAAATACCTTTATCTTATAATATTTTTTTTGTGGGGGGGGTCTTTTTGTTTTGTCTTTTTGGAATTGGGGATTGAATACAAGGTGATGCATTTATGACGTAAGCTCCTCACCACTGAGCTACATCCCAACCCACCTTGTTGGTTTTATATAATGTTTGATAATTTGGGTTCGATTATGAGAAATATATCTAGATTCTAGACTCTCTTCTCTCTATAATTCTATACAGGAAATCTCACCAAATCTACATAGCATCAACCTGTAACTGACACCCAGAGTTATATCTGCCTGAATTCTCCCGATAGAGTTTATAAATAGAGTTTATATCTACATGGGGATGTTTACTAGGCTTCACCAATTCTATCTGCTAAAATGATGTTTTTGAGGTGAGGGTTCATTCTCCAAAACCAATTCCATTTCATTAACTATGGGTCCAGTTGCTGAAGCAAATCCAGATTAATAATCTTGCTTTCTCCTTTTGTCTCTTGCCCATTCCTTCCATCCACATACATTTCCCTGCAACATGTATCCTGATGACAACTTTCCTCTCCATCTAGTTAAAATTTATTTG